>LR736884.1:1788696-2006220 GCA_902654985.2 Oryctes borbonicus | reverse complement strand
TGCCAATGTGGAAAAAGCTACATCGGTCAAACAGGACGGAGTATTCAGTGCAGAGTGAAAGAGCACGAGAGAGACGCACGCCTTAGGCATATTGAAAAATCTGCAGTAGCAGAACACCTGCACCTACAAGGAGACCACCGCATAAGCTACAGCGACGTTAAGGTATTAGCCAGGACTAGCCACTACTACCCGAGGATAATACGCGAATCCATAGAAATAATGAAGAATACCAACAACTTCAATCGCGAAGATGGATACAAGATCAGCAACACGTGGAGGTTAGCACTACGGAGTCGTCATACAACGAACGACGCGATTCAGCGGAACGGAACGGTTATGGATCAGCAAAGCAGAACGGTTATGGATCAGCAAAGCGGAACAAAAATAGGATATATAACGAGCAGCAAAAGACAACAACAGCAGTCTTTAGAAATCTGCTGAAGAAGCTGGCAGGATAGTCAGCGAAACGTCAAGTTAAATATTAACTACACGACATCACCCGAAAGACATTTCTACTATGGATTACGGTCGTGAAAGCCTACACTCAACTACGTAGAAATGAAGATAACTACTAACCTCAAATCTCGTGACTTTCTATTACAGGTTTATGTCCTTCTTTGATGACATACTTGCGAACATGCAAAACTACAACGTTAAATTACACTGCGAATTTAGATGAAGCGGACCGAAAGACATTTAATTGACAAAGACAACTTCTATACGAGTAACGTATGCACTAGAACTAGCCATAGAAATTTTAGACATTAATGTGATGAAAGTAGAATAACAGATAAAAGTAGTTAATATAAGTCTTCCCCGCGATTGTCGCTGGCTGGACTTATATTAATTTTCTTATTTTTACGCCCCAGAGATATTCGGCTAAACACAAGAATCTTTCTCTAGGTATCGGGCTTCCTACCAGCAGATGGACCCTCATACCAGATAGGTAGACATGCCAAGATGAGAAGTGAATCTGGCGCTGATGACAGCCAACCTCGTTGTTGTTATTTTGTAACATTACAATATACAGGGAATTTCAATTGACGGACCACCTCAAGTAACTCTTTACCTGCTGTGATTTATATAAAATTCCAAAACCTGTCAATTTTCATATGAAGGGTGACAACTTTTAATGACGGGCCTGATGATTTAAAGTCATTGCTGGGGACGCAGACCACCCTTAAAATTTGAATAGGGAAGATGGGTCTTGTAACCATTCATTCTAATGGTCTTTCAATTCTCTTTACGGCAACATGTATTAAAAGGTATTTTTTTTTCAATTAGTAAGCAAAAAGTGCATTTTACTTTGGATTTTACGTTATTATCACTCTGTAGGCTCGCTTCGACCAATCCAACGATCGCAAAAGTGATGATCCAGAATGTGGAGGCGCTCCATCTTGCTGAAATACTATCTCATTCTCCAACAAATCTGGATCTTACTCAAATTTTAGCTAAGCTAGTGTAACCATTGTTTTTCGAAGAGGGCCGGAGCAACAATTCTTCTATAACAAATTAGCAACAGATTAACGACAAAATATGCTGTTTAGTTTGTGCTGATATCTGCAATTTTATTAAAGGTCCCCGGTAATTACAAATCAGTGGTGTACTTCCTGTCGTAGAAAATTTCGCAGAATTTTGTGGCACAGAATTTTTAATTTGAATTTACGATTAATTCGGTTAATTGGGCGCGTCTTTGGAAATCACACAATTTTTTAAAATTGTTTTCGTCTAAGAATCGCGTTATTTTGATATATAACTTGTGTAGTTCTGTATTTCTACGTCTTGCATACTGATATCTGATTTCATTTAGTAGCCATTGGTTTTCAGCATGATCAATAAAATTTATTGTTTCTTTTTTTGCAATTTCTGGAATGTGTTTTGGAAAGACGTTATTTTTTTTTAATAATGTTTAAGAAGTAAGATATTAGCACGTATTAATTTAATTTTAGTACTCGCAATACCAAAGTCGTTCTATTCCCAAGGCTGAAAAGCCATTATCAATAATGATAGCAAGAATTGTGGGGCAAACAACACTAAAGTATCGACACACTTTACATCAACAGAAAAAAAAAATTCTCACGTGATTCGATTATGCGGTTGACAATGGGAATCCATGAATTTTCGAAACATCTGTTTCGAATTATTCAAATAACTTGTGTGGTGCGTAATGTGCAAATGCTTTGTGTGTTATATTATATTATATTATATTATAATAGCCTCATATATGGTCTTGTATGCTATTCAATCGAGAGTTGTCTTATGTAACGTAAATCTATATTTTCGGGAAATTATCGATCGAATTTATTTGATACAAAAATAAATTCGATACCATAATCATAAATTAAAATGAAACAATGAGGACCTAACAGCGTAAAATTAATTAGTTTTGTGAAATAAAATCTAGACGTTGAAGGTATGCAAAATAATGGAAAGAGGCTTTACGCATGATAAACAACATGATTCGTTTTGTCGACTTCCCGTAGGTGGTTTTATTAACTTAACCATCCGTAGGTCTATTAATTACGTGGAAAGTTGTGTATGACTTTTGTGCTGTGCTGTCCAATATTAGCTTCAATACGGAAGAACGAGAGATGCGGTTATATATGCACACGTTACATGATATATATCTTCGAATTAAGAATCATTTGTCCGTTTAATGCGGGTAATTATTCGAAAATCTCTATGCGTAATATATTACGTACCTGTGGGAGTGCGCCCGAATGAAATATGTGTTAATGTTAAAGGTGAATAATGTAATAAATATCTTGAAAGAAAACGTTAATTAGAAAGCGATAATTTTTATTAAGTGTTGAATTCTTGAAGCGGTTTTTAGAAGCTATAATGTATACCAACAATATTAATCTGAGATTAAGGAGTAGAAAGATAAGCGATTTCGTATTGTAGGAAAGAATGGTAACTAAATGTTGAAAGCGTTCTGTCTGAAAGGACCTTTATTGCACAGCTTCTGAAAACGCTTACACTGAACGGTACAATTAAAAAGTCCATTAATATAATTATTTGTTTCATTAAAATTGGTCAAACGAACGGTTTATTACTGGAATAAATAAACGACCACTTACTTTGTATATTCCATAAACAGATTTATTGATATAAAGAATCCGTTTATTAATGTTTTATGAACTCTGGTTTATTATTACATATATCAAAGAAGATATTCGTGTAATATCTTTTTTATCAAAATTGGTCAAACGAGCGAGTTAATTGATTTAATGAGACGTTTATTAAATTAATGAACTCCTTTATTAATATTTTATGAAACAAATCATAGAAACACTAAGTGAGGTACATTGACTTCATCGTCATGTAGGTAAGTGATTAAAATTCGGTTGGCTAACATTAGAGTTTCGTGTAAACACACGTTGTTGCTGACAAATGGGTATTACAATATTATTATTTTATCTTTAATATATTCTTACTTAGAATTTTTGCAAAGATTTTGGAGTGTGACAGTGAACCAGCATATTTACAGTATCAATATCCGTGCTTTTGTTATTATTGGTATTTTTAACAAAAATATGAAAACCACTTTGTTAGTTAATATATGCAATGTTCGTGTTCGTATGTTTTTTAACATGCATCGCTAATATTAGCGGTTCCAGTTACCAATAATTAATTAAGAAGAATACAAAACATTCCAAAGTTTTTATAAATATTTTGTTGGTGAATTCATAATAAAAGTTCCTCTGTGCTGCCAGACAACGCAAATTTTTATACCTATAATAAATTGATCTACACTAATTTATTATTGTTTGATAGCGTACTCTGAATGATTTTTTTATTAATCAATTTATCCGTGTGTTAACGAATGAGACTCCGAGTTCGTTCAGAATTGAGGTTCGGATACAAGGGTTTACAAGTATACTGAGCAATACTAACACACAACAGTTACAAGGATTATTATTAAGAATACTTACTTAGATATTTTCTGCAAGGCCCTTCTATTGTTATAGAAATAATGCAAGGATCATCGGAAAACAGTAACAGTAATTATTTATTCGTTAAGGATTAAATTTCTCTTTATCATTTTGTAACGTGATAGGTGTTAGCTTTTCTATAGAAGTAATTAAAACTACTTCGGTTTTCCATTCTTTTTTAATCAAAACAAAACAACATAATATGCTATACCGGTTATTAATATTATTATTAGCTGTTTGTTAAAGTACTTCACATTTCAACGTGCTCTTTTCTTGCTTCTAATATATAATGTAGGGATTCGATTGATTAGAAGTTGGACTCGTGTAGTTGCCAGCGGTACTACCGTACTAGTATTCTAAAACTAGGAAACCTTTTCTCGATATACGCAGTAATATTTTATAAGCAACAGCCTTTTAAACAAAATTTACTAATGAAGTTCACGCAAAGTTATGCAGGATTGGTAAATAGTACAAAGTATGTATATACTCTCCCATAAGGTAATAATTTTTATATTCTGATAATAATTTATTCGTCCGGTGATACATGCAAGTGTATACAAGTCGTAAATGACAAAGGAAATAATTACACAAACAACGCAATCACGTTTCCACTAGTTCTCTGACCGTACGCAAGGCGCAATCGAGTAAACAGTTAAAATTAGATAAACTATTACTTCGTATTTCTTCAGGAAATTTGTTAAAAATTTTCAAACTTACATAATTTGAGAAATCATCGGAATATTCGGAGATCCTTCCGCGAGGTACAAAAAATATATTTTGCTGTGGAGACCCTTAATTAAATTGAACTAATGTTTATTAATGAACATATGTACTGACAACTGGTAAATAAAGAGACCAGTCAGTCATAATACGAAACCGTCTGAACAAATTCCAATGACGAAACGCTGATACACCAGCAACAGCAATAAAAACCCGGTCAGCCAGATTTGTCAATTTTCTTCATTTACACTCCCGGACAAAAACGCGGCAAGATGTTTTAAGGGTTTTAAGGGTTGCAACATTTCTTTGCGAAACTAGCAAGATATCTAATTAAGTTTTTATTCATAACAGTAAAATAAACTTAAAAATATCTCCTCCAGTAATATATCAACTAAATAATAAATAATTACTTTTTTTAGACGCTCTGTTGCAACTGTAAAACAAAAATAAACAAATGAGTGACCAGTAACGCGTAGATCCTCCATTGTTCTTAATCACTTTCAATAGTCTGTTATTAATAGATTTATATAAATTTAACACATAATTTTGAAGGATATTCTGCCATTCAGTCACTATTGAAATTTGCAGTTCCTGTACCGTGAAATATTGACGGCCTCTGCCATAAACGCGACGTGCCAATTCACCCCACATGTTTTCAATAATGTTTAAGTCTGGTGACTGTGCCGGCCACTGTAAAGTTTAATCTTTTTCTCTTTAAACCATTCAGTAATGGTTTTTGCTTTATGAATTGGCGCGTTATCTTGCTGAAAAACAAAATTGCGCCCAGCCCATTGGTTTCCAAAACGTAGAAGATTGTCACGCAATAAGTCTTTATACGTCACAGATGTCATTTTGTTTGTGCAAAACACTATCCCACTTTTATCGCGGAATCTAATCGCTGCCCATATCATCACAGATCCACCCCCTAATTGTCTGGTCATTTTCACTTTTGGTTCCTTTCTCAGATCATGATAATAATGCGAGTACCCATCCGGTCCGTCCAAATTAAAACGTTTCTCATTGGAAAATATAACTTTTTCCCATTGCTTCTTCCAGGATATGTATTCTTCAGCAAATCTCAACCTCGATTTTTTGTGTTTCGCCGAAAGTGGCGGTTTTCTCAACATTTTTTTCCGTAATATTAGCGGTGACGCCTTTAAAATCCTTTGAACATTACGCACGTGCGTTTGTACCGCCGCCTGTTCTGCAATAACTCTCGCCGACGCAGAAGAATTGGATGCACACCGCAATATCATGCGTTTATACCGCTCACTTACAGCTTTCGGTCGCCTCTGGCCTTTTGGTTTGCCGTTATTTTCCGGATCTTTTAGGAAATTTCTAACGCAATGATCGCTTCTTCGTAACCCACGAGCAATTTCCTTCTTACTAACACCATCCTGGTGCCAGGCTAGAACTTTACCCCTTTCTATCAAGGATAATTGCTTTTTTCTACCTATATTGCAAACACTTTATAAAATATAATTTCTCTTTGTGAAATGTGTACACTTTACCAGCACAACCGCTGCATATAAAGAGAAGTATCAAATTAAAACATTTTTGCTTATATTAATGTAATAAATGCGCAGGGTCTAAATTTTTGTCGCATTTAAAATTCCTATTTTGATCTGGGAAAATCTCAATTACCCCTCATAAAGCAATAAATACCCAGAAATATCTATAAATAGACTATTTACATAACAAGTATTAATAACCCTCATTTACATTTTATATAATGTCTATAAACTTTGTTTCGTAAATAAAAACGATACCGCGTCTATGTTTTTGTCGAGTAGTGTATATTAACAAACACCTGTCACATACAGAAGAACTTAAACCAGTCATATGCCACAACTACGATTACCTACTATTACTTGCAAAACTGCTTTAAGTAAGTGTGTGTACTATGTATTCGACTGTACGAAGATAACTGCAGACAAAACGTCGCTATAAATACGAAGAAAATAAGAATTCACAGCGAAGTATAAATATTAATGCGCATATTGTAATATCAAATATATACGATGGGGATTTTTTCTCATACAAACCACCGTTTCTGATATGCGAATCGGATAAAACGAAGCAAAAAAGACCTCCATCAGTCACTTCACGATAAAATCGTAAATGGTACAAGGGATTGCAGTATATACGCGTCATGGGATCACAGTGCTGCTATGTGTGTACAAGCAACCTATCCTCATAATAATTCAACCGTTCCATAGTCGAGGAAACAATAAAATCCTCAAATTCAACAAATAAACAACGTATATACAGCGGCACGAAGTTACACTCCAGTAACTGCGAATTCTACCGATGTTTACATAGAAAAGTGAATTATTCGATTGAACTTGGCAGATACCATCTGTCACGGATTGATATTTTATATTGCTGGCGGGAAAATACGAATAACAAGCGCAATAAATTTGCTTGTTTCTACCTATATGCCTTCTATCTCGGCTCTTTCTAATTGTATACCGCACAATTAGTTTTAATTATCTTTAGTTCCAATAAAGTGTTGTCAGTACTTTCTCGAAACGTAATGTTTTTATCTGTGGTATATATGGAAACTGCTTAGGGGTGGAAATGAAATAAATCATGCAATGTAAAGAGGAGTTATCCAACGTACTAATTAAACGAAGGTATCCTACCATGAAATTACTGAAAGATTTAGTGAAACATTCGAATGTCATAACGAAGATCAAGAAAGGCAGGAAAGCATTTAAAGATTAGTAAAAAGATAACCCAGGGGTATGAAAATGAAACTAGCAAGTAAATTTTGTTTCGTTCAATACTTAGAGAAAATTATTATTATTATTAAGATAACTAATTCTGACAGACCAATACGTTTCTGTCAACTTGCCATTTATTTAAATAACTCATTCAAGATTTTTTAAAATTAAAAATGACGGGATGTAGGTAATTCTGCCCTTTTACATCAAATAGCAACATAGAAAACCAAAATGCTACGTACTGACCGCTGTATTATAGTAAGTACATAGCTCGTTAGCTTCGAGAATACCTTGCACTATTAATTAAATAATGAAGAAGATTGCTTGTTAGAAACGTGTAGAAAACTGCAACAAACAAAACATCGGTGGGATTTGTTGTTGGCAATTTGACCATAGTTGATTCTGAGCTTCCTGGGCAATGATTCTGTTCTCAGATGGACATGCAGATGTTTACGTAGAACTTATACATTTGGTGATAAAGATGTCATCGTTACTGGGAGTAGGTAACGGGGTAAAATTAGGAATTAGGAATAGAAATGTTCTTCGAAAGCCATTAAAGGACTTCGTTGCCTACGTTGAAGCACAGAATTTTAAATTGCCCAATTGTTTATTTCTACTTCTGTATTGTCGATAAAACTGTCTCTGTGAACTGCTCTGATCTGTTAAATTGATGCATTCTAAAGGTAAGAAAGTGTTTTAGTTGTCTTTAAAAAGTTAATATTTTTGAAATAATTAGAATTAGAAATAAATATCTGTATGCGGCTCTGTGCAGTTTACATAGGAAGGTTACAAGATGGAGAATAGGAAAATACTTAAAACTCGCTTAACATTCTGAATATACCTAAATAGACAGGAACGTAAATTTTACACAAAGCGAAATGAAAATTTAATTTTGAAAAAAAAAACTTGTGTTAAAGGAAAGAATCGAATGAAGTAATAGCAATGGGACTAACGCTCATATGGATTAAAACATTATAATGCAATAATAACAGTAGACGTGTTTTTGGAAATTTTTATTTTCGTTTTAGTTTCTGAAATATTTGAGGTAAATCATTTCCAGAAACTTACTCTTTATGGTCACTCCTCGACTGAGTAAGTTGCCATAGACATATTTCTTGTAACCAGTTACAAGTATTCGTTGAAATTGATAAATTTGCATAGCTTCTCGGTGGTAAGAGGACCTCTGCATGACTGGGTAGAGTTAGGCGCTGTGTGTTCGAGTTCTGTTAGGATCAAAAAACTTTCTTAGTGGGTCCGCTACCCTCCCGAGAACCATTCGCAGTTGGGATCCAATTAACTGCGCTTTACGGCGAGGGGGTGATAGTAATAAGGCCATGCAATACTTTGCACACACAACTTGCTAAAATGCCGGTGACTTTAGCTTTAAAAACTCATACACCCTTTTGGGCCGTCACGACACTTAAAAAAAAACTTGTATAAGCATTTTTCATCTTTTATAGTTTTACTTTAAAGAAATTATAGTTTTCAGTTTTTTCCAATGATTTCTGAGCCGTCTACAATTTAAACCTTTTTTCGCCGAAATCTCCGTTAGCACTAGATATATTTGCCTATTTACAGAGGTACGTATATTCGATAATATGGAAGGCATCTAAGATACGCTATACCGTATTTGATATGATGTATATACTTTTGCAAACCGCTTAAGTAAGTGGAAAAGACAACATGGTTTTGTTCCTAATTATCCACCTTTACTGGTATTGGTTCAACATTTGCTAGGTACGTCAATAGCACCAGTATAAATATTAAAGGATTTTCAGGAATTTCGAAGAAATTCTCGACAAGGTCAATTCTATCTTTTAAAAAATTATATTTTTGCATAAATTTTAAGCTTTACCCATTTCTGCTTCTCAAATAGTGACGTCTTCGACAATTTTTTAGGTGACAACTCTTGTTTTTTTTTGATAGATACCATAAAAACCTCACATAACAACGTTTTCGAATAAAAGTAATTTAAGAATTGGAAAATAAATATTATTAACAAAAAGTAAAGATAAACACGAAAGAAGTGAAATGATTATTTCCTTTAAATCAAATCTACTTTTTCCTAAATTTTGCTACTAACAAAAAGCCTAGGAAAAAATAAAGGTAAGTGTTTACAGATTAGGTAGGTAACAATTAAAAATGCAGAATAATTAGCTTTAAACAGTATCATACCAAAGCCTGGTTATTCTTAATAGAAAGTATTTTTTTGGAAGTTAACTAACAGAACTCACCACGAAGTACTGAATTTGTTTAATGCCAAATATTCAGAGGGAAAAATCACCTAATCCTCAATGAACATAATCGCGAGAAAATTTAGAGAAATAGGGCATGCTAAACACATTTCAAATACAAGGTGCCCTGAGAAAATTAATGAAGATATGAAATTTGACGTGTCGGTGAGATTCCTCGAGGTATATCCCGATCAATTGCAGCGGACAATGAAGTTTCCCTGCGATCAGTATTACGTGTATGCAACTACTGGAAATTTTATTGAAGATGACCTTCATCGCTGAATGCAGTTTTGTGATATAATGTAGGATTTATGCAACCCTAATCCGCGCTTCATTTGCCAAATTCTCTTTTCGGATCAGGCTTCATTTTGCCTAAATGAAACAGTAAATTCATAAGATCACAGGTACTGGAGTAGAGAGAACTCTCACTAGATTACTGAAGCACATCATTGGTTCATTCTTCCTTGGTGAAACACTGACAGAGTAGCAACATATAATTTTTTTGAGGGAAGCACTTGTACCACATCACTTAAGAAAATTGTTGATAACGTCATTACTTGAAAAGCAAAAATGAAGAAAAAAGAAAAAATAAATAAATTTACCTGGCTGAGGATTTCTTCAAAAAACAAATTCAAATTCAATTTATTCCATCATTTTACCAAGCATCAGGGTATATGTAATTTTCAAAAGTCTCGTAACAGCAAATTTAGCTTTCTATTAGGTTGACCTCTGTTTCACTAATGCTCGAATATAACTTCAAATAGTAACGTTAATTACCAATAATTTATGATTGATATTAAAACCGAACTTGCTTATTATACAAGTGCACTTCATTAGAGCTGATTGAATAATATTGCTTCAACCTTTTCCTTTAACTCTATAGGTGCGTTTAATTTACTCTTGTTTTGCTATAATGCGACATTAAAAGATACCGGCGTAAAGCGTATTTTATTAGGTTATTAAATATCGATTTAAAATTAAGTTATGCCTAGCACTTCCTCAATTACCATCGTATAATGTACATACAAAACGAAACATATTAGAACCTCATTGAATTCTTAGAAACTCATTACAATTATATTAACCATAATAGGAAGTTATTCATGGTGCCGAACTTGTATGTAGCGATGTACTTCCAGTTAGTTTTGTTATCTTCTAGAAATAATTGAGCAGGAAGCAGGTTCTATAAATCAAATGATATGGCATCCTATCAATTTGAATGACAGAAGTGTTGAATAAAGATCAAATAATCTCTGTTGCAGATGATTAGTTTCTTGTCTTGAGATAGTTAATTCAAAAGTTAAATAATGTTAAAGTTCGGTATAGTTGAAATATCCGACTGATTCTATTCTGTCGACAATAGTAAAAACTGAATAATCAGTCGGTGACGTAAGAATGATAACGAAAAATACGAATAAAAAAAGGGACACCATATTTATACATTCCAAAAATGATAAATAAAGATGACGCTATCAACATAATCAAAGTACAAAATGTCCTCGTCTTAGTTCAAATCTCACATTGTTGTTTCACTCCTGAATTGTATTATATGCTGTGATTTTTTTCGTTTATTTCTATTCCCTTCTTTTCAACGACTTGCTATAGCTCTTTGTAAAAGCTATAAATCTTGCTGATAAAGTTAACATCACGTGTAACGAAACGTCGCAGAAAAGAAAATAAAGAAGAAGAAATACAGAAAAATTTTTCGTTTCCTCCTTTAGTAAACGACCCACATCACAAAAGAAGTAACCATCGGTATTTATGCGAAAGCTATAGAATTCGAGAGTATACAGGCTCATTCACGACATGCCCTATTAAAAGTATTTCTTGAAATAATTAAAATATCCTTGAAATTTCGGTGAGCGATGTTATGGGTAATAATGTAGGCAGTACCACCTTGGAGATACTATTTTCTTTTCGGAAAGAGTTGACAAACGTAGAATTTAACTTCATATTTTCTGTTTGGTATTACTCATAAAACAAGTTTTCACATTTTCTAGTAGCAACATAAAATACTCTTTACTGCTGTAAATACATATCGAAAATGTCGTACATGAGTTTTACAAAAAACCTAGTCCAAGTGCTAAGATATTCACCAAATAACATGTCAATCTTTTAAAATGACTTTTACTACTTTTAAGAGTGTCTACGTATTCTGCTTGAAAAAATGCGGGTAACGCATATTTTACTTTCTATGGCTAAATTTGCTCGTCCCCAAATTATTTTAAAAATTATCTAAATCGATTAATTATTACCAATAAACCATATCAAAAAGATACCTATTTCAATTATAATTTAGAATACTTTTTATTAGATCATCGTCGTGAATAATATTGTGTTCCACTAGTAACTGCAAATCCTAGTAGTATCAGAATTTTGGAATATTTCAAGTGTAACCCCTCTGAAACTGAAACTCCCATTCTAAGGGTACCAACTTTTTAAACCACCCATTATTGCATTTTGACATGAAAACGAATAAAAATTCCATAAATTAACAGAATAATCTGCATGATTAACACCAATTTAAGTAATTTTATCAATATTCCTAGATAATACAATAACCTTTAGAAGCGGAGTCCCGAATGTTATCCTAATCTTCTGGAATTGTCGGATTGCATCTACTTTGTGAAGAGTAGGAATATACATTATAGAGTATCTTTTAAAAATATTTCCGTATGTACAGGACGATCAATAAATAGCGAACCATACACTCACTTTGTTAATTTAAATAACATTATGTATTATTACGTATTTTGGCTCCTTCATGTATAAATAGACCAATGTAATATTGATTTGATTCAATTTTGTAATCAATTGCCCAAAATTCGGCATACCTACTTCTTTCAAAAAATACCGAATGCGATTACATTTTGGTGTGATTTTTTACGAGATAAAACTAAATACTTGGCTCTATCTACATATTACACTAGAACCCAATTTCACAAAAAACTAATAATAAAACTAATAAAATTTTAAAGTTTCTGGAAGTCAAACAACACAATAAATAAAATAAAATACAAACAAAACATAGAAATGACTAAAACTCCTCGATCTATAGGACTCTCTTTTCAGCAACATTTCCTTCACCTCTCCTTTAAAGCTGGTAGGGTTACTTTCGATGTTAGACATGCATCATTATACAAGAACGTTAGAGATATGTATTTTTATACGGTAGATACAGAGAAAAATATGGTGCTATTCAAAGAAATTACGTTTCTGGTGTTTGAATGTTTGGTATTCAAAACTGAGCACCCTATATAATTCGAAGATGTTCTAATACAATTTGTAGATAGAAGCAAGCATGTACTTTAACCTCATAAAAATCTACACTGTGTATTTAAATTTCGGATTTTAAAAAAATATATATTTAAATTTGGGTGACTAAAGACAAATAGACATTTGAAACTCACTTTGAATCGGTTTATTTCTAGAAGGGGAAACTAGAAACGTAATAATATACAGGGAGTTCTATTTAAAATAAAGTATTTGCTTATCGATCGCTTTACGTATACGAACGTATGAGGAAATTTTAGCTGTGCATAATAGGCACAATTTTACAATTCCAGAAGGTTACGCCACCCTGTATTTATTCAATATCAGTTCACATACAATAGGGACAATAACAAAGTGTCACAAAAGACTAGCCCCATTATTATAATTTTTGCCTCTCTACAATAGTAGTTAAGAATACAGAGGATACAAATACGCTTATATTCATTTCATACCAAGGAACTTCACATATTTACATAACATTTATGTACTATGTGAGGCATCATTTCTTTAAACCTTTAAATTTATCGAAAGAGTAATCTTGAAATAACTCCCTCACAGTACTGATGGGAACCATTTGCGGCAAAAGCAGTGCAAGGAGAGAAAAAACTACCCACTACAACACTACGCACGGACATGTTTCAGTCTACCTAGCGTCATCAGCGTAGTTCCGAGAGCATTATTCTTTTAGTTTTTTTTTAGGCTTTTCTGATGTGTTTTTTTGATGTGTCGTTTCCACGATTAGTATTTTTTTACCTGCAATCATACACAATAATTTTTGAAACTGAGCCGTGGGAATCCAATATATTAAATTCGAATTTCATTCTATAAGTCTGGATTGCTCTCTTTTAAATTTCGCTTCTAAAACAAGTACAGCCACCTGTTGTCTTAAAGGCATCTCGTTTCATTGAAATTTCGATTATTCGCAGCTTGTGTTACGTTGGAGCAATGACCTGCCTGGACACGCCAACGGCCCGCAGCTCTTTGGTGTATTAATTACGATCGCTTAGTATAATTAACATTTTTTCCCGAGCGGATGACTTATCGACATTAGATGGAAGGTTTATATTTTTTCTTATGGATAATCTTCTGTTTATATGCAAGTATTGGCCCGGTACTCTTCGCATAAATAAACAGACAAGCCTCGAATACTCTACGCGCATTTAATGTGTTGTTCTATCATTTAAGAACTATTTAGCTTACTCAAGAAATCATGCATACATAGATAAAAAAATCCTGTTTACTATTTTAGCACTGTGTATTTGTTTTAATCTTACAAGTCCTCTTAATCATGCAGATACCTATTTAAATTACGTATTAAATTGAAAAGATCGGTACGAAATTTCAAAGAATGTGTTCCATTGAACCCGCTCTCCGTTGGAAAATGTATTTATGATGATTAATTAATTAATTGAAACGTTACTGAATTTTCACATTTAAAATAATACATAAAAAATAAACGTTTTGAATTATAAATGTGGTAATTATTAATAGGAGAAGCTCGAAAAATTACGAAACTGTTAATAGTAACGCCAAAAATGATGAGATTTTAGATCAAGCCGGAAGGGAAAAGGGCAGTCCCAGAAGATAATGAAGAGAAGCAGATGCAGAACATTTAAGAGAAAAACAAATAAGTGATGTGGAAGAAAATCATAAAGTTAAAGGCCTAAAAGACGTACATTTAAAATCGAACAATGGATAGTACTAACAATTTTAAGATAGAAAGACATTTTATCTTATCTTACTTAATTATTAGATTTAAAGCCCGTTATAAAAAAATGCACATGAAGAATGTGTAGCAACAATAACCAAAATAATACCAACATAGCTCCTAGTGGTAGTGATAGAATCACTCACGGCAAAAGCAATGTGAGAGGAGGAAACACTAGCTAACAGAGATATGTTTCTGCCTACTCGGCGTCATTAGCGTTGCTTCGAGTGCCTCTACCTCACGGTTTATATCACTATACCTCCAAACAACAAGTAAAATATTTTCTAGCGCCATTTAATGCTAAGAATACTTAGAACAACGTTGAAGACGCCGGGTAGGCAGAAACATGTCCGCTGGCTAGCGTTTTCTCTGCTCACATCGCTTTTACCGTGAGTGATTATGAGGCGCTACATTAGCAGTATTTTGGTGATTTTTTTTAGGTGTTTCATGATGTATTTATTTTAATATATCAAGGCAAGCCTGTAGGAATTCCTTACATTTGAAAGTACCAAAGCGCTCATGCGCTTGCGACATTGGAACCAGCAGTCCAATAACTACCACCTAGGCAAAAAAAAAAAACGTAGAAATTAAGCCATATAAGCGAACGCTTGAAATACGTTGTCAACTTTGTATAGTGTAGAACAAACAAAATTGTTAGAACAAATGGTGTACATCTAATAAATAAAAGCAGCTAAAATCTATTCATTTCGTTTCAAACATGGCCTTCAAGAGATATTTAAAATTATGTATTGCGACGAACACACATGACTTTCAGTTAAATGTACAAATGTTAATTTCCACCCTTCTTATATTGCTTTTTATGCCTTTTCATCGTAATTATTACAACTGCGCCAGATAGATACTGTGGTTATTTTTCTAACTCATGGTGGGCACCCCGTTCGCTGTAAAGGGTAGAGCGCAGTTAATTGATAATTCTTCAAGATATGACTTGGAATTGTACCCGACCCACTAGCAAAACTTGCCGCTTGTTTGTAGTGAGACTTGAGCATTGGCACATCGTTATTGTGGCTGTTTGGCTTTTCTAATGCTTTTAAGTTAAAGTCAAGATATTGAAACATATCGGAAATGTAAAAGCAGTTTTAGTAGCGTAAACAATAATTTTCAATTGCAAACATATTTTTAAATGCAAATGTTCAAAGGGGGTAAAAGTAGTTATACTTATGAATTATTTCAATTAAAACTGAAATCTAAAGAGAATTCTCCTATTTGTAATCAAATAGAAACATATCGACACCTTGACAAGTGTACCTGACAACGCGTGGTAGTCGTTGGGTGTCAAGAAATTAAATTTCTAGAAAAAATCAGCCCATATACATAGTGTTACTTCATGCACTACCACCCACTAGCATCGAGCGGATATGTAAAATAAATTACGTGCCATAATGCGTTTAGCCATTGTTTTAGTTAATACGGAGAATTATACATATTACAGTAAGTGGCCTAGCGGAGTAGTTGCGAGCCCATACGTGCAATATGTAGAGCCTGCGAGACAGATTCCTCGCGCTAACAACATACAACAATAACGTTACGCAAAGGATACCAGTTTCATCGTAATTCGACTTGCAGTGTATGAAGTACTAATTTGCATTCAACTTACAATTTTATTGTTTTAAAGGATTCTCGTAGTACGTGCTAGATTGTTAGTTTGCGAAATTGACGTAAAATCTTCGTATCGTAAAAGAAAAACGTTGTTATGTAATAAACTGTTTTGTTTCGGAAACTTCTGATATATACGCAACAGCTATAAGTCAAGTCCTAAAGTATTCCCCACCTCTACTAACTTTTTGAAAACAGATGCTGGCGTATTCGAAAAAAAATTAAAAATTAAACAAATAGCAACTATTGACACCAGCTTTCTTTTCTTAAAAGAAGCACCCTGTATATTTTTAGATTGTTGGAAAAGTAATGAAAAGACGAATCCAATGATGTTTTTGAGTTAAAAATTATCAATTTCAATAATTTATTCTTGTTTGTATGGAATTAGGAAAAAACGACGAACTATCTCCTGTGACGCCAAGTACATCCTAAAGAGCTCATTGCTAGGCAACGTAATTATTGTCAATTATAAGAGCAAAAGCTTGCTTCTTATTACTATTCTCTGTATTTTTTCCTTGTTTTGTTAATTGTTGCTATGTCTTTACTTTATTGAGCTCCATAGTAACTAAATAATTTACTTATTTTTCAATTTCTTTTATGTTGTTGCTTTGACGATGGTTTACGCATGAACTCTGCAAAATAAACTTGAGGCACAAATTAATTTATTTTGAGCATGGATCTCATCAGGAATTCACGATATAAGCATTAATTATTAATTTAATAGCAACTATAAATTTGAATTAAAAACAGATACATGAATTTCCGTTTATTTGAAATGTTCAAACAGCTGGCCTTCGTGGTCACTGACCCTTTTTCGCAACACTCCTACAAATTTTAGCGCTTTCTTCAGGATTAAATACTGTTGGAAAACTTCTTGCATATCAGTAAGGTAGGAGTATTAGGGTTAGTGTCGTCTAAGAAAACCAGTCTAGTGTTTCCTCTAACCCAATAGTCTGGAGGAGTCAAATTACATGACCTTGTAGGCCACTTCATTGTCCTCCTGTTCCTATCCAGGATTCCGGAAACATTGCATCTAAAAGTTCACCTACCTGTCTACAATAGTGCGCTGGTAACCGATCCTGCTACAGGATTATGTCCGGAGGACAATTTTGCTGAACTGCTGGTACTATTTTCTCTTATAACAATATTAAATACATCGCCTGCTGTATGTACTTCCAAAAATAATGGACTAATTACTTCATCCGACCAAATTCCAACCCAGACATTAATTCCCAGCGTTTTGAAAAGTCTTTCCAGTGATTTCACCCGAATAATAAATAGTTGTGCTTATTAACTATCCATTCAAATGAAATCTATTGTACTAGTCAAAATTAAAAAGGTTATCGTTTCAAGTGTAAGCTCTCTAACTTTTGAGAATATTTCAAAAGCTTTGTCTTCAATTAAAATTCACATTGTAACCCTTTTCCAATGGAGATGCTGTATGCACTCTATTTTATAACTGCAGCTTATCTTTTTGATTACAAAACATGTTACGGATTCACGCTTTCCTTCTCAAAAAAAAAACCTTAATATTACAAAAGGAAGAAAAGCCATCGCCATAATATTAAACTCGAGTAAGATAGTTGAGAATTGTGACAATACATGTTACTTTCATAATAGCAAACCGTTAAATACCTCCTTTAAACATCCCAAACTTCCAAGATTGTGTGCTGACTGGTAGACGTTTGTTCCTGTTAATGCAGGTAAGGGTATTGGACATGCTTGGCTGCATTGAAATGGAGCAGGCGTTGTTGTCAAGACTAATTATTGTATTGGTGTTAATGAAGTTATGGTCGTTTAGAAGATAAGTGAATGCAGCACGTGTATGTGTCGGATAAATGCATACTCTTGAAAGAACGAAAAGTGCAGCTGTAATGAAGATGTTGCCCCTAATGCGTGCGCGTAGTAAATATGCATGTTTACATAAGCTTGTGTAAAGGAAATAATCGTGTTACTAATTGAGCAATAAAGTATATTCACATGTTAAATATATGCAGGCGTTAATAATTTATCTGAACTGCGTTTGAAATTGCTGTAGAAGATATGTTATAAAGCAGTTTTCCTTGCAGATATAGTTGACGATCATTTATTCTTTTTTCTATTTTGATTTATTCTATAAGTGTAAGTATAATAGATTAACCATTTGTGTTTTTTCGTTTGCCGTTTCTTTCGTTGACAAAAACTTTTTCTTTATCCAAGTTGACATAGGTTCTGTTAAACATACAGCTTGTAATTGATATTCAGCAGTTAGTGCACAATTTTACAAATCTTCGCCTTGCCCCTACTCTAACATTGAATTAGCCGACGCGTTTCCTGCGTGGTTGTGCTAATGAAAATGTCAAAGAAGCGCATTGACGCTCATCCCAGACACCAGATCTCTTCAATTTGTGTTTCTGTAAGACTGCATCAAAGATTGCGTGATACCGGTGCGTTTGAGAAACAGTCCCATGATTTCGGAAGACTGCATGGTCGGCGTCCACCGAAAAGGTAATTTTAGCACAGGTAGAGCTAAAGAATCCGAAGGCGAGTTCCTCTTGTTTAGACAATCTTCCACAAACAGCACCTTTAGACATGCTATGTATAACGAGCGCACGCCCGCAAATTCTGCTGCCAATATTCTTTTTACTGATGAGACCTGATTCGCACGAAATTGAGCTTTTAATTTCCACGATACGCATGTGCAGCTCCTCCTGCTTTTATAGAATCCAGACATCTAATGTTTTCCATACAATATTTGGATGGGTATTTTGATCGCTAAGCGCAATTGTTTTACCAAGCCGATTAACAGGCGCTGCTTACCTAAACTTTCCGCAGAACACAATAGGTGAACCTTTAGATGACCTTCCTTTGAACCAACGGTAGCAAATGTGGCTCTAGCACGATGGTGTTCCGACACATTTTTCGATTGCTGTTGGAGAACATTTACACGGAACTTTTGGATAAAGGCGGATAGGAAGCGGCAGACCTGTATCAAGACTTGCAAAACCACCTGATTTAAATCATCTGACTTCTTTCTGTAGGGATATTTCAAAACTTTAGTGTATGTTACGCCCGCAGGTGATCCCAACGAATAGATCAAGAATTCCACTGTATCCAAACTAACGCAGGGAGTTTTCGATGGAGGTTCTTCCGGCATATATGTCACATTTGGAATATTTAAATAGTTTTTGCTTTTGTAGTTTGTTGTCAAAGTACATTGTTGAATATTATCAAATTATACACACATACATTTATAGCATATGTAAATGTGCTGTTTTGCTGGTTAATGCCAAATTAATCCAGGTGGATATAGCAACGCGAGGAAAACCAAGAAGCAAGCTTCTGTAGGCTTATCACCACACCTCGTTTGTATCCATTAAATGTGATTATTTTATCAGGATTCGCTAAAGAGGCGACATTTTTTCTCATTTAGGAGATTAGTAGCACTTACGCGTTAAAATAAAAGTAAGCAAGGAATGGTTTAAGTTTTCGAAACATTGGCGCAGTGTGTTTTTTATAACAGGGAGATGAAATTTGAAATTCGTTTTCATTAATATAACTTTAGAAGCACATGTCAGCCTTTCTTTGTATAAATTTCCACCAAACATTTTATACATATACTACGGCTGCATATGGAAACTATAAAATGCAATCGCCTATATTTAGAATTGGGTCTGAGTGTAGAAATTATTTACAATATAGCGCATAAATGTACGCGTTTGTAACCTAGTTTATTAGTTTCGTACAGCCTGCTGGATTTGACAATATTGTCCTAGATCCTACGCAATTAATTTCGATCATTCTGCGTGGACCACCTTTCAAAATAATTGCATATACATCAACGGGCAGTGGTGAATTGTAATTTCGCGAATGCGTGCGGACTAATTGCGCTTTTCCGCTGTAGGGAAACTATTTTCAGGCTAATTGATGCGGAAATTCTCTTTTAAAATTTATGTTCAGTGAGCGCTGTATGAGGGGATTTAACGTTTTCGCACGATGATTTCTGACGATCTTAAAAGTGGCCTAACTCAACAACAGTGCATCGATCGATTTCCTTCTTCCTTTGGTGATGAAGCACCATCCAAAACCACAGTTCATGACTGGTTTGCAGAATTTGAGCGTGAATGTACTAGTATCAGTAACGAATTACGTGAAGGTCGTCCATCAACTGCTGCTGTTCCGGCAAACATCAATGTTGTGCGAGAAATGGTTGAAGCGGATCGACATGTGATATATCGAAAGATAGAGACATCCTTGAACATTTGTAAAAGTCAAATGCAAACGATTTTACGTGAGCATTTAGTAGTGAAAAAACTTTGCAGTCGTTGGGTTCCACACAATTTAATCAAAGCTCAAAAAATGGTTCGAATGAGTTGGTGAAAACAAATGCTTCGAAAATTGAATCACGGTAGCTCTGCCAATGTATACAGTATCGTAACAGGTGACGAAACCTGGATATATTCATACGTACCAGAAACAAAAAAAATCATTCACTGGTTGGGTGTTCCAAAGTCAACCAAGACCAACAAAAATTATTCGTTCACGAAGCGCTTAAAAAAAAAATGATTGCTTTTTTCTTCGGTAAAACTGGGCCTGTTGCTACCGTTGTTCTAGAGGATGAAAAGACAGAGTCCTGCGGAGGCGGAGGAGCAAGTAATGGCTTGTTTTAACTATCAGCGGCGTGGTTCTTTTTCACCAACAATTCTTTCGACTATCTGTACCACCTAGTATTTAGGAGCAGCTGATCATGAGCGTTCTCGATAATCCTAGCCAGAAGTAGAGATACAGAATTGCCTGTCCTAACCCAGGGCTTCTTACAAAAATCTAGTAGCTGCTGATAAGGCACTTGGAGGTCCTCGTTATGCTAGGCATACTTTACATATAAGAGACATAATGAGCCTCAACATCACATGAGAGGATTGGCCAGATTTGTACAGTAATACTTTATCTTAATATTCAATCTCTACTGAACCCAATTTGACACATCTCACATAGGAAACCCTCGTATCCGAAACTCAAGATTCAACGCCGTATGGGGCGCTTCAGCGACTAATACAGCCGAAGCCGTATTTATGGATTCCCTCTCTATTCTCGCGGTTTCAGTGAATAAATACATTTCCAACCAACGATAGTTTCAAGGAAACGATAACATAACTCCTCTTCATTTACTTCATTCTATATTCTTTCGATCCTTAAATGTCATATTTAAAGAGAATAAGTTTATTTGGTTTCCAGAATAGTTTCCCGTATTTGTCAAGTTTACTAGGAAACGTGCACATTTTGAAGTGTCAGACACATGCACTTCGCTCCGGCGCTATATTTGAAACCCTATTACGGTTTGTAATTTGAAAGTTTGAAAGAGTTCAGCTAAATGCCATTCTAGAATATTGAAACCGGAATCATATCGTAGCTAACAGTGGTTGAAACAGTGATTGAAATGTTATCGATAACAGATGAGTGAAGGGGCGTTAAGGCAAAAAAAATTCATTTTCAAGCGCGATTTTTAATCGGGTTATTTCAAAGAATTCGAGGTTTTTAATATAACAAATTTGCAATAAGGGATATATCGTAGTAGGATATTGGAGTGAATTAATTATATTTTGAATTTCCATAATTATAAAAATTTACTTTATATTTTTAATAATTTATATTATTAATTCTATATTTCTTAAAAAAAGACCCCACACAAAAATCATGTACAACACTGTTTAAATGAGATCAAGTAATGAAAATCCTTCATATTATCTGTAATATCGAATACGATCATCGATAAGCCGACCATAGAAATATCGAAGTCGATGGATTGCCATTCATGTGACGACGAAGTAAACAAACAGACAGAAATAGGAATTTTTGGCATAAGACAGAATTTTTGGTACAACTATAGAAACTTGATTTAAAGTAAGTATTTAATTATAAAAAAAAAACAGCTAAGAGACATCCAAAATTATTTAATCATTGAACCAAAGAAGATAGAAAAATGAATTAAAAGGGATTTTATACCAGAAGCACCTGGAACATTACCTAGAAGCGAAGGAAAGAGGATTTAACAAATAATTAAAAAGACACACAATAATGAGATAATTTGTTCTTGAAAAAAGAATACAAGAAAAATGATCAAATTTGTAAGAATAATAAGGAAATTATTACTAAAACTCTTACATATTTAGATATTAGCTCACAATCAGTGACGAACTGAAATTAATTCACCTTTTCAAAGCAGAGCAAAATCTACAGAAATAAGGTAACTAAATAGCTTTCAAATCTAATCTTTTGAATGCGAAAATTAGAAAGAACATAGTAGTGTGGGGTGTACAAAAAGGAACATTTGAGTTGCAACAGACGCGGCTTTGATCTCCATTGCCGAAACCGCCAACTTAATTTACCCGGGAATTTAAACAATTTCTGCTTAGGAAACCACACAAATCTAAAAAATTGCAACAAAAAGAAATGGTTGAAAAACGTCTGCGTCTTATTTTCGCTGACTAATGCAGTTCCCTTGTATATACCTCCAACTTACAAAACCAATTTGCATATGCCGATTGAATTGTGCAATTTAACTGTAAAGTGAAATGGAATAAAAAAAATCGTAGTTGTAACACCGATATCCAGCTTCTCGAAATGTGTATCTCACAATTAAATAATAAATTAAAATAATTAGTGGTTGTTATATTACGTACATACATACCTGCACTGTACTTGCTAAAAAAGAACAATATCCGCATTCAGATATAAATCGTTTTGTTGAAACTGCTTTATATTTACTCACATGTCGACTATTACTTATGTTTGTTTCCCAAGAAACAAATGCACATCAATTTGTCTGATCAAACAACTCGAAAATTACTTGGTAAACAAAGTGTAAAATGATATCTCTGCATTTACCTGTCATAAGGCCTTCCACCTATATAAGCAATAATATTGGGGTAGTACATTATGGCCTGCCTGTGCTTTGGCTTCGTGATGTTGGTTTACGATATTAGCGTTGAAGTTAGTAACGTTGGAATATCGAACCATTGAAGTAGCTATTACAGATTGGCATGCTCTATATTACATACGGTTGCAGTAAATTAATTGAATTGAATTGCTGGCTTGATGCAAGCACTATGCAAGGTTCTGCCTATTATCAGTAATACGATTCCTTGTAGCAATCTGCTCTCGTGATATTTCGATAATTATCATGATTAAGCTTCAAAAATTGTAGAATTCAGTTCATCGAGAGTTAATATTAACAGAAATATTAAGTATTTAATATTCTTTACTTCGTTACTTTTTAAATAGAAGTTCAATTTTTATCGTAATAAAAAGATATTTAAGAGATTGATGAATTAGCGTTCTAATTATTAGCAGTACTCTTGTCTTCAAAGCACTTCAAAGTCATTTCGCTTTAAACTTAGTTTGCGATATTTTGGGAATTCATTAGTATAATTAGTAGTACCTAATTTTACATACGTTCATATAGCTTTTGGTTTGACTAATTTTATCAGCAAATACTGATTTATTAATTGCAACTCGTTTAGAACAATTACTTACTATTTGCTATAATTATTTTCATTAGAACATGGCTTTGAGTTCGGTAGTGTCTGTTTAATTTAATGTGATATACCTACTTACTGTTATGTTATTAATAAAGTTCCGTACTTTTCGTGCGCTTCACGGAATTAGCAGAAACTAGACAGACTCGTATTTATTCGTCTCGTGAGAATGGGTTCGTGTTGCCTACTGGTTTCCCCGAGAGTCGACAAAACACGAGTCTGTCTAGTCTCTCGGAGGGAAAGTGAAGAACTTTAGTTATTAGTTAAATACTTACACAACGAGAAAGATACACAGTGCATAGGTGACTGTAAAATCAACATAACATCAAAAACTATTAATTTTAAACAAACTTACTATAATCGATTAATTGCAATAAAGTTCTATAAACTAGCAACTAACAAAACAAATAAAAATAAAAGAAAATGGTAATAACAACAAAAAAGAAACTGCCAAAATATTTGTTGCTGAATATTTTTCTTAAGCTAAGGTACAACTAAGATATATGATATCGCTAGTCCCATCTATCCCCTAGATTTCTAAAAATGTAAAAATAAATAAGTTGTTCTATTCAAGATAAGAAAGCCGTCGCTTCCGGGGATACCGGAAATGAAATTGAATTGGCGCTAACACGAACAATTAATTAATAGAAATAGACCTTTTTTTAACTTCTGTCATTTAAAGCTTAGTATGGGATGAGGGGTTATTTAGGGTCTCGCTGTATATCTGGGATCCCGATATTTATCGTGGATCTTTCGGAAATTCCTGTGTAACATCTCGATACTTTTTCGGTAGTTCAATGAATAAAATGCAAACGGAATTAACAGACGATTAATAATTTATCGCTCCCGCTCCGTTCAAGCGTGCAATATGTATAAACAACGCAATCCTTCAAATGATTCCAGCTGAAAAAATTAAGTTTTGAAATAATTTTAACTATTCACACTTGAAATTGCTTTTAACAATAACTCCTTCCTAAAGTCTATCTTCTTTGACAGCTAACGTTAGAATCTCCGTTTGTCTTAGCGTCTCTTCGTTCGACTGTTTCATATTTACTAATTCTCGGCGAATAATAACTTACAATTAGCTAAACAATTTCTACTCAAAAATATTTTTATTATTTTTAAAATTACATGTTGCTAATTTTACGTAAATGATATCAAATTATAGATTTCTTTCCAGCTTGTAATGTATGCTATAGGGTTTGTTGTATCATAATTAATATTCGATCCTCGATCGCCAATAGTTACTATTATTTAAAGAAATTAAGCAATTTTATCATAAAATATTTAAAAAAGCACACTGTCGGTTTCACCATATAGAACAAACGTTAATTCCCAAAATTTTCAGTTAATGAAAGACGGATTTAGTTGCTTACTTTCACTAGTCTGAAAAAAGTCGTTGAGGATTTATGTTACCATCTGACTGCAGTATCTAGAATCATTTACAGATAAATTATTATCTGATATGTAAGTTTAAACGTGCTACTTAGGAGAGTTTCTCTCCACAAAGAGGTTTTGCTTAGGTTATTCATTCGAAAACCATTGGAAGGTAAGTTTTACAAAAAAATCTAAAGCATTACTTATGTATAACAACACCACTAGACACCGACAGGCCAGGTGTAGAACATACTCATTTAAAACGAAAATGGTACCAGCCTGAAAGATTTATTTAAAAAAGAGGACACTATATTCGTCAAGACCCAACATAGAGACTAATTATCCAAAATAATAGATTCTGTCAAAAAGTGGAAAATAAAAGAACATTTTTTGTCAATATTGAATCAATGAAATTCGGAGGTATTAGACTGAAGCGGTATAATTTATTTAACTTACAACTTCGTGTTGGTGATAAATATGATTTTTCTTAATTTGTGATTTTGTACGGTATGGTCTGACAAGAAATTATGATACGTAACTTAAAACTATTCACTTAATGCAAGAAATGCATTTCATATTTCCTTTTTATTCAGCACGATAAAGTGACATTAAGACACGTATGTACATGTAGGATAAAAAAATTCAAATTGTGTTTTCAGCACCAGGAAAGTTTGTTTTAACAGTTAACTATGGATTTCGATTAAGAACAATCCTCAGGCTAACGGTCATTGAAGTCGCTGAGAAACAGTAACACGTTATTGTCGATAATATAAACATTTTAATAGTAGCAAGTTAAAAGATATTTGGTAAAGGTGTGAAAATGAAGAGTAGCGCAAGAAGAAAATTATTTAAAAAGCTTTTGCACACCACTCTTACACGTTTGCCAAATATATTTAAACTGTTTACTTTTCAAATTTTTGTACTATTGACGATAACGTGATCTTATTGTTTCTCAACGACATCGATTACTATTAGCCCGAGCATGACTTGTTAGTCGAAATCGGTAGGTAAATACTAAGATAAAACATTAGTGGTATTAACAATTCAATATTTTTGTTTCCTATGTACTATATGAATGCCATCTTAAGTAATTTCGTCGATTTTACGTATGTAGATCTCTTCATCGTTATCTATAGCACTGGATTACAGAAAAGTAGTTTGGCCTGCAATGCGGGTTCGGTTTTACCTACAGGTTTTTATTAAATATAATTTAAATAGGGATGCTTTGTATTGCAGTAATGTAACCAGCAAAGAAATCATCTTCATTTCCTACATCAACATTAGTATAGCACAATCAATAACTTAGTTGATCGATGTTTATGCATTATATGAAAAAGAAAGAAATGCGGGGAAATTTAAGCAAAATAGGTTAATAAAAAATAATTATCCAAATTATGTTGCTTTTATTTGTCATCCAGTGCTAGCAGAAACAATACAAAAAATCTTCAATTTTTTTTAATTTAACAATTGCACATAAACCTTACAAGAATAATAAAAAAATTTAGGCGCACTAAACAAAACCCAAAATCTACATAGAAGAATTTACACAGCATCATCATAATTTAGGTCATACTGTCAACTTTAGCAATGTTAAAATATTAGAAAGCGAAACTACCATCAAAGAAATGTTCAACCTTAAAAAAAACGAAACTACAATTAACCATAGGGAAGATGTTAACGCCTCACGCGTAATATACAACGACCTAATTAAGCAACCCATGCATGATCAGGCAGCATATATACATACAAAGAAAACATTCAGTTAAAATTATATTAAAATTAAAAAAAAAATGTCTCGATTACATAATGTGTTAAAGAATAAAAATGATATAAATACAAGCTTGTTTCTTATTACAATCGACGAAGAAAAACAGACAAAGGAACATATAAATTGAAAAAAATAGTGTTGAAAAAATTTTACGTAAAAATTTGCGCACAAAATAGTTTATAGAACTTTGCATACTTGTCTTGTTTCTCTTTTTAATTTAGTTTCTTAATTCTCCCCGACAAAATTGTTAAACAAAAAGTTCACGAAAAGGAAAATAGATAAGGAAGGATGAAAACAGAAAAATGGAAATAGGGACAGTAGCAATTGCTAGTAAAGTATATGGTAAAAAGAAACAAAGAGATATAAGTAACAAGGTTAGATAAATTAAAATTAAAGAAAATAAGAAATATAAACAAAAGATTAAAAAAATAATATTTCGTTGGGCATAATGTATAATTGTATAAGTTCAAAATTGTATTTGTCCCCTTACTAGATTGCTTGAGAAAGTCGGCAACCATTAGCGACGAAACGTAGCAAAGTAAACGAAGACCTCAAGTCCCAATGTTAAAGGTCAAGAATAAATATTAAGCACTTAAATAAAAACGTTTTAATCTCAAGATTGCTTTACTATTCTCTAATTTAACTCAAGTACATATATTCTTACCGTAAAAGCAGATATAAAAAAAGCAATATTATGGTTAACGTTAAACGAATCTGTAGTGCATAAACTAATATGAAATTATAATATACGCCTTGTCCTAAAGGATAAGGCGCAGCTTAATGCGAATGGAAACTTGGGAGTGTACCCGGACCCACGAAGAAAATTTTGATTCTAACGGGACTCAAACACACAGCGCTTAACTCTGGTCAGTCAAGCGCGGGACCTCTTACCGCTGGACCACTGAGCCGTCAGTTTTTGCTAAACCTCACTTCCATTTACTTGTGCTCACTTGGGTAATTATTTCAAGCTTTTGCAATCGTTTTAATCTCTTTCAATTTTTAATCTGAAGCGTAATTATTTAATTAAAACCTATTTCCTACAGTTTTCAAAACAGCGAGTGCTTTTCACTATCAACAGAAGAGCTCTTTCGTTAAAAAAGTATGCAGTAAAAAGAAGCTCTTTTTCGCATTAAAATATACCAAAATACAGCCGTAAGCGCGTAGAACAGAGACGACTGCGTAAAATGAAATAGGAAGAGAGGGGATCGCGACACAGACCGCTGGGTATCTCTTCGCTGCTTACAGCAAGCCTATATTTTCGTACCGACTATCGTCGGCAAGTAGTCAACGTTATGCGTTCGTAAGGGGAGGTTTTTCTAGTCGTTCTCCTCGCGAAATATGCACGTGTTCGGTGATACGAATGAGAAGCGCACACGTGATATTCTCTCCGGTTGAACGGTCAAAACCTAACCGATTTTTCGGCGATATGCTAATCGGTGCACTTGCGCTATTATCTCTTACGAAAACCAGTTTGCAATATCTTCGCAGGGGTTGATTCTGGCGTCTCTTCTTTGCGTATCCGCTAAGTGACGACAATAAAATTTGCACGGCGCACGTCGTTTTTATACGTGAACAGCACTAAAACAATTAATAAAAAAAACCGAAGTGAAAACAACAGACTCAAATTAAACAAAAGAAAGAACGAAAGTGAAATCGTTAAAGTTGGATGCATCTTTGTGCCGCTCTATACGGCCTGCTCTAAGAACTGTGAAATTCATGCTATACTACTATTATTGCAGTCGTTCCTCGCCATAGAAAGAAAAGTGAAAATTAATAGCAGTGTTCGTGTAATTCCTCATTAAGTGCTTTTTTAACTGGTCCGATTTGAATCTTTAATAGTGCAATAGTATAATAATAATAGATTGTATATGTATAGTGTGCAAAATTTTGTGTGATATTAATAACAATTTATTCAAGGAGGATTTTTTTATATCTATATTTACGAGTGCAATAAAGGAAAACATGAGAATGAAGTATTTCAGCGCAGGACATCGGGAATCTTACACCTTGATTGCAAGAAAGAGGTACATGAAAAAGATGCTGTAAGTGAATTTGATTCCTTTTTTTCCGGAAAAGCTTTTCCTTTCTAAAACCTATTACTGTACTTACATTAAAACTTAGGATATTCTATAGTGAAAGAATCCAACAAATGTGCAGGAAGGAAACTGGTTCCAACGCCAATTCAAATTTGAATATTTATTTTTATGTAATTATGTACAATAAATTACATTCGAAAATTGAATATTTTAAGTTCATTTATAAAACTGTAATATTGTTTTTACAAGAAAGTTTAAACTAGCAGCATGTATTTTTTCTAAATCTCTTGGATCGTTTTAGTAGAATATTCACAGGAAAAGTACGACGGTAGTCTAAAAAGTTTCCAGCCTGACAGAAATAAATATTTTTTTTAGCAGATTCAGTTTTATTTCTCGTCATAGTCTTCTTGTCAGTCTATACACTTTTCTCATCAATGCTCCTAGCTCTTAATCCGTCTAAAAAGCTGACACCTTGTTCTGCAAAATAGACATTTACGAATGTAGTGGCCTCCTCATTCTGAGCGAAACTTTGAACAAAAACGTCTCGCTGGGGGCAGGTCTGGTAAGTAGGGTGGATGATGTATTTATTCAATCCTCAATTCGTGTACTTTTGCCATGCTGGCCATTGAACTGTGACACTAAGTGGTCTTGGAGGAACGAAACCTTCTCTTTCTTCAAATCGGCCGTTTTTTGCAATTTCTGCCTTCATCTTGCCGATGATGCATAGCATCCCCCTGTTATTGCTTTTCCCTTCTCAAAATTGTCGATATCGATAGACATAACTTTATGTCTCCCAAAAAACGCCTTCCTAGTTGATGGAACAGTCTTCGCCATTTTCGGAGCAGAGTCACCCTTCGCAGTCAATTTACCTTGATCTTAGAAGTGTACTGGTGTATCCAAGTTTAACTTCATCAAATTAAAAAACCCCAAAACTCCCATGCTGAGAGAGAATATTGGTTGATTCAACCAACCTTCTTTGTTGAATATGTTCAACATTCCGTATGGTTTAAAACAACAGCATACAATTGGTTGAATCATTTGAATTTGATTAACTTGGTATAAGTATTCTTGAAAAAAAAAAAAATAGATACAAACGGCGATTGTGCAAATCTGAGTCTATGATGTCGCAAAATAAAGAAAAATGTCTGTATGGAACTCTAATTGCGTCTGTTGCGTGAGGCGAATTTTGAGGTTGATCTAAAAGTAATGTTTTAAAGGACAACCAAAACATTGGCTTGATTTAATGAAAATAATTGCACCAAAGCTACCTACTAGGCTCTGTTAAGTTGCAAGGTAATAAGACTTACTTGTAAAAGTGTTGAGTGAACATATTTTCAGTTGAATGAACACATAAATGTGCAACACTTCGTGGTTTGTTGGATGAACTAATCCCTTCCTCACGGTGCACTTATTTCGCTTAAACTGCTTCAATAAGATTTTGGCAATGTTCATTTTCGGATGCGTTTTGGTGCCGAGCGAGTGAGCAGGCCAAATTTTCACTCAATATCTGAAAAACATGTTCTTTGAGATGCTTACAGCGTTTGCTATTCTTCTAAGTTTAAGTTTAACCTTAGGTGGACCCCCCTCCTGGCCGCTCATCGTCAACCAAGCTGGTACGACCACGTTTTGATCTAGTTCCTCAAAATGTCCAGAGTCCCCGTAAACAGCGTTTATCTCCTCTCAACTTGCTTGTTATTCGATTTTTTCGATTTTTACAGAACAGTAACGTTGATCGACACAAACGACTAAAATATTGCCAGAATGTTTTTGACGAGTAACGTCATCTTCATGTTGAGGCTTGGAACTTGAGACTACCTTCGTAGTGTTACAGTCAATAGTTCATATGTATATAACCAGGACATTCTAAAAAATATATGTGAGAATATGAAATAGGGACGACGCGGTTTGGTGAAGCGGGCTCCACAAATACTTCTTAGTACTGCTTTCTGGGAAAGAAAAGCCTTTCGTGTCCCGAATCGAAGTACTCTATTGTATTCTAGAATAAATATATAAATATTAAGCACTCTTCTGATATGTGGCTGCATGGGGATTTAAATGCATAACATATGCTATACTTTAACTAAGCTTTCCCAGTGGTCCTTCCAGAGTGAATGAGACTCTAAAGACACGCCCAAAAATTTGATAGAGTTGACAGAGGCCGACCATATATTTTCGAGTTAATCGACAATTCATTCCTCTGGCATGCTCAAAAAGCCATATATCTACTTTCTTCTAAAATCAGGGATAGTTTGTTTTCGTAAAACCAGCTAGGTACCTTAGACCTGCGAGAACTTGTTTCCCAAACCTTGGGCGTGGATTATTTGTAGGTTTGGAAGTATAAAAATATCACGTGCACATATTATCAAATAAATAGTTGATAAAAATAAAACAATGTTACTTATGTGCAGAGAAAATATAACTAGTACGACTTAGCCCGTTTCAGCTCGCCACTAAATGTGATAATTCTCATTCTAGCCAGCTGCATCCCGTCTTTTAGATAGGATACAAGATTGTCCCTGATTCTGTTAACTAAAATATGCATTGTGACAGTGCGCCTAATCAAAGATGTAAGGCCACAAAGTTTAAATTAAATGACAATGAAACACTATGAAAACATAAACAGTTTACCTTTTAAAGTAAATTTAAATTTCTAATCCGAAAACAAAGTTGTTTGTGATCGGAATTGACTACGTGATATTTTACAGAATCTGAAGGAAAAGCACCCAACAAGTCTGTGGGACTGAGTACCCCTTTTTGACACTGGAATAATCTAAATGTGATTTCGCGTTGTTTTACAACAGCGCACTGTATATTGGAAGGTACAAACTTGTCTCTTTAATAAACGCTAAAAATCGCTGCAAGTTTCGTATTATTCATTTCAGAATAATATGTGAAAGTGTACAAGGTGTACCGCTTAAAAACAGATTTTCTTTGATGGAAATTATTATCAACTGTTTTTATTAATCCCTGATTAAATCAGGCGCATAATATCTTGGTAAGAATACAAAATTGAACAAAATTAATTATATTTACAAATAAACTTATCGAGTTATGTATTATTAAAATCGGCCAAATTATAGCTTCTTTTGATATAATTAAAGAAAACTTATGACACTGGCCTCTTGTATTCTACTTTAAAATATGGTTCCATAATGTCTTAAAACTTTATTTCTGCATATTTTACTTGAAATAAACTATGCTGACGTCATACAAATTTTACCTGACCCAACCAACTTTCTATTTTTTTTGGTTAGCGATCTAAATAGTTAGCATACTATACAAGACACTTGTATAATAGGTTCCTATCAAAGCACGAAAATTTGCAAATCCTTAGACAAACAACACTTAGTAGAGCTTACCTTTAGCGTATCTTATGTTGTGAAATGAAATAAACTGAAACATGAACCTTTTCAAATGATTTCAATTTCAATAGGCTCAAGAAAAAATACTAACATCTTGGCAATCGAAAGCTTTCGGTAAACTAAATACATACTCCTTTAAATAATTTGGCCCACTAGTATAACGAGAAGGGGTTGTGGACAACTTCTTTTGAACCTCAAACCAACAGCTTTGGTAACATTTATAAATAAATTTAGCCCAATTCGGTGGTAAAAGGACTTCCGCCTGGCTGTAACAGAATTAGGTGCTATGGGCTGAAGTTCTACCAAGATGAAGTGTCAGATTCTTGTGATGAATTCGGTACAATCCAAACTCAATATTACCATATTGAGGAATAATTAACTGCGCGAAGTCATTGAACGCCACATCCACAATCTTGCAATAAATATCACAATCAGTGAAAATGGTTTTTCGTATGTCCACTTATTTCTCGAATTTTTTGACGATAGATTAAAAGCAAAATATTTTAAATTTATTTATATATTCTAGTAGAGCATATGCATTTAAACAAGGATGAAAACGATAGAAATATTTAAGCAATATGAAATGAAAAGCAGTATTTTTTTATAGTACGGCACTCTATAATGTTAATATTTACTTTACAACACAAGCATTCTCAATCTGCGTTTGGGAAATAATTTTCTACAAGTAGTAATGCGAACAGCCGTCAAAATTCTATCGATTCTAATGTTACATGTAGATATTATTATTTATATACAGGGATTTTGATCTTAGTAAATGTTTCTCGCTATTATTATGAAGTAGAACGTAAATTTCGAAATCTAACTACACGTGTTTTCGGGTCCCACCTAAAGTATGTCGAATATTCTACCAATTCTCCATTTCCTTGTTTACATCTCACATCAATCGTCTATTTTCTTGAGAAGGTAATGTAAACTATCACGATTTTCAACGATTGGATCTCTTAGATCGGATTACGAAAACTATTGTTTCCTCTTATATACGAAACCTAGATTTTACGTGAAAGTAAATTTTAAGTATGAGTGCGGAGTTCTAAATTTCACTAAATATTTAACTTGCCCGGCAATTAGGCGATTCGGTTCTGCAAGGATAAACTAGTTTCTTGTTATTTTATCGCGGTTAAAGCTTTAATTCGTACGATTTGTTTACCAGGTTAAGGTAAACTTTTAATCTTCCGATCGGGATCGTTTGTAATTATCACGGATAAACAGAAATTGTGGAAACTAGATTTTCTTAAATCGGAACGTCTGAATCCTGTTTATAATAATAATTAGCCAAATCGGATTCGAATTATAAATATTAGTTTTACAAATGTATAGTTTACATAAAGTGATATATCCTCTCCAGATTCTTTGTTGATGAAGATCCGCTAATATCTAAGTGTTTACTTTCTAATCGTTTAAATTTTACGCTCTATTAAAAATCTGTTTAGAAAAACCCCTTTTTCCTACTTTAAAATGTTAGAAACTTGTCTTGCTGTATAATATTGTCATTGATTACATGTCATTTGCTTCCCCAATACGTAATTGTTTATATTCGCTTCCTTATCGTAAGAGTCAGTAGTTTCGTGATCATCATCATCGTCAAGGCGTCCAATCCTTTGGATTATGGCTAACGCTTAGTGCGTTTTTAAAATCCATATAGTGAGGTGGATTATTCCTCGTTTTTCTTTTCTTCCTATTCATTGGTTTTTATAGCTTGTTGCTAGTCTTCGCTGCGTTTACTATCTCTCTCCATTCCTTTCTGTCCCGGCATTTGGTCTTGATCGATCAGCTATTCCCAGTGTTCGCGCATTCTCACCTATCTGATTTCTCCAGGTCTTCCTCGGCCTGCCTCTTCTTCTTGGCCATAATGGGATCCATTGTGTTCTCTGTTCTCTTCTGATTATTTTCAATTAAGTCTTAGTACCTTTATGTATTTTATAATATTTTCATTTTTCAGTTCATATTCTATTTTTTGTTTTCCTTTAATCTTCTCTTACCCTCTCTTGTTTTATCTTTATCTCTTCCTTTTTTTTTATCACTGCAATTTCCATGGCATACATAAAGATTAGTCTTGTTAGGGTCTTGTATATGTTTTATATTTTGTTTACTTTTGCCTTTACTTTTCAGTAATGTTTTATTTCTTCCGTATGTCTGGTATGCCTTTTGAATTCTTTCCTTTATCCTATCTTTCGCTTCTTACTCTATTGTTACTCCTAAGTAATTGAACGTCGTAACTATTTCAAATGTGTGCTGCTGCGTTTTCAGATTATTTTGGTATTCTCCTCCTAAACATTTTCTGTATATAATTTCACCCTTTTGTTTACTAAATTTGCCAATATTTTATAAGCTATATATAATAGAGTTATAGCTTTATAGTTTTCGGATATCTACTTTGTCCACTTTTTTTTGTAGATAGGTGTTATTATTACCTGAGCTCCGTTCATTTAGAATTTTATTTTGTTTCCATATTTTTAATAGTTCTTATTTCTTCCTGTATCGTTGGACTTAATTTTTTCATTTCTAGATCGGTATTATGTTTTTTCATTTAGTTTCTTAATGTAAAGCTTAAACTACTTTGGCATAGTTTTGAAGGAATTTTTCATGATATTTTTAATTGATATCTCAATCATCTTGCGGACCTTATTCAGACCTGGCGCAATAATTCGACATTACTTTATTAATGTTCTCAACTCGTGATTATTTGGAAGAGAATCAGTACCAGATTCTCAAATTTTGGCAGAAACTTGTCGATTAACCCTAGAATCGTATTTTACATAACAGTAAACATTGTTTGCAATATCAATACACCAGTGTTCCAATTCCATTCTGTAGGTTACTTTTAGTCGTTTGGCATTATTCCAATGAGGTATCAAGATCAATTAATCAGAAACCTTCGCCGTGTATATATTTTTTGCGGAGCAGATTTTATGCTTTAAGAATCCCTCGTTTAATACAGAAAGCGGTTGTTGAGGTGTGTGGCCAAAAACTGTCAATATACTTCCGGTTTATACATGTACTTTTATATTGTATTGCCTAAGCCTGGCTAACATTTCTGTGTATTGTGTTGTATTGACCTGTCATTCACTTCATTCTTTACAAATACGTCTACTATAATTGATGTCTCTAATGCACAAACGAAATAGGATTACAAAAGATAGAGTAGTAGAATATTTATGCTAATCCAATATTTCAAATCTAAATGTCGAGTTAATGCAAAGTTACCAAATGCATTAGTTTTGTCTAGCTTAAATTGTTGTTTAATGGATGATGAAGGTTTTCAGTTAAGAGAGAGTTAGAGTAGAATAAATCCATTGCTTTCCCATCACAATTTACAGTGCTGTCTCTTTGTTTTGTAACAAGTACTTTTACTCAGTTTTGGGGAAGCATAGTTGTCTTACAGCGCTGCTAAATTGGCAAAGGTAAATTAGAAAGTTTGAAATCGTCTGTTAATAAAATGACTGAATAATAAAAGCGGTAGTAAATGTTTGTAAATCATCGGATGATAACATCACGAGGAATGTTAACCTAAGCTTTATAAGTAATGAACAGAACTTTTGCAAACTATAAGAGGAATCGAGAAAATCTGGGGTGTTTTAGTCAATATGCTGCTTAGAAGCTGCTGCTGATACACCACCTTCCCTACTTCAATTGCAATAAAATTTTTTGCGTACAACAGTATATTTATCAGAATAAAACTTTTATTTTCTAGTTGTAACTGTTGAAATAATGTTTATTAATAACGATGTTACAAAAAGCCAAAGGAAACGAAACATAAAATGCCTAAATGTTAATCTCTGCTTTTATTTGAAAAGAAATTAAAAAAAGTACAGAACGCGCGCCTTTCATCGGCCACACCCAGCCCCTTACTAAATGCTGCATATCAAGGTAACAACGCGATTTCGTTTGTAATCAGTTGTTCCAATTTTCCAATGTTTTCTGGATGGTAAACATGTCTATTAAACTGTCGTAGCCCACTAGTGAACCAGTTGCATAGTTTCAAAAAGAAAAACACTGGCTACGTTGCTTTAATATTAAGCTAACGTAGCCACCCCGTGTAACTTTTGATCCATTGCGGATATCAGCACAAACTAAACGGCATAATTTGTCGCTAATTTATACCGTTTCCTCGGAAAGGGCTAAAAGAAGAAAATAAATTCTTGGATAACAAATTAGCAACAAAATATGCAATTCGTTTGCTTGCGGGGCCACTCCCGCTTGATAGACATACGGTAAGCTCTGTTTTCTAAATTCCCCATAAGAAAAAAATACGCGGAGTAAGTTCTCCTTCTTATCCAATAGTTTCGGAAAATTTCATTTCATTCATAACAATGAGGAACCAAACATCAGGATTTAAATTATATTCTATTATTTCTTCTACAAGCTCCTCCTCATTAGGAAATGGTATCGTAAGAGATGGAATAATTTCAAGTTTTCCATTAATTAAGATTTAACCGATAATATACCCAACGCAAATTCCTACCTATGGGTTTATTTTTTGTGGTCTTTTATGATGCTTCATCGGACAAAACAATCCTCTTAATTAAATTTACATCGTTGTTAATTTTGACCATCAGTTCGCATAGTTCAACACGTCGGACGAAATTATTTTCGAATAAAGTTTGTAAGGGTGAAACTTACACTACGATTTAAAGGCAAGGCAATTAGCGTGTAGTAACATTTGAACTTCTAACACGTCTATTTTTTTGTCTTCATTAGTTGCAATCTTTTGTGCTTCAGATTTAAGAAGTATTCACATCACAACGCTTCAAAGTGTTGCTCACAAGAGATTGAGTCACTGCTTTACTATTTAGATATTCTTCTTTGAAAAAGGCGCACACACTTCTTGTTGTGTCCTCTTACGCTCAGTTTTTGTAAAAATTATAAGGAAAAAATAAATAGTTTTATGAAGCAGAAAAATGGAATCATGACGTCTTATTTCAAAATTGGCAAATTTTTGGCTTGCGTAAGCTAAAACATATTCTAGGATCTCGTCAGACAACACTTGTTTAAAGTAGCTTTTCATATAAACTTCTATAGCGACAATTTAAGCACGCTGTATATGTAGGTCCATTTAAGTATGCGTTACAATTACAATTCGTAGAAACGCCAACGTTGAACTATCTACGCAAGTTTTTTGACCAATCTACGTGTGTACATACCTATAATTTATTACCTTCGTAAAAATGTCAAATACACGTAACCGCCATAATTATTATTGCAGTTTTTGATATGAATTTGTATCGCGAAAGGTACTACGTGTTGATTTGTTACTTCAATAAATTATTCAATGGTATTTTATAGGAAAAATAATTTATACTAGTCCGTAAAACTGTCACCATAGTATTGAACTAAATTTCCTATGAAAGTATTAGTTCAGCTGATCGGAAAGTTTACAAATAAATCTATTATTAGATTAACCTTACTATACTTTACTTACTATACCTGTGCTGCCTTTATTAAAACGTCTCAATGGAACATTTGTGCATATAAATTATTCATGAAGATGTAACGTGGGCTTATAAACGATATAATTGCATCAAGCTTGCACTAATTGTTTTTTCTTAGGTTTCACGCGTGGGTTTCAAATTATCTTTGTATGGTTTTTTGTCATAAATTCACAACTGCAAAACGAAGGCGTTACACTTTACCATATATAAATGTGTTTAAAAATAAATTTATATCTAGCGATGCAATTCTATGTTCTATTGATATCCTTGATCTAAATCCCCAAAAAATTAAGTTTAATATAAATTGATACTCTGTGTAATTAGTTTTGGCGTGAAGATAAAAAAAAAATAAATCAGGTTTATTAAAATAAATGTCCTCTGTAAATTTTGAAAATTCGAGATTTCTTTGGTATTTCTGACGTAATTAAATATTTTTTTTAATATTTAATTACGTTGGAAATACCGGAATTTTGGTTTATGTATTGGTCCGTTTTACTTTTACACACATTTGACTGGGGTTGTTGGTCTCTACACTCAAAGAAGTAGAAATATAGAGAAATGAGACATATCACACCCCTATTCTACCTTCTTATTATATTATCTAGGAGCTGGCAGATTGTTAAATACAGATTACAACAATATGTATTAACAAGTACCTGACATGAAAAGGTAATAAAGCTTAGTGATGTGGTGATAAAGGTTTTTAACACAAATTTATTTGTTTTTTCATTATTCTTTCTACTTTGCGAAAATACCGAAAATTCAAGAGTTAATTTCTTTTCAATGAGCTCTAAAACGCGTTCATCAGTCAAGATCTTTCGTATCTTCCGTCTTGGTACTAAAAAGCTATAAAATTCTTTTCGTATATTATATTTTTACTGCTATTGTGTTTAAAATAGCTCAAGTTTTTGTATTAAGAAATTTTAAACATAAACATAAATGGAGGTTTCATGAAATTTGATATTTAAATGTTGACTGTTATTGATATAGCATTAAATTTAGTTTGCAAAATATTACCTCTTCCTTTAAAAAAGCGGAAGGATATTGTGGAAAAGTGTATAATTTCATTTTTGTTTATCACATTTGTGTGGTTATCTGTAATGTGTACTAAAATGTTATAATTGGAATTTTGATTAAGGATGTAGATACTTCTTTTCCGTAAGTTCGACTGCATCAAGTTTATGCTCTTTTCACAGATTAAATAAAATATAGGAAAATTACTACTGATAATGGACTGTTTTCGTCATTATCTGGAAAAAGGAAAAAAATGTCGCTACGCGATTTTTGCCACTAATTTAGCCTATCAAAGCTCTTCGAATACAACAGAAGGAAAGAATATTGTTACATTAACATTTTTAGAGACAATTGAGAGAAGGTCGTACAGTTGGGGATAACGCCACATTTCTTAAACATTAACGGGTAACACAAATTGCGACGTTTAAAACAGCGCTGAACGCCCTTTCAAGCAAGTCCACATTCTTTAATTTGGGCAAAAGCTGCTGAAGTTACACCAAGTTTAGTTTCACATGATTCGGTAACTCCTACTACATTTATTATTCACAGTATAGCAAAACTAACCAAAGTGGTAATTTTACAAATTTTGCAATAATTGTCTGTTGACCCTTACAACTACGTCCCCGCGGTAAATTTGAAAACATTTTCATTAAATTTACTATTGTCATTTTAGCTATGATCTTTTTTCCTATCGCTGTAGCTATTGTTACTGTAGTTTCCATGATGTCCCCCGACTATTAGTGGGTCTTCCAAACTGTAATATTACCTGCTAGAGTTTGCCGTCTTGCGTCACCGCGAAGTATCATGAGTAATTGGAATCTTAACATGTGCACGTTCCTTAGTGAACTTGTTTACTTGATTAAATAGCGGTATTTAATTTAGGAAATTATTGCTAGGACTAAAGAAAATTGTTACTCTCTATATGATTAAGAAATTAAGTTATTTTAAAATTTGGAAATTAACGAAAGAATGTGGAACAAAAATGAGTTATGTGCTCGTTTCTCCTGGATCATCATTGGCTAAAAACTCCGAAGACAAAGGAGCGGTCAAAATGGTAGGTTTTTACACCGATTACTTGGAAAGAGAACAAACAATAACAGGAAAGTATACGTCGTTATTGAACCGGCTGAGCGAAGGAATCGAGAAAAAACATTATTTGAAAAAGAAAAAAACCCTCTTCCATCAAGACAAAACAAGGGTGCAAACCTGCGCAGTTTCGATGGCCAAAATTACGGAATTATAGTTCGAATTAGTACAATTACCGTATTCACCGGATTTGGCCCCTACTAGCTTATTATTATTTCCAAATTTGAAAAGATGGCTCGATGGAGACGAACGAGGAAGTCATTGCCCAAGCAGATGCCTATTTTGAGGCTTAAAAAAATTGCAGATAATTGCATACGAGAATAGAAGTTTTTTGGTGACTTAAGCTCTTCCGATGTTTAATTGTTAATTCTCTCTAACGGTTGTTTCCTAAAAGTATGACAAGTTAAATTAGCGACAAATAAGATCTATTCATTGTCTTTTCATTTAGCCTACATCTAAACATTTTCTAAATAAATGAAAATTGTAATTATCTGATAAGGATTCCTGGTTCTATGCTGTATTACAAGAAATATCTCTTAGATATTTACTAGAAGACATATAAGTATCTTTGTGATGAATCCTATTGAACATTTTTTTTTCACCTGACATTCAAATAAAATAGAAGAATTCATTTTATGCTACGTCGGTAAACGAGTAAAACGGAAAGTTGGATTAGTTTCTTTTGTAAGCCGTCCCTATTGTTGATGACAACTATTACAACGTGATTGTGAAAGTATTCATTAGCTTACGAGAGTGTAGATATTCAGTTACACTAGCGGTTTCACCCTTTTTATTATCATTCAGCGTTTACCTACAATGCAGATAGATACTTGTCAATAGTCAAGAGATTTGCCGATAGAGTATTGTTCATAAAATGTCAGTGGGTATAATACTCTGGTGAATAGAAAATAGAGGCTTAGCATTTAACTTACAGCTGCTTTATAATACGTATTTTAAAATTTGCTGATAGAATAATACTTCTACGTAGTAGTCATTGGAATCTCTTGTGTTATATTTGTAGTAGTGAAGTTTTATTGAGGTACTAGACTCTACGATTTTAACTATTGGTTTAGCTTTACTTAAATATACTTTTGGGTCTAATAAAAGGAGAATGATGCGGTGCTTTACGTACTCCTAAAAAGGTGATACCCACCTCTCCGGGAGTATATTAAATAGTATACACCGATGCTAAATGTGCAGATTAAAATAATAAATCAATTAAAACAGCTTAGCTAGGTTAACGGTTGACTGGTCTGATCGCACTTTCTCCTCGCATCATAGCAGGCGAATCATACTACCTCGTATACCAACCTGCATTTATTTGTTATTAATGTTACTTATTATAGCATTAATCTTTGTGTGATCTGGAGACCTACTTTAAATGAATATAACATTTGGTCAAAATGCCTTCTGGCAGTAACTAAACATGATCCAAGACGGCTCTGAAATTATCTATACATACATAAAATAAATGGTGTGTGTAAATAACTAGTTGAAATTTCTACTCTTGTCATTTAAAGGATTTTTGTACGTTTTTACGTTTGATGTCTCTTGATGCAATTTACTGGACGTCGTTTCCCAAATACTAATGCCTTCAGAAGACTAGAAGACGGATTTTTTTTTCATTGAGTGCGTTACAATATAGCCACGTAGAATTTTCGTTTACGTGATAATACAGACATTGATTTGATAAGAAATTATCTTTCAAGAATTAAGAACAAATCAAGTTTCTGTATGCCGTGCTCTGAGACGTGATCAACTCTATCCATATCATTTCGTGAGTCCAGCACTTCGAAGATAATAACGATCTATCCCGGCAAGCATTCTGTGAATGGTATTTAGTCACGATCTGACCATTCCATATTCCATTCTGTGGACAGACGAATGTTTATTTATCCAAGATCGTATTTTGAATATTTATAATTAACATCCCTGAAGTTATGATTATCCTCATTTAATGATGCATAAAAATCGACAACGTTGCTTTGTTTACTTTTGTATTTATTTTTAATTTGCCATATCACGTGAATGCAGAACATTATTTAGATTTTCTGCAACAACAGAATTTTTAGATGACAGATTCCCACTTGCACGAATTGTAAGGGAGAATCTTGACAAAACTTTCCCTGACCATTGGATTGGCAGGGACGTTGCAGCATCTTAGCTACCTCGATCGCCAAATATGATACCTTGAAATGTCTGCGTATGAGGCGTTTTGAATACGTTACTTTACCAAACACCTGTGACTTAATGAAGAAAAGAATCCCGCACTTCCAGCAACCTAGCAAGTAACACCGCAGATACTACATAACACCGTTCAGGCAATAGTGAACATACTGAAGTATGTTTCGCTGTTACCGGAAGGCAATTCGTACACTCGAAATTTTTCATTTTTAAAATTGTCATGTTAGATTAAAAAACAGTCGTTTTAATTTGGTTGGTTGGTTGTTGGGCAGAATTCCGTAGGAACAAGTGATGCATCAATTGCTTTTTATTTTGGTTCGTGTACATATGTTTCAATGTTAGCAGAGCAACAAATAATAGTCGTTTATCAGTAATTGTAGAATTTTAAGCGTTTCCATTTTTTTAAATAAAGTTACAATAGTATTACTTATGAATAATAAGTCTAACACAAAGCGATGCTAATGACACAAGCGATCGCCTTATGTTACATATACGCAACAATTTTTTTCTGGCAAGTGTGTGAGTCTCGTAAAGATTCCGCCAAATCTCTAAATAATGTCCTGTTTCAAAAGGATTTTAAAATAAATCTAAAGCTCAAGGTATACAAGTCAGAATCCCGGAGTTGCAATTTCCTGACTGCAATCCCAAATAAACTCTCATTTCATGTACAGCACGTTCTTCTTCCTAATTGATAAAAATTTATTAATTCTGGATGTGTTTTTGTTCAATTTATACAAATTACAGTAACAAAGTCGATTTTGTTGACTTAACGGTCCACTTTCTCTGAGTGTAGTAGGAGACGAAGTAATTGAAATGTACGGTTTGTTCTTTTAAACCATTTGTACCGATTATTCTTGTTTCTACTCATTATATTTTTGCATATTTCGTTTTTTCCTTGTTCCGATTTAGGTTGCATAGAAATATATTTGATTTAATATATATGTTCATTGAGCACTGGCGGCATTTGTGAAGTGTAGCAAAATTCGTTCTTTCCAAACCCGATTTTTACCTGATTTACCACAAAATAAAAAGACCCGCCTAAGAACTTAAACGCCAGGAGAACACGTTGATTTTCAACCAACTTTGGATACATGGTAAAATCCTTCCTGATAAACCTGCCTTCTTATCATAAGTCAAACATTCTCAATATTCAATTGTTATTTTTTTTGCTGTTGCTTACACATCATTTACGGTTAATGTACTTTTGCTTTGAGAGAGCTCAGCTTTTTTCTATCTTTGATCGAGGACAGAAAGTCTTGACGACGGTTTGCTCTTTTTTTCCTAAAAATTTCCGGGGTCCCCTTCCTTTTAATGGTGATCTTTGGTCCCCATATCGAGATTCACTGGCTTCTTGAAAACTAAAATACTCAAGGACTGCTCTCGCTATAAGAATTTGTTTACTGAAACATATAGCACTTAACTGGAGAAACTTTTTGCGGAGACGGAAAGATTTTTCACCGAAAAGGAGAGATTTTTCGACGGAACGGAACGTAGGTAACACTGAAAGTTATTGTTCCTATTCAACTCTGCTTACTACGCGACCGTGTTGAAGCAAAATCATAAAAGTTTTAACTCAGTCGATTCTAACTACTTGTGTAAATGGACGCGAGGGAACAGCCAGACAGATCCAACACCTTATTTTTATTTGTGTATGCAACCAGAAAATAGACAATTCATAAAACTAGAACAGGAGCCGGCAAACTTCATTTTGAATATGGGCGGCTGATTTCCACAAAACGGTCCTGTATTTAGAATTCTTAAATCTTACATTGACTAATAATATGTACAATAAATTAGTTCTTCATCTATTTAAAAAATATTTTATTCGAGTCGGTATGAGCGGAGGTGACTACTTGTAGTACTCCATGGCAGGTGAGGACTCAAAGGTTGAACTTGTAATCGATGATGTAATATGTGATATAATAATGATGCAGTAATAATGAATGTTTGATTCCTAATCGAGGCGATCGATTTTTTTCGAGCAAGTACTTTGTGTTCTAAAGAGCGATCCATCTCAAGTAAAGGCTGCTTCACCCAAATATTTAAAAGGCCTAGGAGAGTGGGTAAATAACGTCATATCGGAAATACTCTTAATCTCTTTTTACAAAAAAAATATCAATTTAGTTTTAAATTTTTGCATGTAAAGATTACATAGCTATATTTGAAGATACTACTGCTTCGATTAACCATTCTCTTATTATTAACATGGTTTATACACTAACAAAAAATAGCATTCCATTTTATTAAAAGTCCTATTGTATGTAATAAAATTCGAGTTGTACTTCCTCTTATGATACAATAAAATCCAATCTAATAATAATATACTTAACGACAGTAATCTGAATATTCCACGGTAATTTTAACTTAATATTAATTAATCCTTATACCACGTAATCTACGATGAGAAAGTTTAATTTTGTATTTACAGTTGCGTACATTAAAGCAACCATGTTTTTTTACTATAATTATGGTGAAGTTGTTTTGTTCTGCCTGTTTTATGATTCGCGAAACAAAAAATTCTATACCGGTGAATGACAAAAATATGATGATATATGCAAATCAGGTACGTAACTTTAATTATTAATGTAATAAACTCATATCATTAAGATAGGTTGCCTGAGAATTGAGAGTTTTCTGCATTTTTCACAACCATTATACATATTTTATATTAGTTATTGTATGTAAACCAGCGTAAACATGAGAGAATATTTTCATTCATCAGCGTAACAACTTCATAATGCGATAATCATTTAATCAGTATATATTTTTTCCCGCTAGCTAATAATAATTACCCCAACCTACAATTATAAATGTAATAAAACACTTTTACTGGCACTAAAACTGTCAACGATTTGTTTTATCGGAAGATGATAGCGTGGTCGAAAGAATGTTTGTATAATTGTGATTGTGGCTCATTATGAAAGTTTTTAGCTGATATCGAAAGAACAACTTTCTTAATTGTTGAAAAATTTTTATTACCGTTGCCGAAGTGATTATGGATTAATCGTACATTTATTCGAAAGGAAGGAACGAACTATGAAGCGGAACATCTTAACATCAAATAACTAAAATCTCTTTCAGCTCCCGTCGAATAACCTAAGCGTGTGTATGTATACTTGGATATGTTAGGATGAATAATTGCTACCCATCACTTTTACCTTTCTTTAAGACGGAATGTGAATAATATATTTCAACTCAGAGAAAGTTACCGTTAGAAAATTGAAATTTTAAGTCGATATACGTTTATTTTGCGTAAATTACCACGTAGTATAATATGGTTTATTATCTTTGTAAGTATGGAAAACCTAATTGCTTGTTCATATTGATCACCTGATTTTTCAAAATGGTTAATATTTTTCTCTTTCTAGTGCTGTATATAATTTCATGATTATAAGCATGGTTTTTCAGACCATTCCCTAAAGATAAACTTTCACATGTACTTTCATTTATACACACGGTAAGGGATGGTAGTATTTTTACTTTGACATATTAAAAGTATCAACGGAATATCTGTTGTGATTTGGAGGTCTTTGCTTTATTGATGGATTTGCATTTGGGTATACGAAATTTTGCTGCTTTTTTAGCAGAGATAGAACAATGATTACGTTAGAAAATTGTGAGTTTCTTATCCCTGGGCAGCAAAATGTGTCACATATGTCTCTAGTGAATCCTTCATTGTATATTAAATTGGAAATAATGAAATAAAACAATAGAAAATAATAAAATTTTGATAGATTCTCGTAGTTGAAATCGAAATTTTCCGAAGTCAATGATGCCAAGCTGGAAGAGTGGATTTTTATAGGGCCACAAATACGGTTGTTGCCGGTTGATGTACATTTTGAAGACCTATTAAATCCAGTGGAAGAAGCACCCTGGTAGTAATTCAAAAACACATGTAGCAATTTTCTTAGAAATCATAAAGCAGAAAACTATGATGTATGAATGCTTTATGAATGTCTTTAAAAATGCACACCTTTTAGACTTCCACTTAAACTTTTTCCCGGAAAATCTTGGATCTGTCAGTTAGGAGCACGATTAACTTTGCCATCAGCAAATTTCTGCAATGGAAAAAGGTACCAAAGCAAATGGAGTTCTAACCTGCTGGCTAGCTATTATTGGAGCAAGACGAGACATGTTTCAGGTACAAAATATATCTGAAAATCACTAGCAGTTTCTAGGTAAGTCAGAATGTGGAACATATCATTTTCAGTTAAGTGACTAGTTTTTTTTTTTTTAACTTCTGACGAGTATCACAAAATAGTAGCCTTAGTTTAGGGTTTTCATGTTGTAAAAAAACTAATATTCTTCAACACAACAAATTTCTTAAAACGATGTTCTTCAAAGAAACCATCAGTTGAATATGTTTCCGTTCCGTTCCGAATATATTTTCCCTTAAACAGCTAAACCTGGTTTCATTGATTGGTGGTTTTCAGCCTTATCAGGAACGGTAACAACTTTTCCGGTTGTTTATTTATACTCCCTGTAAACACCGCTGGGATGCTTACCACATGGAACAAAATTAAATCCGAAAAATATTTACTTTATCTATATCAATTCCTAACCAAAATGACCATTATCAATTTCTGGAACATTTTTCAATTTAGCTGAAAGCACATACATGCACATATCATGCTCTATCCCTGAATTTAAGCTAGGTACACGGTAATATCCATTTACTATAAAAGAGGACTCAAATTAAGGAAGCTTTCCAAACATTAAGTCCAAATTGAAAATGGGGACTTATTACTTACCATTAGAAGTGAATTATCGGAAATCCAAATGTTTGGAGCCTTTATGTGAATAAACCGTTAACAGTTAGGCCCTCTAGAATTTTATTTCTTGTGACGTACTATTATTAGATAACTTCACTGTCCTAGACAATAAAAATAATTAAATGCTCTAATAGAATATTAAGCAATAAATAGAAACACATTAGAGTTGGCTTTCGTTTTATTCTGCCAATTAATTTCTATGGTTGCATTCATTTATAGGTGACAGCGTATAAAAATCATGTATATAGAGACAATTCTTAACAACTTTTTATTTTTATCGATTCAATTTCTTTAGTATCTAGCATTTTAAGAGCTGCTTTTTCAGGAATGAGTTATTAATTGACATAAAACTAACATTAATGAAGACATTGCGTGCGATTAAAAACATACTTCCTTCCTTCTTAAAGTCGCAAGTTCGCAGAATTTATAAGTCATATGGGTGTTAGTAAGCCAAGGTAAATGGCATTTACTAATATGTTCAGAGCAAACAGGCGTTACTCTTGTACTTATGTTTAAAGTATGAAGTGGTTAGCTAATGAACGTTTTGATATTATAGTGACAATGTAATTATGTTATATCACAGCTTGTTATCTCACCTGGGACATTTAATGCTTCTGCGACCGTCCTAGATTATGTAATTGGTAAACCACAACTTGCAAGTGTGTGAAATAATAAATATGATACGTTTCGTATCACCATCTTTTACTTGATATGTAAATGGATTCAGTAGGAGGAATTGTATTAACACAATATAAAGCGAAACGTTTACTAATTGAAAGTATACGGAAATACTTCTGATTCCGTTGAAATAAGAGGCTAACTGTTCAAATTTTTAGGATATTTGGGAAATTACGATCACACCATGAGATATCATCAGCTGTACCCCGATGTCTCAAAGTTTAATCTACGTGACATATGTACATATAAATTACAGCGTTAATTAAGAGAAGTTAGCCCCTCTGAATTAATTTAATGGCACTCCTAATTAGTTGATAAGGGTACATTGATCCACGCACTGCAACGACTTAATGACAATTTTTGAACAATATTAAAGTTTGTATGAAGTGCATTATTTCTGACAAGATATAATGTATATTGATATATAAATACAAAAGAACATTTACAATAAGAAATTGTTTCATTACGTATTTCATTTGGATTTATTTAAATTTTTATACAGGCTGTTTACTGTAACGCTAATTAAGCTGTGTATGCGCGGTTTACTAATAACGATACTTTAAAGATTATTTGCTTAAAATTCTGAAGTAATGTCATCACAATGGCCAAATTAAAGCATTTGCTCCATAAACCTACCATGTCATGGAACTACATACAACACTTTCTTCCAACTTCAGCAATTAATACGAAGGATGTTTCCAAAAATTGTCAATTTTCATCAATATTACAATATAGTTTTTCTACATAATCTCCATTTAACTGAATACATTTACCCCGACGATAAGCTAAAAAAAAGTTCACCTATTTATAATACGTTTTACGTCAGTTAAACACTCAAATTGAATATCCTGTAGAGGTTTTTTCAAAACTGGGAACAGATGAAAATCTCTGTCTTTCTCTTGGTATGGGGTCTTGCATTATCCTGTTACAATAACGGTCGCTTATGCAACCTTCCAAGCTGTTTTCTGACAAGTGCCTGCCGCGCAGTGGTCCGTATAATAAATTCGAGTAATATACCGCGTTAATTGTAGTACCTCTCGGCAGATAATCCATAAAAATAATCTATTCTCAATCCCAGAATACAGTAAACATTACCTTTCCAACAGACGGAACTGCACACGCATTAAGTGGAGGCCCTTCTTCTGGTTTACGCCATTCTTTGGATTGACTTTTGTTCTCAGAATTGAAACAAGGAATCCACGTTTCGTCAATGGTTATTATCCGTTGCCAAAATTCATCACCGTAACGGATTAACAGCTCTAGAAGTTGACGACAAGTGTCAGACCTATTGAACTTCTGTTCCGGTCTCAACAGTCTTGGCACCTAGCGCGCTGAAACCTTGCTTATGCCTTAACAATCATGTAAGATGTTATGAACTTGTCGTGCACCTATTTCTAGTCTAACGACTAGTCATTCGCCTGTCCTCTTTCAGTAGGTCTTCCACGGCAGTAGTGTTTCTTTCGTTTACCGACGTATTCTGGCGACCACTGCGTGGATCGTTTTCTAATGATGTTCTACCAGTTTTAGAATGATCGATACACAAACACACCTTGCAGACGTGGAATAATTTATGAAATTTTCACACCCTCTTTCCACGAAAAGAAAATTATTGCTCTTTGAGATTTAACCACGTTTTCTATGGTTACAAAAACAGTGCTATAGCTGTCGAACACCCGACTCAGACAAAACTATACAGCACTGAATATCTGTATAAACATGTCAAGACTTGTTTATCACCAATAGCATTGCCTATAAGTTCTGCATAATTCAATTAGAGCGCAATTCCCAGAACTTTGGAAACATCCCTCGTATACCGAAGAATAGAGTTGACTTAATAATTCGTGGTAAAAGCATTCATAGAAAACTGTTGATGGTGCTGGATTGACTTAATTGCACATAATTGTCTTCTGTCCACTGATGAATGTTGAAGAAGTGACTAATGGAATCTTCGCAGAAATTTTCTACATCTGAAGTCGGTGTTAATGTACGAAATTAAAGGTTATTACATTATTGTAGAAACCAGCGATAAAATGGTAATCCAGGATGGTAATGATTTGCGTTTATAGCTTACCCTCGTTGCAGATTTTGGCTATTTGCATAAAGTTAAGTAACCTTTTAAACTTCAACAGCTTGTAAGTTCCTTGAAAAGTATTTAAGACACATTTGTAGGTACATACGCTTGTTTTATAGCTTTCATTAGTAAGGCATTCCTGTGTAATTGGGTCAATCCTGTGGTAAACATTCCATTGCGAATTGTTTACAACGCAACACATACTTTCAACAATGTTTCTATCAAAGCTGTCACAGCTAACACAGTAATTACTGTTAGCTTCGACAGAGCACGTTTGATGTTTGACAGGCATCTAGGCGTTGCCTCAAGTTAAATGTTTAGAAAGTATTTTAGCTTGTAACCCTTCATTAATTACTTACGATTATTGTTCCTCGATGATGTTTTCCCTAGATTATATTTCCACCCATTTTGTTTCTGTTTGTAAAAGATTTGAAATAGATTCTGTTTGATCGACTGCAATCCCCAAAAATTCATTTTCTGTTGTATACTTGGTGCGTACACAATTTACTTTATTCGTATTTTTAAGTTCTTTAAGTAATTTGAATGGAGATAACTTCGAAATGTTAAATTGTGGCGGTATTTTACATAGATGTGCTATAGTGCACAATATAACATAAAATATTTAACTTACGTTGCTTGTGAAAGGTTCTTACTGTTTTTATGAAGATTTGTAAACAACTTAAACTGTTTCTAGCATATAATATTTTTATCCTTTCACCTTTGGTATGTACTTTCAAAAAGAAATTTACACAATTTCTTTTCTAGCAACAGTTACTACAAATATGTAACTCAAATTTAGTTTTATGCTAACAAGAGACGAGAATGATGTACGGTATACCGATATTATAGTACAAAATTGAACCTTTATTGCAGATACCGTCACTAAAATGTTCTTTCAATAGATTGCTAAGCAGGACAAGTTGTTGCCGGTGATGAGATGACTACGACACACTATTGTACTCGCATTATTACGTTAGCTAATGCCTTCGGCAATTTGTTTTAGGCGTGCGAATATCCGTTCACTCGCTGTTCCAGTACAAGTTGATTTTAGGAGATTAATTACTCGCCTTTCAAATATAACCTTCCGGGTACTAAAGGCAGTGTTTATGATCGATACCGTTGAAAGCAGCGATAAAGTTCTTCTCGTACTCGTTTTTTAAAGAGAGGAATGGTTTATTTATTAAACTAACAGTTTACTTAATCCCAACAGTATTCATATTTCCATGACAGATGGCTTCCTTTCCTATTCCATTATGCTGAAGATAGTAATAATTTTGTGTTTATATAAAGGCTTTAGATTTTAGAGTAGAATATATATCTTTTTTGTTTTATAATACCTTGCTTCCTATTCTTACAGATACAGTTTATATTGCGTTAATATACACTTAAATACGTCGGTAAAGCAACAATCTTTTTGTAGGCAAATGCTGATATTATTTATGATTTATAATTTATAATCTAAGGTTAATATTTGATCTTGAAGAAATTGATAGATTTTGTTGAATAGACTGGTTCAGCAATTGGCAACTTATTTTTCCGTAAAGATCCATTTTTTTTTGTTGTAAAAATATTTTCCAAAATAATACTTACCTATATGAAGCCACAAGTTGATAACTTGAATTATTCAGTTTTCAAAAATTAAGCCTAAAACCTAGTTCCATTTAAGTGAATTGATATTTGCTTTTCTTACCTCTGTTGTAATAAAATACGCTGCAATTCGAATAGTTATTACCAATTGTATAATTCATTTACGTAATTATATTTTTAAAGTAAAGAATAAATAATGGGATTCTGGAGTAATATGGCAACCAACACTAAAGCATGACTGAATGTAATACGGTCGTACGGTTGAAAATGAGGATGGGCGCGCCCTCGAAACAGCTGACCGGTATTGATTAGTTAAATTTGTGCGGTGTGGAGTGTCCCGACACATTAGTGTCGTTTGTTAAAAAATAAGATTCTTCCGTGTAGATTTTATAATCTATTTAACTTTTGTGCGTAAAGAAATCAAACCGATATGTATCAAGTTGGACCCCACACTCCCCACAAGAGGCCGGTGCTTTCTGTAGGCGTCAACTAGACGCACTCTCATAAAAATATGAACAAAATTTGTAAATTTTTGTTGCGGAATTTCTCAAGAGGGTTTGCCAAAATTCAAGAAAAATTACATTTCCACTTCAATATATGGATTTTAAGATTTCATATAGGTACGTTTTTTTTTCTCTTGCTTATAAAAGTAATTAGTAATTTTGATAATATTTCTTATTGTACAATGATAATAATCATGTCATAATAATTTTTTGGCATTATCCATCGCCACTCCAAACAGTGTACCTGTTTGCATACATTTCTTGCAGACTTGACGATATTTCATTGTGTAAAGTCTAGAGGCAAAGACACTTATACTACAGATTGAGAGTAGCCGTTTACGATTGTAGCCTAATGTAGAAGTATCATCTGGGAAAATATCATCACGCTATTTGCCTCTTCAAAAATTCTCTTGAAAATTAAGACATTTTAGAAAGTTTCTAAGTGAGGCAAACCATTAAATTTAAGAAAACCGTCTGGAGGTTACTTCCGCATACTTAAGTTACATTGCTTACATCATTTGATTTTCGGAGTGTTTAGTTTCCACTGTAGTAATTATCACAGAAATAATTAAGGAGAACAGGTTTTAAATGTTACAAGCTGAGATAAAATGTTATCAGAAAGATTAAAAGTTTAACACATTCAGTTAAATATTAAAAGAAATAAAATGGACTTTCCGTTAGCAAAATTAATTATTAAAGTTCTTGCTTATCTTGATCGATGACATTTAACAGTAAGATAATCCTACAAAGGTATTACTAACTTCGCATTGGACGATGGAGAAAAAGTTGTATACACAGTGATCCAATATAACGGACCATTATTGCTATCTTTCTTATTAGTAGTAGCTAATAGAAAAACGGTTGAATGACGTATTTTTATAAAAAAATCAAAATTTACAATTTTCTCGATAACACATTAATTTTCAAAATTTTGGAATATAGTTTAATTTCTGTTATAAATGCTTTTTGGACTATTATTCTGAAATTAATACATATTGCATACATTATTCTTCCTATTTTCTGTGATGTGTGGAGAGCGATCCAACGGAGTTACGAGCATTTAAGCTTCTTATATCGAATTATACGATTTCTTTTATTAGTTATTCTATGATTAATTTCTTTTTATTTTATTCTTTTAATTGACTGGATAACCGATTTAAATTTGATGTTGTTAAGAAAAGCCGTATACAATTTTTTTTTCTAAAGTGAATAGTATATATACATATGTAGACCATTAATGTGATCTCATCGACAATGAAATACGTTAAAATCACGGCTCTTTGGACATATTCCATGTAGGCTTTACAAATATATGGATAATGGGAATATCAGACACGTTTCCAAAACCTTTACTTATTAAATTGAAGGTCATTCGAGTAACAAATCTTATCTACGAATAACCGCGAAAGAGAACGTTTAGATAATGTTTTTCTGCGAAATGCATGATTTTATACACTGCAACGCGTTTAGTTGCATGTATTTTTGTGTAGTACGAGGACAACTATACATGCGTTACCAATCATGCGGTCCATTCCCGTCAATAAGATCCAAACGATTCTTTCTCTAATGCCTATAAAATTCGTACTCTTCGTCAGTTTTTATTGCTGTTCGACATTTTATCTACTTGTATATTTTGTTATACGTGCGGCTAGTTGCACAAATGTTATGCCCTCATTTACATATCGGGATCATTCAGCATTGATGACATGTGTTGCCGTTGCGTTAGCTGTCGCTGTTGCATACATAGCGATGCTCAAAAACTGTTAAAACTGTTAAAATAAGGTATGGCACGCGTATGGCATGTATTGAATAAATTTCCATGTTTTATTACGGTCTGAACGGATGAGTCACCATACTCTTAAACGGCGCAGCAAAACAAGAGTTATTTAATCGCCGCCGGTAGAACACATTTAAATATTTTAGATGTTTACTTATCCTTTGCCCACGAAGAATTCGGCTTTCTTTGCCTAAAATATTAAAGACTAACTGGTCGGATGGTCCGAACGTGAACTGTTGTGTATCTTTGTTCTTTTTATATAGGTGGTACGGCTGAGCCGTTTTCATGAATATTCTAAACGCGCGCCCTGGTTATTTCATACGCGGTGTTTAGATTATCAAGTATTTTAAGCGATTTTAATGTGGAAATCTGGCTAATTTTCGTATAATTTATAAAACGTTTTGAAAATATGTGTCCTGTAGTCAAGTGCAGTTGTCAGTCCAGGGAACGTATTAAACTTTACGTAAGTTTGTAATTAACTGGTTACGAATTTTAGAATGACTAGCAAATTCCCTCAGGAAATTTAGAGCTTCAAGCAAAAGAGATTATCAACTATATTAATTTCCTATTTAGATGTAAGGTTTTGGTGGCTGTTCGTTATCGGTGAAGAGAAGGGTCGTGATGTAATACGTTTTTAATTTTAAATTGGGCGCCGGCAAGAAATCAATGGAAGGGGATGCAGGAAAACAAAAACATAAAAGAAACAAAATTAAGGACTGACAATACAAATGTGTCGGCACACTCCGCACCACACAAGTTTAAATGATTAATCCGGGACTGCTCTTTCGAGGATGCGTCGATCTTCATCTTTAAATTAAAGAAATCGAAAAATATTTAAATGATTAATTTAAATCCAATAAGTTTTAAAGTTAAAACGTAGATAAGTATGCAATTACAATGTACATGATATACCAGACTAAGAGTATCTTTAACTTAACCTGCATAATTTTCTTTCAAACTAAACCCTCGGGACCAGGAAATCTTCTTGTCGAAGATGACTGTAGCCAATAAACTAAACTGTATATCCAATTACGTTGATAATACAATAATTATTAAATGTCCTTGGTACCAAGAAATTTCTTATCGTAAATAGTTAAAATATATGTGCCAAGAGATAAGACTCGTAAATGAGCTACACGCATTTGAAGTTTTAGGAAGTCCTATCAATGCTGCTAATTTCGCCGTTATTTCGCAGTGATTCATTATTTATTATTCACTGTAACAATAAATGTCACTTTATCTTTTAAATCAGCGTATCTTAAAAGTATGTTAATTTTCCCACACAATGTGTTTATGGATTCTGTAATGGAAATGGACGAGCGGTAGTCGTCGAATGAATATCATCGGCGATTTTTTACTCGCAGAGTGCCGTATAGAAAAGTTTTTACCAATATCCATCGGTATTTATGAGAAACAGTTTCCTGCAGCTACTTTTGAACGTCCCGTGCAACAAGAACTTGCTCATTAAGAGGCAATGCTTAGTATGGTTGACACACAATATTCTAGTAGTGTCCGAAGAATATCGAATAGACTTAAAGTAGACCGCATGTGTGTATAGAGCACTCTACACAAGTTCGGTTTATATCCGTACACGTTTTAAAAGCTGCCGACTACGCAGCAAAATTTTAAATTAGCCGTTTGTTATTGAAAAATCGGGGGCTTTGTGGAAAAATATTACTGGCAATTATTTTAATAATATAGTAGTAAAGAATGTAACATGTAAATTTTATTGTTAAAAAAAGTTAAATGTTGGACTTCTGAAGAAGACAAAACTGTCGACACATTAAAAATGGTTACTTCTTTGAATCATTAAAAAATGTATAAATCAAGATGATTTTCAAACTAAAAATACTTTAAGTGATTGTTTAAATTTACGCATCGTTGGTTCTCTCCTTATTGTGTGTTGTAATAAATAATTGAGTGGTATTTCGGACTATTCTCATATAGTGATGTACAACAAAGTAGTATTCTGTAACTATTACAAAATCTCGCGGACATGTTATTATAAATGTCATAATATAATCCATTGCATTTCGATTACAGAAAATAACTCGCACAAGTGGAGCGACCAAAGCGAAATTACATTTAGCTGTTTAAAGAACGGTCGCCGCGAATCAGTGTGCGTTGCTTCAGTTATACGTTGTATCACCCTCTTCTACAAAGCGAATAGCCTTTGCAGAAAATGTATTGAGCCGACCCCGAAGATTTCTCACCGCAGAACATAGTTTAGTCCTCACGGCAGCACAGTTGTTTTCGTATCTTAAATGAATCAAACATGCTACTACTGGATTGCACAAACGCTCAAGCTGAGCTTCTCTAAACCATTTTCATCACTATTTAATATCAGCCCATCATCAGTGATATCTACGTTGTTGTAATGGTTGACGGATTGCTCAATGATGGACCGCTTAAAACACGCATACTTACATAGCAAGCAATCAGTCACATTCAAAGCCAAACCATGGATAGTGTAGGGCCTAAAACTCGAGCTACAGAAATGTAATGCCAACCTCATTTAGAGGAAGACTGGCAACCCACATTGCAACATATGCAACCGTTTTCCATCGATCAACCAGGAACTGCTCGTACGAGTCCGAACCTCATTGCAAGAAAACTTGTTGACCGCCGGTTAGCATTCCTTCCTTCGTGATACCCATTAAAGAAGTTTTTTTTGATGGGTAACGGTCGATACCGATTTCCCGGAACCTACCTCGCATCTTGCCCGCCGGGATCTAGGCTACGCGTGGTGACCCATCCGCCCGTCAGGGTCTAGGTCGCCCATGTACGACAACTATCAGCTCCTTGGGACATAGGCTGCCGGGCACTGGCAACTATCGACCAGCGACGGAAACGAAACCGACCGTGAGGTACATTCGGCCCTACCGTGATATAAGACTAAATAACGGGAATGGCTTAGCCAAGACCCTACCCAAATCGCAACGACGGGGTATTCGTTACCCAGAAACCTGGTGTTGAGTCAAATAACAACAGCTAGCTTCAAGTCTTAGGGTTCAGGTAGCTGCTGGCTTTAGGATGAATCTAAAAGATTCTCCAACCAGCCAGGATAAAGTCGATGCACCACGCTGACGTCTCCCCTATGTATAGGTACCCCCGTCACGCCCATTTCTCTGAAATTGGTTAGTGCAACTGCAGGGCTTTTTTTTTACCCCGAGTCGAGCTACAGTCGACTAGTGGGTTACACATCCTTCTTCGATGTTATTTTATGTACAGATACAAGCTCGACGAGATAAGATATCAACAACTCATGTGTCACACCGCGTACTTCAAGCTCACAAAGCTAGCAGAACAGCGTGATTGAGCATATCAAATCCATAAAACAAACAAGACATTAACCACTGTATTCTTCCGGTCTAGCTTATCCTAAATATAACTCACTAAACGAAACGAGCGTCGTTTATGAAATTGTCCGACAGAGATAAGCCCATTTTTTATTGCTATTTTTTCCAGGATTTCTGTAAGCATTGTGGGTATAGTGGTCTGTAATTCTAGGTAATTTGTTTGTTACATTTTTTTATGAAGAGGTATTATTTTACTTGTTTTCCAATTATTCAAAGAACTTAACTTCATAGATTAATCATTTAAATGAAAGCTCCCACGTTTTATTCGATGCTTTAAATCTTAATAAGGCCCTAAATACAATTCATAATAGCACACATAGTCTATATTTATGCTCGTTTCCTCAGCAATTGTTGCTCAACATTGTTACTTAACTGAAGGAACAATTCTACAAGTTATTGTTGCTTGTTTTCTAGGTAATTAGTTAATGCATGGCACTTATTATAGCTTAGACGCACTGAAGTGAGAGTAATAAATAAAAATGATTCAGTATGAAATTCTAGCATTTTTAAAATAATGTTAATATGTTCACTATACAATATCTAGCAGCTCTTTAGAGCTATTGCAAAACGACCTTGTTATAATACAGATACTGAGATGCTGTGAGAAGTATAAACAAGTTAACTCTTAAATATACAGCAATCACAAATGAATTAAATGAAGGCAACCGTGAACGGACTACATAACGTACACATTAATTACACACCAATACAATATCGAAATCAATTTCACGTGAAGTGTCTGAGATTTAATGTTTCTTAATGTTAACTGCAACTAATTTAGAATGAAATTAAGTATAAACCCAGAACGATTACATCTGCGTACATGCAAATTCATAGTTCGTTAGGTATAAGAAGTACTTCCTAAGAGTCTGAATATACGCAATAGTCGCGAATTTCCATGCGTATGGGTATTATAATGAGGTATAAAAGGCAAGCAATGAACTCGTGAATACATACAAGAATTTGAAATCTAACTAAAAGACATACATCGTTTATTTTATTATTTAACACGTTAAATAGGAAGACCAACAATTGTCCTCCTTTTTCTAAGGGAGCGTACATCAGATTCGGCCCGTAACTCTTGATGTGGAGTTCTTCGTTGGCGGTATTTAAATACAACTGCTTCAGAAACTGTTTCCGTATAAGTTCTAGGTTGCAGTAGCAGTGAGTGATGACGTAAACGGGAGGGCGCGGACAACGATTTGATTCGTTTGTGCATGTTGTGTACATTGTAGTATGCAATGTTCTACAAAAGTTTACTTTAGTAGTGTGTATTCAAGTGAGAAAGGACAGATCGAAATATTAATGGCTGACTATGAATCTAACTCCACTCGAATTTCTTCTGTGGGGATACCTAAAGTCAAAGGTTTCCATTAACAAACTAAACAACATAGATGAACCAACATAGAATTCTACACGAAATTAAATCCTTACCCCTCACAAATCTGACATCATTCAAAGTGTTCATTTAGGCCATTGTCAGTCAGTTGAAGAACACTCAACACCTATCATAATTTTTATTTACTCTTATTAGCTGAGTGTAGGCTTTCACGACCGTAATCCATAGTAGAAATGTCTTTCAGGTGTTGTCGTCTGGTTAATATTTTACTTTGACCTTCCGTACATAGCCGGAGTCACCGACAGGCTAAAAAAGATCCGAGGCGAAAAAAAAACATCACCACGCGATTCAACATGGTGACCAAAATCGACCAGCTACTCCCTCCCAACAAGGACGTGTTACCCAAACTACGAGCAAAAGGCATATACGAACTGAAATGCCAATGTAGAAAGAGCTACATCGGTCAAACAGGACGGAGTATTCAGTGCAGAGTGAAAGAACACGAGACAGACGCACGCCTTAGGCATATTGAAAAATCTGCAGTAGCAGAATACCTGCACCAACAAGGAGACCACCGCATAACCTACAGCGATGTTAAGGTATTAGCCAGGACCAGCCGCTACTACCAGAGGATAATACACGAATCGGTAGAAATAATGAAGAACGCCAACAACTTCAATCGCGAAGACGGATACAAGATCAGCAACACGTGGAAGTTAGCATTACGGAGTCGTCATACAACGAACGATGCGATTCAGCGGAACGGAACAGTTATGGATCAGCAAAGCGGAACAGAAATGGGATAGATAACGAGGAGCAAGAGACAACAACTCCAGTCTTTAGAAATCTTCTGAAGAAGCTGACAGCATGATCAGCGAAACGTCAAGTAAAATATTAACTACACGGCAACATCCGAAAGACATTCTTACTATTACTCTTATTGTTTTAAAGATAATAATTTTGATAAATTACTCTGCTTTTCAAATTAAACCATGATTCCTGGAAAAATGTTACGCATTTAGATATCTCATCACAATTATTTAGGATTTTGTATAGATTTCAAAAATTTAGTACCAAATTGTGGTTTTAATTTAAAAAACAAACCTACTTTACGTATCATCCTATATAAGATATCTTCGACCGAAAAAGGCGAGAATAAAGAATAAAATTTGGCCTGTTCGTGTATTCTTCTAACATTTCTATGGCGTTTATTTCTATCTTTAATAGTAGAGTTCATCAAAAGATGTTAAATTTCAATGTAATTTGGCTCGTTTTCTTATATTTTCAGTTACATCATGGATACTGTTGGTGCTAATGGGTGGCGATCGCTTAGTGACAATGGAAACAAAAATGAAAGTTTATATATAGGCCATATTCCCTGATGCAAGTTTCCGTAAATTATCTTTATTGACGTTCCCTTAATTAATTTTCAGTTTTTGAGAATACTTAACTATCAAACTTCCAAACCCCAATACCCTCATTAAATTTATTTAATTATAAAATTTTTACTTTGGTATTCTTTTGTAGTTGTTAAATAAGGTTAATTTATTATTATTATTATGATTACTAACTGCAATTATATGTTGCATCAGTTCAAATCCTAGATACAAAATGTTATTTTAATGAAAAAAAATTATACAAAATTACGTAGTCTGATTTTACTACATTTTGAATATTTGATTTCTCATTATTGAGCAATAGTGTGCAGAAGTCATTTTGAGTTAAAAAAAAGCAAAAATTATAAAAAAATATAAAGATTTACTACACAGTCAATATTAGATTATGTCTTAGCATAATTTAGACTCTTCACATTAATAAAAAGTTATACACAAACAAATAAAATTTGGAGAATCACGGATCACATTCATTTCAGTAACGCAAGTATAACCAGTACGAAATCACTCCTGATCTATAAAAATAGTGAATGTGTGGTATCTTTAACGGAATCTCCAGCGGAGAAAGAAAGGCAATATTTAGAAACCTTAGCCAAATTATATTTCTCTTGATATGCTTTTAATTCATGGTTCCCACAATAGTTTTAAGTAACATGCAAACAATAAAGTTGCTGAAAGTTTATGGAAAATACCGTAATGTAAATATCCCTTATTACTACTCATTTTATATATGTACAAATAGTTGAAGTTTAGTGTAGAGTTGCATATTTATGGAAATTTCTAACTAGCATTATAATTTTATAGATTTTCTCTGAAAATTAATGGCATAAATGATTATGTGATGTAGTATTCTACCATCACATATTTGTATTCAGTGGTTTGTTTCTTCGGAAAAGTTAAAACAATAAAATAGTATACAGAACATTGACCTCAAAAACTGGTGATTGGGTATATCCGTTTTACATTTGACTACTCCATACTGGCCAAAGGAGGGCTCCACGTTGCTTTCAGTAACTCACCGTTATTCTCAAATTTGAGCTAAAGAATTGGTCGGCCAAACCCGCTGACAATCCAGTTATCTAGATTACATTGGTTATATAATCGCTAATCCATGATGACTCTGTGTGCGTTAAAATCGAATGAAGGGTTGGGAATTAAAGAAAGGATTGTTATCTCACAAAAGTTCTATATTTAATAAATTAGGCGACTGATTACGTGTTCAAAAGCAACACATTCTCTGGCCAGAATTTGAAGTAAGAGTGTTAGAAGTTCTCGAATAATTAAATGATTGAACCAAAATGTTGACTAATAGTCGATGAAGCACTTTGTTGAGAAGTAATAATCTTGTGGATTCTACCATTGTCTGTAATAATTCCTAAATTGTTTAGGTTACGTAACATTTATTTTAATACAGATATAGATTTAATAGAGATTAAGGTAATTGCGGAAATGCGTAGGGTGTCTATCCACCAAGCGCGCAAAATGTGCTGAATTCACTTATTTATTAGAAAGGATGCAACACTAACTATTTTCGTACTTGAAACCATTATGAATACGCAACATACCAAGCCGGATCGATTATAAATCCTCGAAAATTGTTTTTCGGTAGATACAGAATGTTGGCATGCATTTGCAATCATTTGCAAACCTTTGAAAATGTTTAAAAACGTTTGCCAACAATGACTTTTGGGTACCTTTAAATGTACCGTGCGTACCTTTAAATACATCAAATAAGTAGGCATTAGAAAAATGGGTCGTGTCAGACTATTTGGGTGTTCTTAGTCCAACGAAACAAGAAAGCGAGTTAAAAGTCATATCGTATTGTTATCTAATGAAGAAAGGTGGATGCGTTAGCTAAGGCAGCAGCACCAAGTTACATACTCACACGGGCACAACAGAGTTTTGCTGTTTAAATTTAAAATGCTAAGTTTCCCAGTTTGCAAAGCTGGCTATGAGATTGCTATTTTGAAACATGCCCAACAACCAGCAACAATTGAAATGAATAACACATAAAACAATGCTTACAAGCTGTAACTAGAAGGATAGAGCTGATGGTATTGATGATATCACTCACAGCAGAAGCAATGCGAGGAGCGAAAGCACTAGGAGAACCAATGAACATCAGCGATCCTTCAAGTGATTCACTACCATATATCACTATTTGCCTTTCAGCTTATGTCCCTAATTCTTGAAAACAGCAACAAAACGGTTTTTGTAATAACGTTTCCAACTTCCGTTGTACTATTTTTAAGGTACAATATTGTAAAAATCTACAGTGCCCTTGTGAGCTACATCAAGGGAGTTTTGTATGTTGTTTAGATTTTTTCTTGACCTTTTGTGATGTAACGTAGCATTGACTGCCTAACGGAAATTTAAAAACCATTTATTTTAATACACGGAAAATATTACCAATGCGCCTTCGGACACGAAATTATAGTGTCTTTTTTGTATGCTATTTGAAAATACGCAACAGCTACCAATAAATAGGAGGTTATCACATTACTATATGTATGTGGTACTTGAAAAGCTAAAATATACTTAAAAATGTATAGTTAAACCACATTTACATAATTCAATACGTATATTTTCCCGGAAATAAAAATAAAGTGACAATTATCTAATCATGCTAGATAAATTTTAAGAATAATTAATTTTCAACTAAGCCATACGTTTAGCGAACTCACCTAATTGAAATTGAATTATATCCTGAAATTACTTGCTATCGGATATCATTAGATACACTTGATCAATCATTCTAAGTCAGCATAATTTTAATCCCCATATGGCTTCTAAATTTAATTCTTCAATTTACTAGAGGCAATAAGTTAGGATTTTAACAGCTTTGGGAGGGATTTGCATTTAGATTTATAGTACCTATTTCAACTGCCATAATTATATTCACTTTACCCACCTATTAACATATTTTTTCAAGCATTACTGCGGAAATTATAATTCGCAACTGGTTTAAAAGAAAGCAAATCTAAGAGAAAAAAATCTGCATGTGTGGAATTAGTTCCATTAAGTCTTTTTTTCTATCCATTCATTCTCGGACAACTACGTCAAACTGGTGTTTTTAAATTAATTGGATTGGCCAATTTCACATAAAGATCGCCATTCTCGGCTTCTCTGTTTTTCACTTTTATTCACCGTTATACTAACTTTCTCACGGTTTTAGAGGCAAGTTTTTTTTTATCTTCGTCGGAAATGACACAAAGAATATCGTGAAAATATTACTTGTTAGAATCACACTCACTTTTCACACTGGCTTCAGCCTTGTCGTGATGGCTTGGATCCAAGGAAGAACGCGGCTTGTTTGTGCTGCTAGTTCTTCGTTAGAAAGATTTGCATTACTAATGCCATAAATAAGAAATTCAATTTATTTCCTGTTTCGTTTAAATTGGTAGTGCCTAAATTAACTGTAAACCATAATATGATTCCATAAATTCCGTCCATTTGAATGTTAATGGTATCTTAAATAAAAAGTGCGTATATGTTTCGAAATACGAGTTTTATGTGAAATACTTCCGTAGGAGATGTAATATAAGTCGCAAATTGTGCAGGTAACTAAGCTCGGTGTGTACATCTCTGTCATCTTTGTACTCAATGAATGTCGATACCAAACATATTTGTGATATCTTAAGAAAAACTTAATATTCTCTTTTCAAATCCAAGGGTGCTATTATTTTTATTTTATATCAGAATTGAGTTCATTATTCAGAGCTAGAAGAAGTTGGGTGTAAAGGAAACTGCTTAAAAACACATTTTACAAATATCGTTTTTAGTTCAAAGAAATTTTCGCCAAAATAAAAATTAATTTTATAATACAAGACACTCATAAAACAACTAATAAGGGAAGCTCACGAGCTGTAAATCGCAGATTCTGATGAAACTTTGTCAGTTTGTAGACTCCATGGAGTGTTACTCAAGGACACGCACTGTTCTGGCCGAAGTTCAACTTTAGGACTTGAAATCTTACTTTGAAATTAGACCCAAATTTCGTTTATCCACAATAACTATTAAACGGTGAACGATACAAAAAAAAATTCATTGGCGGACTTGCTCCGTTTAGGTAGCTATTTCAGCCGAAAGGGCTGCCTCTTTCGGCTGATTAGTTATTTATATATGAGATATTACAATAAACACGGAACGACGTACGTTGTGCTTATTTGATCGAATTTCAGAAATCGGTTGTAATCGCTTTTTTGTGTATACAGAGGCGATTTACATAATTATATAAGGTGTCCACAAAATTATGAATGTTGACATACTTCCTGATTCTAATGGGATACCCTATATATTGTTGTGTGATTGCATTGTATGTTGAAAATCAGTGCAAGGTCATATCACAGACTAAATGCATATTTCTAATAATTTTGGAGAGATTTGGCTAGCCGACAATACGCCTTCCTTGCAGATATTCTTATTTTATTCGAGACAACGTGTCAACGTGACTTCGCTATACATATATGTATATATATAAATTAAATTTTTATCGAAATTCAGTTCATATCGTTTTAAAGTGTCTTTGGTCCGCAACCAACTGTCTCTTCCAAAATATCGAAACCTATATCTACATTCTTATTACAAAAGTGGTTACATAGAATCCAGGGCTGAGAAATTTATTCGTCCAGTGACATATGCGTTTTCGTTCGATGATGAAAAATTTTTGCTCACGTGCTCAATATGTAGACAGTGTCCTACTATAAGGTGCGCACGTTGTAATCAATATTTATGTTTCCAACACTTTTTTGAGGACTTACACCATCATGACGAAGGGTAAGAATATAGGTCAGATTTCAGCCCCTAAAGTTGAAGTTCCGCCGCAACATAGAGTGTCCTTCAATAACACTCAATGGAGTCTATAAACTGACAAAGTTTCATCAGAATCTGCGATTTACAGTCCGTGAGCTGCCCTTTAAGTCTTCTTTTGTTTTTAAAAGCGTATGTGAAATAAAATAAATAAATATTTCACAGTGTGTCATAAGTTAAGCACGGAATAGGTAAATATCTACTGGCTTACAGCATACACGCAAGGTAGAGAACGAGGACGGACTACAACTCCTGCCGAACTGTTTAAGGGTACACACTGTAAGAGGAAACCCGACATACACGGCTTCAAAGATTAACAGTTTCTGCTGACAAGCCACTGGATGAGTCATTTCTGGACAAACGGTTAGAAGAAGGTTACACGTGCGTAATTCAATGGCAAGGTAACACCTCCGATGGACGAGGGAGCACCATGCACGCAGAAATCATTGGATTATTGAACACCATGACTAAAATCTGAAAAATTGAGGGTTTCGTCTCTCCACAAGTCGAGATTATGTATGACTACATTTCCAATGACCTAATGTTGGTGTGGAGCAATGTACTAACAACTTCTTTCGATGGAGAATCTGTTTGTGTCTGGGGTGAAAAATGTTTTGCTACATATCAATCACATCCGTAAGGTATCGTGACTTGGCAGTAGAGCCAATTATTGTACCAGTTGCGCGTACAATTAGTGAAAGATTCGGTTTAATTGATGACAATGCTCGTTGTCCTCACCGTTCTAGGGTTGTAAATGAACGGATAGAATTCCATTGTATTGAGAAAACACGTCTGGGCAGATATATCAAAGCAAATCAACCTACTCAAACAGGCTCCCCAGGCATTAGAACAACTAACTAACGTTTTGCGCTATATTTGGCATAGCATATGTCCGAAAAGGGACGACGTGAATTTTATATGGTCAATAAAATTATTGATTATATTAAGAGTGCTGGTAATTTTGAGATCACCAACAAATCGTCAACATATTGGAAAATCAACGGAAAATTGAAAGCAACAGTTCTTGTGACATGCTGAAAAAGTGTGTTCATAAAAATTTCGACACTGAAAGGGCTGATGGCATCTCCCACTGGACAACCGTGGATTTGTAAGTAAAATTCTTAAAGTGAAATAGGTGGAATTGAATAAAAAAGAAATGATTTCCGTGAATAAATTTAAAGGAATTTCCCATAATTGTAAAATGAGATCGAAATTGTTAATGATAATTGTTTTTACAAAATCTAACGGTATGTTGGTGAATACAGAACATCGAATGAACCCAGAACGTAATTATTAGTAATAACAAAATTAGTAATTTTATTTGCAAAAGCTATCTCTGATCCTGAATTGGTTGTATGAAATAAATGCTTCGTTAGTAATATTTGCCATATATTTGTCAAGGTCTTGTATCAGTAAGTTGACACAGGAAATAATTAACGCATTAATGAATTAAAAAAAAACTCATAGTTGATGAAATCGCTCACGGCAAAAACAATGCACGCAGGAACGTGTCCATTGGCTAGTGCTTTATTTCGTTACATTACTTTTGCCGTGAATTATTCCATCAACAGTATGACGAGCTACGTTAGCATTATTTTGCGTAATAAATAAATATTAATTACAACAAGTCTTGTTTCTTAATTAAGATGCATTCTTTGCTTGTTGCCTATGCTTAATTAGTAAAAATGACAACAGCTGGTGAAATTATTCTTTTTTTGCAGCGGCTAGACAGACTCGTGGTTTGCCGACTCTCGGGGGAACCAGTAGGCAACACGAACCCTTTCTTCTGAGACGAATAGACACGAGTCTGTCTAGTCACTGCAAAAAAATAATAATTTCACCTACCTTGGTCATCTCTATTAATCAGCATTTGTTTTTGTCTGGTAAACGAAGACTGAACATCGAAGAACAAATTTATCCTTAGGTTTCTGCGTTCGAAAGCATTGTATAATACTTGGGCATTTGTACAAATTTTAGAACGCTCTATATATTTTAAAATAAGGTGTCTATCATTTAAAATTCATTTTGTTGTTGATGTTCTAAAGCAGGTATTCCCAATCTTTTTCTTGCATCGACCTTAGTCAGCTTTGCGCGCGGACCTTCAGTTGACTAGCGACGGGCTTGGTTTAAAGTTTCTTCGTTCAAATATATTCAACCTGTTTTTTCTTTTTCGCAGTAAGTTATTGACTTGACTCGACCCCCAAACGAACCCTTGATCGTCATTGGCCCCTTCAAAATTTCGTCGATCCCCTGTCCTAAAGCACAGAAGTTCGGCCCTGAAACTAAATATATTTGGTTTTCATTTTCCTTCGATGAGTTTGTCCGCCCCCTGATTTGGGTGCACCCTATATTGCCTTTAACTAGAATCGGTTCCGCATAATTAAGAAAACGTGCTTTTGCCATTTCAGTTAAAAGTGTAAAAGCAATTTTATTTAAAATATTCATAGTAATAATGCAAAATATACTTTCAACTCAGCTACTTTAACAAAAAAAAACTTTATTTTTAAATCTTATCATTTCTTTTTTCTGTTATAGTAAGCTAAATGACCACCATTATGTTTCTTTTTTAATGCGAGTTGTTAAGAGTGGACATTTTGGAATATTAACTAGGTGGACAAGTAACTTTAATCAGAAAACACGATAACGTTCCTTGAGCGTTATGCAAGTCCATCTACTCTCTCAGAGTAACTGTTGCAATATATCACAACAAAAATCCTATAAATCTAGGATTCTCTCAGAACGACCTACATCTATTTTTTACAAAACTGACTTTCGTCTTCGCGGTACACACGAGAGAATAGATCGCATGTATTTATCATTCGTCGGCGAATTTCGTGGAAAAAATCCACATTTGAATCAAATTAAAGTGCGTGGGTTGGTACTCCCCTTCCATCCAGCACTACGTGGGACTTGTTTGAACTATGAGATAAATGAAGTTTTCCAGCGAAACGACTTATTATCCGAGAGGGGTTTATAATTTTCTCTGGTCTAGTCAGCCTTGATGTCGTAGCATGTATTGTGTCGTATAATTCGCCTTGTAATAAATATGGCGTCGTAACGACGTGCGAGATTTTTACGCCGAAAGGAAACGCGAGATGACTTTGTGCTGCGGGTAGCTCTGTAATTTATATTTTGCCTAGTAGGGGTCAACGAGGCTCACAATACTCACTAATTATCGAAGGCTTTTGCAGTGTACAATTTGCGTCCTATTTTACATTGGATACACCCTAATAATGTTCTCGGTGCGTGTGTTACATTTTCTATGCTGTGTACGAACCTGCCTTTCCATTGAGAGATTACTCAATTACGCTTTTGATTATCGAAGCTCAAATTCATCTTGATTGGTGTGAGATATAATTAGAAAAAAAAATGCTTTCGTTATAAATTAAAGCTTTACTGTATCAAGGATTTCTATACGTTTATTTTTAACTTGGATTTAATTTTAAAGTCAACAGATTTCCTAAATAACTAACAAGGTTTTCACATCAAGAGCTTTTTTTTCTAGAAATGCCCTTTTTAAGATTTACACGAGATAAAGGAAAATATCGCTTTAGTTTCCAGAGCTTTAAAGAAAGTTCAGCAAAATAATCCCGTTGCATTTGTACATATGTGGTAGAGCGAGAATAATTCGAACAAATGTTCATGTAACTGCAACTGTTTTGGCAAAGACGACTTATGAACATTATTAATGGTAAAATAATGCAATATATGCTGTTGAACTAATTGCATGTTTAACACAACTACTTAAGAACAAAAGCAATGCTCAGGGCGTTGTAAGGCACATAATAGATAGTTGCTAGGATTGGATATTAAAACTCCTTATAGCGGGCATAGATCAAATGCCAAAAACGATAACAAAAGTGTTACTTTACAGCTAAAAATTCTTCTGTAGAGTTAGTAAAAATTAGACGGAGAATGAAACTGCTACATCAACAAGAAGACGATCCACTACAATAAAACAAAAGCCACCTTCCAAAAAAAAAGCTAAAACCCGGAAATGCTCTAGATTCCGATAGTACCAATGCCGCAAAAATTACAAGGAAAACCAATGAAATGTACTCTAATTTTAAATTATTAAATTACTGGAAGGATTATTGAAAGCAAAGCGCAAGTGCAACGTACCTGCCTAACTCCAATACCTCCTTTCGAAAAAACCACGTAACAACATCGGTAAACCACCAAGTTTCCAATCTCGTTCCTTGCTCCGCCTCGTCTCCGATACTGGTACTCGGTAACAGCAACAACAGAATTAATAATTAATAGGACGATGCATTGCGCGATCTTAAAATTGCATATTATTGCACGACCGCTGTAAAACTTAATTAATAGACGCAATACCTGCTGGTACACGGAGAGAATATTGTCTATTAACTCCTTTCGATTGTAAAAAAATCCGCACGATGAATTTTAATTCTGTTCGAAAGCTCTCCGTACAGCTGTATATGTGTCTTTAATGCATGTGGAGGGCGTATTCTGCAAAAAGAAGACGTGTAAAATGTACGATATGATGAGAGGTGTAGTGTCTGCATTACATGCGTTCACATATTAATTTTTCCGTCTACAAGACTGCGAAGATCATAAATATTTGCGATAATGTACTTTTTAACGACACCCAAAGTTACCACGAACGCTGTGTAGATCTCGTCTCCAGCAGAGCTAGGCATTAACTCCACTAGGCCGGGCCATCTCTGTTGCATTGCTCCTCAAAGTTCAGTTGTATCTAAAGCTAAACAGGCTTTCATAGCTAAAGTAGAATTAACTTGTAATAAACATGCGCTATATAATCGCAATTAAGTATTTAAGTGCATCCAGTAACTTCTGAAATAGATTGGGTACTAAAATGGTAGTAATAAGGAGCGAATGCGTCTGGATTCTAGCATGGGTTATGTTCTTTTGATTTGCCTGATGATGAAGCAGATTCATTAGTCAGATGTTATCTGTTAGGTGCAAAAGAGTGCTATTTTGTTGTAGTCTTTCCATTCTTTTAGATGAATTTAATGCTTAAAGCATCAGCAATTTTTACAGCAATTAAGTAACCAACGATGGTCTATGGTGACGTTTGCTACTTTATTACATAAAATATAAACTTTTTTATTAACATATGAAGACTGATCAAATATAATGTAATCAATCCGTTGGTCTTTTAAAAGTACAATCATATCAAGATTGAAACTTCAAATTACATTTAACATTCTTCTCACAGCAGAAGCAACATGCAGCAGCCCAGAAGAAGCTCCATGCAACTGAGAGCAGACTCATGCAATTACGACGCGGTTTCAACTCGGAAACGTAAATTTTTTTAAAAGATAACATCGATCGCGAAAGTCTACTACAAACAAGTTGTATAGTTTCATCGAAATCTAAATTTGCGGGGAGCCGATGTTCTCTTGTGTAAAATATTACAAAAATTTTGATCAAATAGTTTTGTTGTTATATCCATTCATTAAACAAATTTGATCTCTGATGGTACAATAAATTCAATACTTTACTGCCGGCCAATAATAAAGACCAGCATTCTTCCGAATCAATTTTACTTCTATTCGTCTAACGTTTTTTTCTTTATGAATGCGTTTATAATGTGACCACTAACAATGCTATAAAACCTAATTAGATAGCCCTTTACGCTTCATTTAAATAAAATTAGCCCATTCTAACTAATATAATTGGAAACGGATCATTAGTGTTTGGCGCGAGTTTCAATCATACATCTGCTCGAATAGTGGTTACACTCGATTTCGTGCTCACCTGTACTTACCAATACTAGCCATGACTACATAATTCTATCATAATTTAAAACAGAGGGGAGTTATTAGCGTTCATAAACGGAGTTGTTCACCGTTTTTTTTCGAAAAAAAGGGCATTTGCAGAGTAAGATATAATTTCGGGTAATAAGCAACCACGTATCATTATTATAATATTTCAATATGATTATTATGATATTATACGATGGAGGAATAAAATATTTCAATGGAGATACAACTTGAATTTGATTGCTTGTAACATATATCAAAAATAAAAATGCATGTTTAAATGAGTATTATTACTTCCTCAAGTAAAAAGAAATTTAAGTGTTAAATATTTATCTCTACTTCTTTTGCTTGCATTGCTTTAGTTTTGTTAATCATCTCTGTTTAGACAAGATCCTCAATTATTCAATGTTTTACCTCAATTTATTATGCTTTACATGTTCGCGATATATTGACACAATTAGGGCGTTATTTCAAACTTTTCAGCATAAGCACATTGACAGGTTCCAACATTCACGTTTGAAACAAAGAAGATAGAAAATTACGTAATTCTGAGGCACTATCACTCTTGCCATAACACTTTACTCGCACTGGAAGTTATTATAATATGTTTATTATCAACATGCACAACCACACTTCCTTTTAACAACCATATACCTAGTATCTCTTCGGTTGTTTTCAGAATCGAATTTGGAAGACCTTGTATATCAGAGAACAACCAACGATGATATTCAAACACAGTCGTGATCGGGGAGACGTTAGTTTTGTGCCTCAATCTACGTCGTTTCGTGCATATTTAGTAGTCCACCACATTAATCTGTTGTAAATTTTACTTTATACATTATTCGTATGTTTGTAATTAACTACTTTATCGTTAAGACGTACAACTCTAATGAATCTTTTAACAAACTTTTTTAATCCTTTCCCGCTACACTTGTTAATTTTTACTAATTTTTATGTGCTCATTTGTAATAGAATCGTTTACGCAGAAACAAGTATTTGTTGTCAAACTCAGTTTTATTTCTCAAAATATTTTTCTCGTTCTTCTTAGCGATGCTCCTATCACTTTAATCCAGTTACCATTTTGTTCTGCAAAATAGGTGTCCACGAATGTGGTGCCACTCTTATTGCATGAAAATCTAGCTTCTTCGAGAGAAACTTTAAGCTTAGGGAACAGAAGAAGGTGACAGGTGGTCAGATCTGGTGAATAGATTGGGTGAATTTTTGTCATGATGATCACGAATACGTGAAACATTGCATTATTTGGTGTAACAACACTTTCTTTTTCTACAATCGCGGCCGTTTTCCCTCACTTTCTACCTTAATTTTGTCAAGTGATGACGTGTAGTATGTCCCTTTTATTATTTTTCCTGTTTTCAAACTAGTCGAAATACAACAGTGTCTATCTTAGCTTCAATTTGCGTAGGAGTATTGCCTTTCAAATTCAAGAAATTAATAACAGCTCGATATTGGGGAAACCAACATCGACTGACACAAACGATTGTTAAACACTAACGAGGCGTCCAACATGGTTGACATTTTCAAAAATATTATTCAACACATGCGTAACTATACTACCAGCATATTTTTAACGAGTAACGCCATTTTCATGTTGAGGCTTGAAATTTTTCTGACTATCCTCATAAAGATTAACCCTTGTACTAGTACACTATACCTTATCACATATTACGTAAACCTTGCTGGTTGTTCAGCTTGTTAAATTTCCTAAAATATTGTTTATTTTCTATAAACAAAATGAGCAACCATACGTTTTTAAGCAAAGGGATTATAGATCGTAGGTAACTTGATCAGAAAGCATAAAAATTATTTTCGCTCATCATTTTGAGTCGAAGGTGTTAAAAAGTACTTATACCGTTTACATGCTTTTATTTTATATCTTTTAATAATTGAACCTATTTCTATGGTTTACAACCGCTAATTCGTATGAATACCTCGCATACGAATTGCATTGTTTGTGACGAATATATTTATTACAATCAATTTTCATACATTGGATCTACTAATTAAGAGCAGTAAGTACTTTCTTCTTACATATTCTCGGAGAGGTTTATATTTATATTGACTATCGTTATTTCCACTTTGACGTGGTTTTAAAATTTCTTTCTTTCAAAACTTATGACGCTTACTTACATATGTATTTATCAAAAATAGCCATACACACTATTTTGCTGCTTTACAGAATGCAATCGGCTATAATTTGGCTAATAATCGATATCCTCATTGTGTTTCTACAGTAGCTGATCGTATCAGAAGTAATCTAATTTTATAATTTTTGGTGGAGGCGTCAGCATTTTGTACCGAACATTTAATTTGACGCTGAATGTCAACGAAATTAAAACCATTCCTACAATCTCAATATCACATTTAATTTGCTTAAAAGCTAGTGTTCTGTCAGCCGTTTTCTCTTCTAAAATCGTTTGCTAATTCCAGTCTACTCCGCTTTCTACTCCAATTAGCTCTATTTAAACAATCAATTCCTATTATTAAAGCTACATATTTTCCGCATTTAGCCACATACGTACATCTTCGTAACAGAGTAATTACAATCTATTAGAATTGCATTTCCGCTCTTCCTGTTCTTATTCTCGAGTAAAGCATGCAATTATCAATACTTCCTCTTCGATCTCACCGGATCTCTGCGGTCCAGATTTCTACTTCAGAAATACCATTTGCTGCGCCGCATGCACGCGTCCAGCGAAATAAGTGCAATTACATTAGATAATTACAACTTGTAGAGCAGCACTGCTAACCGACAATGACATAAGGAACGGCTCGCATCGAATTGAGGTTACGTTCATTGCGACGACGACTGTTCGTATTAACAACTTAATAATAAAACCGATTGTATACATTTCTTTTCTCTCGCGCTTCTCTTCTGTAAGAGAACATGTGTTGGCTCGGTGACTTTGTGACTAATCCAAGTAACGAGTTAGTCTTAATTACGCGCTGTTCGGACCGTATTTGGGTTATGTTAAATCTATAAATACTATAAATTACGATAGCTTAACGCAGATCAATTAAATGCGTTGCTCCAGGTAAGATAGAGGATTTATAACATAGTTGATATGAGTACTCGATATGGTTGTAGAAACTTGAAATAAGTGCAAGGTTGGTTTTTACTAGCTCTTCCTTTTCGCTGTTATAAATACACCTACATCTACGAGTGAATTTTAAACATTTTCATTTGAGCTTGACATTCATCTTCCTATGATTTTTGAAATACACATCAACACATTTTGACGGTATTTACACAGATAAAAATAGGGATTTGGATTTAATACGACTTTAACTCTTTTCCGGTATGGAACCTCTGTTTCAGAATAAAATGTTGAATCAGTAAACAGATGAAAATACATCCGTAATGGTAGATTTTATACCCTCGGTAATGTTCGCCGAAGTACTGTCAACCAATATTCTTTGCTTCATTTAAAACACTCGAGCATATTTATTAGTACTATTTGAAATGTAAGACCAAAATACCCTAAAAGTGATGATCAAAAATAGTTCATTTGTTTTGCTCAAATTCCCACTGCTTTAGTGTTAGCGTAACACTAATTTTAAGAATGATGCGTGCATTGCTTTAAACACGAATGAGTGTGAAGTAATTCATTGGAAGGTTCTCTACTCCAACGAAACAATTTTGATCGCCTGAGACGTTTGTCTTATAAAACAGATATAATATATTATTAACAGTACCAATACTGAGTTAATTTACATTTAAACAGCTGTAATTATACATTTATTTGTTGCTCCGCGAGCGTAAAAAGAGAAAAGATTTATCCACTTAGACTCAGAGTTGTTCAATATTCACTCTCGACAAGTCAGCGCATACGACATAGAATTTCTGATAAAATTTTCCCATCGAATGGTAAATCCAATTAGAGCTTTCCTTTTGCGTCCCTCGTTCCGAATCCATATTGTAACGTAACAATTTTCCCTTGACGGATTAATTTAAAACTCCATTTCGAACGTAGCCCTCGCCGAAACACGTCCCTATCAACATGCATAACGTGCATATGTATAACGTGAATGTGTCTCTAGCGTGCATCGGTGCATGTGTGCGGCTACATGAGCAAAATGCAAATAAAGCAAGACCAATGCATGTATGTAGAAGTTGTGCGTGTGTTCTCAATTTATTCCGCCATAACGGAGGGCGCCGTGCACGCTAGCTGAAATTATGTACTTTCATAATCGGAGCGTATTGCATATATACACAATAATGTTCTGGATTGACTTTGTAGGTCAATTTAATATTAATCGACGTGATATACGCAATAATATGCGGTCCGCTTCGCACACTCGTTGTAGGTGAGTAAGTTGTAGCAATATTAGACTAAAAAATATCTTTACTTCGCGAAATATAGCATTATTCCAAATTTAAATCCTATGTTTATACAGGATGTCACCTCCGAGGGGCCTTTCTGAATAAGGATTTTTCCTGCTATGTCCATCAGTCCGCTTGGATGTCTGATTGAAAATTATACTGAAACATACAGGCGTTTCATAATGCGCAGCTAGCCTAAGTTATATTAGAAAACAGGGTCTTCGTTAAATTTTGATAAAATAGTTCTCGTAAATTAGGAGCTTCAGAGTTATTTTTTGTGGAAATATGTATTTGCAGAAGCCATTTTTTTTATCTGGAATTAGGCATAAAAGTGCATAATACACACTCGTTTATGCGTTAAGTTGGTTTGGCATATTTTTAAATGTAACACCCTCTATGATCCGTCCTGCTGATGTGAAAATATATGAGTGTTAAGCCAAAGGGGATCCAAAAATCACTGGTTAAGGTTGACTGGATATATAGAAATATTTCTCGATGATGGCGTGGCGATTTCTATCGACACCTTCCTAAGTGTGCATCTAACACTGAATTGAAATTAGAAATATTATTCCCAACAATGCTTCAATAATGTTTAATGGTTCGAATTACTTCCGGTCCCGAGATTCACACTGGAGAAGCATAATTTTTATATTATATAAATCAATGTTTTTGTAAATTCATCCTGGATTTGATTATAGAGCACCCTTTGTGGAAGCTTCAATGAAGAGATTTGCAACGATTCGGTTATTGTGCCATTTTGTTGTTAATGTAAATGTCAAATCGTGCGAATATTAATGAGCAAAGCAAATATCAGCTTTTTTTTAGGTAAATAACGCCCAAAGTAATAATTTGTGTTTGACGTTCCTCTCTAACCGATGTTCCCAAATATTGCTCCTTGCAACAGTTTACTGTCACAGTTTTCCAACTTCCTTCATTGTTTTTTTAGAGAATATTTAATTTACAGCGTAGTTCTTATAGAAAAGTCTATTTGTGGTTTTCTAGCACTTTTAAACAATCGGCATGTATAAATTTGCAAACTAGTTGGATTTATTCTAAGGGTTAAACCAGCAAAAACGAGGAAACAGTTAAATATTCTGCTGGTGAAATATTCATATATTTTAAATAAACTAAAATATATTACATATTGAAGAAAAATTCAAGTGGGAAGAGAGATTCTTTGTGTACAGGGTGAGTAGTGAGGAACGGACCAAACTCCAGGAGTGTATTGTACACGTGGATATAATTTAAAGAAAAAATCGTATATTGTTATCCGATGTTCATTAATTTTCAAGTTATACTGTGGTGGAATTTTCTAGCAAAATAATGCACAAACTCGAAAGTAAACATAAATCACTGATACTAACAGATATCAGAACAACAAAATTAGCGAAATGATTTTATGTTTCGATTCAGCTACCCGGCACATTACACAGAAGCGGTGTACCTGACTTTTTCATTTACATGCGTGTTCAACACAAAGAAGTTTTTATTTTATTTAAGACATATTAACTCGAAAACAAGCGAAATTTTTTACTATTTACAAGAACCTAGCTATCATTTTTTAATTGCACTATAACTTAAAAACAAGTGAAAATCCGATAAGAACATATGAGTTTTTTTTTACATTATTTTCACGTGTACAATCTTCGTTCCGCCCTACTCGCTTTGTACTATAATCAACCTAACACTAAAAATAACGTACAAAGAGCATTTATATTCTCACATTGTGAGTTTAATTGGAAGATTGGAATTAACAGATTTGAATATAATAACATTAGAATAATGAACTAAATCCAATTAGGATCGCATACGTTCATCATATTATCGCATATCATAGAAGATCGTATTAACAAAACTGTATTATTCCCGATCTTCTTTCCTGGCTCCTCCGCCAAATTTCAGTGCATTTGTAAAGATCCTTTGCTTGCAAATCTAGAAATGTTATTAAATAAACTCAACAATCTTAAAACTATGATGACTATTTCTATTCTACTCCTCTGTCGAAAATATAGGATCATAATAACTTTCTCTAATTGGTTGTATGTACATATAACTAGATATTACAACTTTTTTCGAAATATATGTACTTCCTTATAATTTGCCAAAAACATTGGTAGGATTTTTTCTTCTTGTTAGAGTGATCTTCTATTTCCATTCTTTATTTCTATCGTCATTTTATGTTTTATGTTTGTATCATGCACTGGATTAGTTAACCAGATTAATGTACGGAAATTCTATAATGAAGCCAAGTTTTCGCTGTTTACTTATTGCTTACATAACGTTCGAAGTAGGGAAATTATACAGCGGTCATGCAAAAAAAAAGTAACTATTCTTTCTTCTTGATTACTATTAGCTGCCCTCGGAATTGGTACCAACATTGAAACTTCACGGAGTACTTATTGTTATCTACTATGGCTGAGGAAATTAAATTTATTGTTATGCCACAAAATATTATTATTTATAAATGTTGTTTACACAATGTCAGATACAGAAATCCTATCTGGTTATTGAAAGAAGAAGAAGGGAGAGAAAAGATGTCAAATATCCTGATATGGTAATGTTATTTAATACTACTCGAGCAAATACTGATATATCATACAAGCTTACAATTCGAACGAAAACCGATTACGGATTGTAAAGCAAAAAACGGCTCAGATAAACATTTCATTTAAGATATTATTACTTACGCTTCGCACTCTTTACACAAATTGAATTAAACGTTGAGCAATAGCCGGTTGGTTGGGCTGCCGCTGTGCAAATTCAATTGATACTCTTCGCCGTTCATTTATTTATTCTATGATGACCTGAATCCTTGGCACATGAATGAATGGCTGCCTCCATTATCGCGAATCAATTTGCCGTAATTACGCCGTGCATTTTTCGTATTTTGCGGCGTACGTATTATACGTGTCATCGACTTTAAAAGCTACCATTATCATTTTACGCGGTAGGAATAAGGTTATATTTACTGCGGGCTATACAACAAACAGGATTTAATGCTCCTTTTTTTTTCAATTATTTCGGAGCGTATAATGAAGTTTATTATGTCTGCGCCAGGGTGTAATTTCGTTTGAACTTTTCTAAAAAACGGATCATTATAATGATGGAAACAGCAGTAAATATGTGTACAAATTAAGCTTTGTATGGTTTTAAGTAATCTTTGTCTCTACGTAATTACTTTAATTCATATGGTTGATACCACTACAGTAAACAATAAAAGCGTACAGTGGAAGAGTTTAATAACCGTGCTGTTTGCTAGCATAGAAAGAAGTACGTAAATGTAGTGATGTGTACCTCATCTTTTTGAGATATATTATAAATACTCCACGGAGATAAGGTACACGTGACTACATTCATATATCTCTTTCTTTATTGGCAGACACCGTGGTTATTAAATTCTTTTACTATAGTAGTGAAGACGAATTGCTAAAAATTCATAGAAATGAAATTACCTTATTCCTCAAGGATACCAGCAGCTTCAGTGCTTTTTGTTTGTGTGGTGAACGCCCAATGGGGTTACAATGTTCCATGGCTTTGCTACTATCGCCCCTCACCGTAAAGAGTATACTGCAGTCGATTACCTTCGACGAGCCAAAAAGTTTGCAAGGGAAAGTTATTCATACGTATTTGCTAAATATAAATTAGCATAAAAGATTTTGACAATTAATATCAGTTCTTCTAGAACGACAAAACCATTTGATTTTAACAAAACTGATGATACAAAAGAACTGGAAATTTTGGAAATAAATTCGGGAAAAATAAAAGTAAAAAGGAAAAGTAAAGAAGGATTCAGAATCAAAAATGAAAGTATAAAAGAGGTAACATACGAATATGGGGAATATAAAAACAGATGATGGTAGAATTGATAAAGAAATAATTCGATCTATGAAAAATGGGAAATTGACAAAAAAAAAAAACAGATTACTTGTATATACAACGACAGTTCAGATCATGTTATGTGCATGTGAATCATGGATATCTTCTATCCTCTACAACGCGATGTAAGTAAACTAATAAAATATTTAAAAGATATTAGACATAGGAAAATTAAATCATATAAGCAATGACGCAATGAAAGAATAATTACTAGAGATGGCCAAGGCAGGTGAAATTATTACTTTTTTGCAGCGACTAGACAGACTCGTGTCTATTCGTCTCTTAAGAATAGGGTCGTGTTGCCTACTGGTTTCCCCGAGAGTTGACAAAACAAGGGGCTGTCGGATCGAGTCGCTGCAAAAAAGTATAATTTCATCTGCCTTTGTCATCTCTAATAATTACTTAGAAAACAAATTAAAAATTCGTAATTTCCTGGAAAACCAAGGAAAATTATGGATTTTCACATTTCACTGAAGGAAGGCAATATATATAAAATTATAAATTGTTTCTACTACTCTAGTACTAGATACAAGGAATACCAAAAAACGAATAAGGGACAAACCAAGGTAGAAAAATTAATGCGAATAATGGTGAAGATTGAAGAAAAGGAGGAAAGGCATTGCGCGAAAATAAGTAAATGACCAACAACAGAAAGTACTAGAGGAAATGAAATTAGTCTTAAGTTTAGCTGGATTCTAAAAAGAAGAAGAGGTCTTTTTGAGAATATTTTAGATAAAATTCCTATTTGCTCGATATGTTTAATTTATTGGTATTGAAAAAATCCTATTTCACCTCGACGCATTACGGGATTTAGTCACAATTAATTTTAATCCATGGACTGCTTTGTTAGGCCGGATAAATTACTTTTCTGTTTGATAGCCAATCGCCTCCAGTTAACTAGCTGCTAGTCTTTCTATCCTTTTCCAAAAGAATAAGAGTTAGTGGATCGATGTAAGAAGGTGAACATGCTTTCTCTAAATTCTTAGTATAATGCTCTTAGCGTTAGTTTCAAACACGCTTTCAGGTATATTTTCAAGTGCCTGCACAAATATAATAAAAAAGAATTTTGCTTGACTATTCTTTATATCACAATAAAAAAAGAACTAAGAATATCGTGTTAACTGTCCAGTAATATATATTTGAAATTTAAATTTTATTTATTATTAATATATTAAATATTATTATTAGTGCCATATTATATTAATATGGCAGAATATTTCAATTGCATTTACAAGTTTCCCTATACTTCTAATGGCTTTTCAATTGCTTCCTCCAAGAGATCTCGTAACATTACCCCTTAATTGCAAACGCTAGAAGGAACCCGTATTTCTATTTATCCATTGTGAGAAGTGAGCAAGAAGTTAGCTTTCTTTTTTGCTGTGAAATCTACGCTGCAATAGAAAGTGTCATTATGTTTTTGCCCTAAAATTATTAATTGTTTGAAGGATGTCGATGACTCACTTAAACATATAGTGTAAACGTTCGCATTAAGCACGGAATATAACATCTGGCAAATGTCCGTCCATCAAGTCTTAGAGTTATATTTTTTTATTTTATTATCTATTACCATCGAAGCATTACATATCGGTTTTCAGCTGTAAATTTACTCGGGAAGCAATGCACGAATTTTGCGCTTTAGCTTTACATTGTAAAGTGGAACCAGTACATACTAACAGTTACAATAAACTTTGTTTCTGTTTATGATTTATAGCAATAACCGTATCAAACTTACAACTGAGAAAAATGTTTATTGGTGCGGATTAAATATTTAATCTCAAGTGAGAAGTTTAATAAAGAAAAATTATTTAGAAAATTGTATTGAGCACAACCAACATAGTTCCATAGATTAGTTAATACTAAAGCTAACATTATTTCCATCAACTTATATAGGGTGTCGAGAATACTTACTTAGTTATCTTTGGCAAGGCGCTTCTATTACTACAGATATAATGCAAGGCGTATATGGTCAATGTAAAAGAAATACTAGGTGTGAATCGTATGCAGTTATTTATTACTTTTCGGTGGATATAACTTAGGTATTAGATATATAACAATTGTCACAAAATAACCACGTTTAATTTATTTTTGGAAAACATTTATTGTTAACTTACAGAGAAAGAAACTAATTTTGTTTTTAATAATTATCAATTTAATTTGGAAACTGTTAAATAAAAAGCAAATATATGAGGCAGTTACTTGTATAAATGATCTTTTTATATTTAAGTTTAACGAAACAGAAGTCGATACATATCACTTAAACACGTAATTTTCACGATACTTCATGCAGTAACCAACTTACAAAGAAATTTATTTGGAATCGAAGGGTTCTCATTGGTCTCCAGTTCCTACTTTTTAAGTGTTTTTAAGTGCTCGCGCTGAAGTATCTGCGGCAAATAATAACAAGAGTAATGTTGACAAGACATTATTCTCCTCGACAGACTCAAATATTGGTTGAAACTTTAATACTAGTCTGCTGCAGCCACTGATAAAATTCCTTCAATTCAAATTACCTTTATTAGAGTGAAACTGAATTTTTCGCTGCCGTACGGCCTTTAATATTGTTGCTTGCGATACTTTCGACTACATGTTATAAATTGCGTATTTTTTGCGGCTGCAAAAATTATCCAAAAGGATGTATTAATAGCACAAAACTATTGTAGAGAATAAGAAAGAATCCATTATTATTTCATTACAGGTAGTCTTCTTAGTGTTACAAGTGCACATTACAAGTTTAGAAAAAACAAATTTTTCGCTACCTACATAACTCTGTCCTGAAGATGAGCGTATGCTCGAAACCGGTTACGTTTTTGTATTAAACATAGTTTTGTGAGAATAAGACTATTATTGCTGCCTTTTGTTAAGAAAACAAGATACCAAATCAAAATCGCACTGCGTTTTTATTTACTACATTTGAAGGCCGATATTTGTTCATTGTGCCAATAGTTATTGTAACATTTTGATAACTCGACCGCAAGTATAATGTGCAAATGTAGACGCCACAAAAGCGGATTGGTATCACTAAACAAGACAAAGCGGAGGCAAAGATGGCCGCAAGCGAGCAGAGTTTCAACGTATATTCGTTTATGGATATTCTGCGAACGAATTAACCGCATGTCCGGATATATTTTCAGGCGATGCATAATGTGCAAATGAGCAGATCGTCCTTACGAAGTTTTACGACAGATCACAAAAATCGATTAGTTTCAAGTAGCTTAGTTAACTGCCACAAATTAACTAATTACTTGCGACTAATATTCTTCTCTTCGTAATTACACTGTTTAATAGCGACAGTAAATAAGCATAGCAAGATGTTTAGAGCAAACTGTGTTTATTTGTGGGTGTACCACAGGTTTAATAACTACGGGTTAATGAAAAGTTACGGTTAATAAGCTTGCATTGGCAATATAGTTTACTTGGATGTTTTTTTTTCAGTGATCATAATGAAAATTTTAATAATAACAATAATAATAGTTTATTGTAAACCAAATGTTTGAAGTCAGCAAAGATAAATATGTTTAAATTTTTTATTCAAAATTAACTCAAAGCTGTAAATTGACGCACTATTCTTTTTAATTCTAGCTTAAAACAGAATTTAAATTAATCACATAAAAGCGTAATTTTTAAATAACTTAACTCCCGAAAAGTGGCTGGCAAAACTTTTAATAAAGCTTCGAACTTCGAAATTTAAATGCGAAATAAACTTTTAATAAAGCTTCGAAATTTAAATGCGTTTCGACACATTAAATGCCACCTATAAAATACTCGTCGCACCCTTACTCTCCTACCTAGTATTATTTGCTATTTCATTCGAATGCGTATTAAGAAACTATAATTCATCTTTCGTAATTGATGATTATATTATTTCCGAAAAGAAAATTCAATATACAAGCGCCAAGAAAGGGCAAAGAAAAATGAAAGAAATTGGCAAAGCGCATATTACACTGGCATCATATATACGCCATAATCTGTCAAAACCGAGTCAATATTCCAAATACCCGCTCGCCACGAGTTCGCGGGAACAATTTGTTTTGCGAGATTAATGACTGACGTCCGTTTAAACAACAAAAACACGATCAATTTACATCCGCGGAGTCGATAATATAAATTACGAGTGGAATTCCTGTAGCGTACTAACGTCAGAAATGTTGAGCGTTCGAATATTTCACCGGGATTTCTTCTGGCGGATGACTGACTGACCGACCAGAGCTATGCAACTGGCAATGAGCACGGTCTACTTCGCGTTCAGCGTGAGCGATGAAGGCGAGATGGCCAGAGGCGTGTGGTTTGTACATACCAACCAGAGGGACACGAAATAATTGTAACAATTAGTGCAAATACCTGCTTCTCGAATTTCAGTATTTTCAAAAACATGGCGTCGAGTTTGATCGTTTTAGAATTTGTAGAAGCAAAAGAAAACAAAATATGATTAAAACTATATTACATGAGCCAATTGTTCGACAAAAATTTTAAAATTTATTGATTTACTTAACTTGTCTGCTCTTTAATGTGCAAAACATCCTTTTTGATATTAATGGCAATGAATTTATAATTTGAACACCGAATTTTTGCTAGAAGCAATGAGGAATACATTTAAATCATTAGAAATTCATATTTTCGAGACAGGCATTACTGGTTGGAATAAATTAATTTAATAAGACCGTTACTACAAACACAATTTATTTCAACATTACTATGTACATACGTCCTTATTGTGATTTTCTACGCCCCCTTTCTATTGAAACACCCTGCATGTTTATAAAACTATAACAGTAAACTAAAATTCGTGACTTTTCCCATTATTTGAAAAATCCTCAAAAGGGAATTTCATATTTAAAGATTACTGCGATTTCAATCACTGTTTCCCCTAAGTATTATAAGAAAAAGGCGTCACAAATATTTTAAAAAATAGCATGTCCGTTTCGGCAGATATAAATTATTGAAAGTGATGCCGAATCCTCTTACAATTTTACTCTGAAACCTACACAATGAAGGCACATAGAGATGTATAACAAAAGAATATCAACTTCTACCATTGTGTAAATAGGTGAAAAAACCTGAAAAGAAACAATGTTACATCTCCACACTCTTGTTAATGTGTAAATGTAAAGCGTCATGCGTTAAAGGCATTCCTAGACCTTGGCAAATGGCGTAAGTATTTGTTGTGTACAAACTAAGTTTCTAAAATAATTCAGAATGATAGGTCTTTCGCGCCACGATGAATATCGTGCCACCATTAGTGTTACGTTAACATCGGCCGATGCTTTCATAGACTCTGGGGCGGTTTATGTAGTTGAGTAGGATTTTAGTAGGTAAATGTACCTCCAGTCAACGATGATCCTGAGCGAAGCAGTTTTTTGATAAGTAAATATCATTTTTTTAACAAATCGTCAAGACATATACATATAAATGTCAGTACGTTACACGTTAGACCGCATGCCATGGTGGAGTATTACAGTTTATAATACAAATATATTAAAAGAAAACGAAAATAAGTAAGGTAGCCGGGGATTATCAATGAAGAAATGCAATCGTGACTAAAAGAGCGAAGAAACCCCAAAACAATCTTAGGTTTTCAGCGCAAGCTGTGTTAGAGAGAAGACGTGTTTTATTTTGAAATAATTTCTAATGTAGAGTAATGTATAAACTGAATTTCAGTTCCAAGTTCGAATCAAGGTTTGGTCATATAAAGATCACGGGATTTCTTATGTGTTATAAGTATATCTTATTTATTTTAATTTACTTTAAACTGACGAAATTATCTCCCTCTCCCTTTCTCTTGTCTCTAAACATTCTTCAAGGTAAATATTACAGCATTATTTTAAAGATACCACGATACGACATCGTGAAAAGTTAATGCGACGTCCTTAAAATAAGTATTCACATCCTATAATATCTCGAGAAATCTAAAACGTACAAGATTCCTGAGAAATTCCCAAGTAGAATAACACACATACAGCGCGCAACATACGGCTCCCGAGATAAAATAGAATTGAGCAATTTAGTTCAATATAATGATAACTTCTAAACCGCAAGATAGATCTATAATTGTAAGTCACGAAGATCTTGATTGTTCAGAGACAAAATTCATACCATTACCGTTCGAAGTCGACTTGTACAGGAGATGAGGTACAAAGCTGTTCCGACCTTCTATTATCATCATTACAGTCGTCTCCAGGAGCGTAGCAGTAGAGGTTTATTGCTTCCTTCTACCAAACGTATGCTTTGACAACCTAAATCAATTTAAAAATAGTACATATTGTATTTGTTTTGTAGCAGTTAGCGTACAAAAAATCAATGTTTGGCATGTCACGACGTCCCGCGGTGTTCTAAATTGAATTTCGCATGCGAAAATGATGTGGAAATTGCAGCAATTTAAATTGAATGTGTTAAGTAATTCGAAGTGTGTATTGTAGACCACTAAGTTTGCTAATTGATAATAGATAAACTAATAAAAAAATTTAAAACTGTTTTTGGAAGTAGTTAATTTTGTTACTAACTGTTGTTAACTGGGTTATGAAATTGTACGTTAGTAGTAGAGACTAATTGTATGCGGCATTCATTAGCCGAAATTATTAATTTGCTATTGAGATAATTACAATATTTTCTTAGAATTATTAGAGATGATGTTAGATAATTGCCAAGAAGTGCAGAGAACAATAAACATCTATGTCATTTTAGAAAAAACTTTGCTATAAAATGTTCTTACCATAGTTAGAAGGTGTAAAAAGTACAAATCTACTTCGGAAACTGCAGCGCACGTGCAAGAAGATCAAGTTCTTCTTAGTAGTAACAAATCAATTGGTCGATTTGTTCATTTAGTCATGATAATGACTAAATGAATGAATGTTAATGAAAGTAAGTCAAAATGGCCTGCTGAATTTTATGAGCAGCTAATAACTAGAAAATAAATACTACTAACCTAAATCATGCTATATAGTTCATAGTAATGATGGAATCATTCACAGCAAAAGCAATGTAAGGTGAGAAAAGCAATAACCAACGGATACGTTTCTGGCTACCTGGCGTCAGCGTTGCTTGGAGTGCTTTTTTTTACCTTGCATCGCCGCTTACCTCCCAGCTTAAGTTTTGAGGCTTTAGTCCTGGCATCTAGAAAGCAGCGACAGAAACTGGAATACACGCCATTTTGCGTTCAGCGTTCCAAGAGTTGCTCGAACGGTGGTTGACTGTATCTCATTAGGTGACGCTAGGAAATATTCGATCGCTGTTTTTTTTAGACTAACGGCATAAGTTGGAAAGCAAACAGCGTTGTAAGATAGGAAGGAGCACTCGGTACAACGCTGATGACGTTGGATAGGCAGAAACGTGTTCGTTGGTTAGCGCTTTTCCCTCTTTGCATTGCTTTTCCCGTTTTTAGGCATTTTTTTTTTTTGAAATAACACTATTATAATTAAACTATCATTACTGTATTCTCTCAAAGCCGCCTGGTAAGATACCAAATATGTATATAAAACATATTCAGGATACGATGTAGATGACCCACAATTAGCAGATATCTTTTTGTTTCGTGCAGTGCGCGATTCGAATTATAAGCTATTAAGCATATCATAAACACAAAACCCTTTGGTATGCGTACTGCGTGTGAGAAGCGTTCCGTGGTTATGTTACTGTCATCACCTTCTCGCAAAGTGTGACAAGCAAATAAATAATACCAGTATTCCTAGCCAGGACTCCAAACCGATACTTCCAAAATCAGAAACAGCCACTTATCGCTTCTTGGTTCCACGTTTTAATAGGAAAAGTAATAATGAGTGCGATAACTATCTTAGGAGAATCCAGCAAAAATCATTTTTAATTATTTCACGAACAGAACACCTCCTACGATAACCCAAAATAATTTGTCACAATAGCAATACAGAATACTGGAGTAGACATGTATTTATATGGGATGTCCCACGTATTTACTCTGATACTAATGGAGACAAATGCGCGCAGTCAAATCCAGTGAGGGGAATTGCTTTGCGGTAGTTTTTAGCAGTGTACTAAGTGACATTGCTGTTTCTTGTTCATACATTCATACGGATTCATATGGATATGTTGTATAGGCTTTTTGTAATTACCAGGGCGGTCATTACGGTATGTAACAGTATATTAAAGAAGGACATGAGCTCTTTTATTTCCATCCATCATTAAACCATATTTAATTTGCCACATTACGTTTAAATTTTTATGAAAAACTGCACAATTTTTAGACTATTATAACCTCTACATCAATTTGAAATTATGTGAATTAAATTGCATATACATATGTCGTCACATTTGCTTTTCATACTACAGTTGAAAGGTAATTGCCAGAACCAGGGTCAATAACAGTAGAAGAACTATGACCGAGAGGGGCAGAAGTAAACGACAATTTAAGTTATGGCTCTTTCTCAACATGTTATTCATCAGTTCAAGGTTCCTGATGTGGTAAACAGGGTGGAAAATATTAAGGATTCGGTTTTATATTTGAGGGAATGGCGGAACCTGAAGAGCAACATAAACTGATGACTTCGGTGGCAAGAAATGGGACACTTTGGTCAATTTCTATCTGGACCATGACTTAGAGATATTGAAGACCTCCATAGTAATTGGGATTTTGTCATGAGGTAAAGCTAGCACCAATATATTGGAAAATTAAGGAAAATCCACAATCGACAACATCCCTAATATGATGCTCATGATAATTCCAGCTATCGGATGGCTAATAAGGTAATCCACGGTGTAGTCTTTTGGGAAAGAAGCTCGTTATTGAAACAAAAATAAATGAAGTTAAAGTTCTTAGTTTTAACTTATTGTATTAACATGTTTTCACATTTCAGAAAGGGCGGTATATTGGAAGCTTCTATTACCGAAGTTCCAACAATACAATTAAGTGTTTAATAGAGAAAGATAAATGAAAAATAATAATAATGTTATATTGCTAATTCGAATGAGTCTTTGGTAAACTGAAAAATATTATAACTTTCATATATCTATTTTAGAACAATAGTCTGTTTTACTATCAGAAATTGAACCACTTTTTGCGTAATATGCAGGACGTATAAAACATGAAATTTAATTTTTTACCAAAATGTATTGTCCGATTGTTTTTCTACGGAAGCAATAGCACCATTTATCCATTTAAGTAGTACCACAAATAACAGAAATAATGGGCAGTTAACTTGAGTTACCGTGTGCTTGCCTAAAAATGATAAAAACTGTAGAAAATATTGTGGGGAAAAATTGTCATGTTAATTAATAATTCTTGATAATATCGCAGTTATAAAGAAATATTTATATTTGGCTTCCTTATACCACCTTAATAATCAAAGAGGAGTTACTGATTAAAATGTTCATTTTCAGAAAGTTGAATATAATCAGGATTTGCGTGATTACGAATAATTCTTACCTTAGTATGCTAGCTAATTGAACCGCGTTCTCTGTGCTAGTAAATGCATGACGAGACCCAGGGGCTCGTTTAAAATAGATCGATTATCATCAAGTGCGAGAGTATTTTATTTTATCTAATATCTTCAGTAAGCAATTCAATTAAGTTACAATTTTATTCGCTGAAATTAACATCTTATCAATAACAAATAACAAGACTAAAATATTGGCTATACAAAACCTAATAAAAACTTGAATCTACCGTTTTTAAATAAATTTAAAATTAAATGGAGTACCTTTCGTATCGTTCTCCATCATCAAATGACTGACCAAAGCCGGGATCTAGACGACTGCGCTCAATTTTCAAACCTCCATTCAAGAGAGCTTAGGTATTTTTATCTTCGAAGGATCACGATCTTCGGCTTCGTGAGTTACAATTATACAACGTGCCCGTGCCTATTAAGGGTTACCAACTCTTTAAAGCGCTCTTGCATTAGATCAGACAGTTTTTGCGCGCAACTTACTAGAGACATCTCGGAATCGTCTCTGGAAAATTGATTTTCGTGAAGAAAATCGCTAATTACCTGGTAGTTTGATAAGTAGCAAAATGTATCCCTTCGATGTTTGTAGCTGCGTATACACAGTATTAAATTATATCTTAGGAGTCGCTTGCTGAAAGAAAGTGTTTCGGGGTAAAATTTCGTTTTCATGTCTGGGCAATATTTTACATTTTGGAATTCAGTCGAAAATTATTTTTTATCTAAAGAAAAAAAAAGAGCAAATAAACATGATACAACTGCACCATATGAAATTATATATTACAGGATTAATGGGGCAGTGCTCGGCGTTCTCGATTGTCAGTCTCGGGGTATCGAGCTCGAATCCCGAGCTCGCAACTCAGAGAATAATATTTTCCGTAGTTTCCTTTACTCCAACTTTGGCGAATGCCGAAGTTGCCAATCTTAAGACGCTCGACGGGCGCTGGCGTAAATAACATTCGTGGCTGGCCGATGCTCCCTGCAATTGACGAAAACTATCGGGGTATACAAAGGCTGTGTAATTTTACATACAAAAATATACATGCAATACGAGGGTCGTTCAGCAACCACCTACAAAAAACAACAGAGCTTTTTCTGCATATTTTTATTTATTTTCAACATAATCTCTTCTTGAACCACTTTTGTAATAAGTTCCTTTTAGTAGCACCTGACAGAGGTTTCAAATAGTTACATAGTATTGTTTTTTTAACGATATCATTCAGACAGTGCTAGTATTACTCTATCTTTATTGAAGATTTTATCTTTAAGTATCGGAAGCAATATCGTCGGTAACAAATATAAATTTTGTCGCTCAAAACAAAATGCCGTCTCTGCTATGAATTCTGTGAATCCCTTTAGAATATAGTTTACGAATTTTGAAAAAAATGTTTTGTTTTAATTCTATTTACAACGCTATCTTTGACTATTTCTACACAGAAAAAGCAATATATATTTGAGTAAATTGTTGATTGAATTTGTTAGAAGAAATTCGCTTGTGGCAACTATTTATTTTGTTAATTCACCCATATTTTATTTGAATACATATATTCTTCGAGATGATACGATATTAAGGAAACTTTAAATATTCTCTTACAACTCATTTTTAAACACACAGTCTACGGTAATTTTGTTTGTAACAAAATGATAACCATGGGGTTTACCGTCTAACGTAATCCCAAAGTGTCATCGCTGCGCATCGTTAGTCTTAGGACGTGTACTAAATTTGAAAATTAAGCGACACAGGAATATATATGATTCCGGATTAGAAACAAAGCATCTGCAAGAGGCGACTTAATTATATAAGCTATTGCAACGTCATGCTAAGCGAATAAAGTGTCGCCGTCAATGGACGCTAACCACACGCTAATGATACCGATCGTAATAACTTTGATTCTAATATTACAATATATTCTTGCACAAAGTTTCCAATGTGTATCTGGGTCTTCGTAAAATTGTAGTATTTGTGCAATTGTTAATATTCAATGTAAATAATCTTTCGTGTAATTTATTTCACATTATTAATTTTCTTTAAACGAGTTTTTACACAGTTTGCCGTATATACGTTCCAGCTTACAATGCAGTGTTTAAAATTGTACATCTGCTTTGAATTGACGTCATAATTAAACTAATTTAATCAATTATCGAAGTTATTATTTGAAAATTTGGTTATTTTAGTTTCAATTGGTTACGTAACTTATTCCGATTGATTTGTTGATTTAAAAAGCTCTAGCAAGATCATTATTTCTAATTATCTGTGTATATTTAAAATGTTTTTTTTAACATTACTGTTGGCTCTTATTCATTTTGAAATCTATACAATCACGCAACTTATAATTTCGTTTTTTATTGATTTTATTGGATGAAAGTTGAAACGGTAGAAGTGCGTTGTCATCTCTATTATGGTCAACAATAGGGCGTTACTCATACAATAGATACTTATTTCCCAGATTGATATTTATTCTACCACTATGAAAATTATTTGTGCTGTTATGTACCATCATTGCCGACGCTACCATGTAAAACCGCATCACAATTCAATCATTTTTAGTAGTAGTCATACATTTATATATAATAAATATTCAGAATTTTTTACGGACGGAAGATCCTTTCTATTGCGATAATAACAATCCTTTCGGTAAATGTCAGGTTTTCGAATAACTGAAGTTATTCGATAGAGATGACTATGTCGGCAAGTATCAATGGTGCCAACGTTTATGTATGTATTTTTATATTTCTCGCTTGAAACTACACCTAGTAGCGTCTAACGAACCGCAAAACAAGGTCTTTTAGTTGTGCGAGAGATATCGGAGAACCGGCATTACCAACGTATAACATCGTTACCAACTTGGGATTTTTTAAAAGCTCCTCCAAAAGGATTTATATGGGAGAATAGGAACTGCCTTGTTTTTCTACCTCGTATGGCATCTTTCGTATAGAAACTAGAAAGTAATATGTTGCTGTACGCGCGCGGTAACTCCACCGGATCACGGCCTATCGCTCGGTGCCAGTGTGGAAAGTTGTGTTTGCATGACATGTCAATATTTTCCAATCGAATTGGCTCTTTTAATATGATTTATGACGATGATTCAATTTGTTCTTTCTTTTCTAAGTACGTGTATATAAAAAGGTGTTTAAAAGAGATTTGGAATATAAAAGGAAAAGTAGCTGAAACGATGATTAATCACTTCTTTGATGTTTGACTCTTTGTTTGCCTTTACTTATTGATTTAATTAATAAACAAGTGCACATAGAATGTAACTTAGCAATTATAATCATCGTTCAGTTAAATTTGGTATTGTAGAATTACTATAATAGGTATTGCTATATAATTTCTGAATTTGTTTATTAATAAAATTCCCAAAACCCTTCCTTTCTCCATTTTATCTTAAAAACTTTGCATATATCTTATTTCTTATTTTGAAAATGCTACTGTTTACTTATGTAATCACAAAATCCCAGACTTCCTGTAATTTATTTTTAACTATCGTATGTAGATAAGTTTAATCTAACCAATAAAAATCTAAATTTGAACATCATGTTATTAACAACTTACCTTCACTACCGAAATGTGTTAGAATGTATACTGCAGCATACAGGTAAGAGTTCTTCCATTTAATAATCAAATACGTATGTTTGGAGCGTTATTGATCCGTTTTTTTTTTTTTAAAAAAACGTCGTCAATTGACTATATCGTCAGATGTTTCCTGGTTTGCAAATTAAACGTTATAAACGTTTATATACGAAAATTCTCCGACATCATCGTAATCACTGAACATCTAGCACTTTGTCCAGAGAATAATGTGATTTTGAAAGGTTATGGTAAAGTACAAATGTATTTCAAGTCCAATACTTTAATCAATTGGGTACTTAACGTTTTATTAAGCAGTAAACGCAGTTTTACAAATTTACGGTAGGAACGGACCAGATTCCAGGGGTGTATTGCATACGTGGAAGTAATGTTAAAAAATCGTTATATTATTATTCGATTTTGATTTGTTTTCAACTTGTAGCGTCATTAAAAAAAATGACTAGGATTCTTGTAAACGGCCCAAATTTTCGCTTGTTTCCGTGTTAATATGTCTTCCTTGTATTGATTACCTATGTAAAGCAAGAAGTCAGGCAGGCTTTGGGTTTCTACATTATTTGTTAGAAAATGCTCCTGACTTATTCAAATTTAGAGTATGCAAATATTGCGTTTGCTAGTGGAATTTGTAATTGGAATGCTACAATCGCTGTTGAAGAATATCATCAACCAAAGAAACCCTGGTAAAAACCCATTTATGAGAAAAAAGTGTTCATTTACTTTATTTGTTTGTAATTACGCTATAACTTGAAAACAAATGAAAATCGAATGAGAAGATATGAGTCTTTTTACATTGTTTTCACGTCTACAATATTCTCTTGGAGTTTGGCCCGTTCACTTCATTAAACTTCATTAAAAATAGTTTAATTTTCGTCATTAACATGTTATATGGAAACCATTTAAATATTTCATCATTGAGGTAAGCTTATATGTATATATACCATTTCAGTTCCTCAATTGAAATAAGTACACGAAATAAAAATTAGATCATACTTGTTTATTATAATAAATTATTCTTCAGCTCAAAAATTACACGTATCATGGTATGCTAATACCTGTTAATAGTAAACATCGTAACCTAGTAAATAGGTAAGGTAGAAATTAATACTTCAGACTACAGTATCCTTCGAATTTTTATAACAAATTTTAGGATCAATTTCGTAAACCAACTAATACGTAAATTAAATAACAAAAATGTACACAGAATGTCATTTGTATTCTTCCTCTTCTATTTCGAGTTACCTCTGAGAAAAAATATATTTGAAAATGTAAAACAATTTCAAGTGTTGTAGGTTGTAGTATTAGAAGACCATTTACATTCCTTCATTCAAAACAACCCAGAATTTTGTTGTCATGACGTTACCATTACTCTCTTTTAAACTGGCGAAAGAGTAACTAGGTGAATCTACGGTCTGAAAATGATCTTGTATTTAGATGTTAGTAATATATTCTAAATATGGTACAACTATTGCATTAACCCCTTCCTTTTCTCTCTCTTCGCTTTGCACATATTGCAAAATTCGGAAATCACACAGCTTTCGAAGGGGTTTCTCCCTATGAAGTAAATTTCGATTCAGATCAAAAAATTGCCATGTCTATATTTTAATATGCTCTATATTTTCACCAAGTTTCATTACAATAACAATTTAATACCCGGGACCTTTTCTCTGTTACTCAAATTCAGTACCGCTCTGTACATTGGAATTGGCCTACGACCGTCTAAAACGCGTATACGGAAAGAAGGCCGATGCTACGTAGATAACAACAGCTAATCCGCTCTGCTCGAGTGAGCATTATTCTATCATTGTCATACACGTTCATAAATTAACTTATCAGGTAGAACCATCGAGCGTAAGGGAGATGACTTGTCGGCATATTGGGACCGTTTAGTTAACAGTAATTAGGGCCGGTGACTGAGCACGGTTCCAGGTTGTTCTTTTTTCGTGTTCAGTGGCTTACCGAGGCTGTCCTCGCAGATGACTCAACTAACTCAGGCGCAAACGAAGCATATTGAGATTAAAAATCTACGATGCTAAGTAACCGGCATGCCTGGTTTTGTATTTATTAAAAGAGTACATAAATAAACTGATATTTTATTTTTCGGAAGTAGTGTTAATAAAACCACTTAAATATGTATAGCGTCAATATTCATAAATCTATATTTAGTAACACTATGTATTGGAAATGGTAAATGCTGGCCTACAGCCTTTCGAAACGTGTATACGGAGGAAACGCCGATTCTATATATAATAAAACTTAAGCGTTGTGGTCTATTTTCTTTATTTACTATAATATATTGAGTCTAACGTTTCAGTTTAACAAAAGCCATCTTCTTGAAGAGAAAAAAATTGTCTTATCTTTTATTCCCAAACAGTAACTTACAATTTTATTTTCGTAGATTCTCCATACTTCTCAATAATTTAGTTACCTTAATTATTCTAATTTTTGTTTTTAGTTTTACTTTTCTTAAAACTACGTTAATAAGTGTATGTACAAACACGAACATTTTAAAAACGTGGAGTATAAAAGTGCGCTAATCCGTTGACTCAATCTGACCATAGTCATCGCGCTAGTTGATCGAGCTACTAATTTCAGAAGTCCTTATTACAGACCTCCAATACTAAATAAAATTAAATTAACATTGCAAAAAATAATTACCTATCAAATTATGTTAATTACGTAACAAATCAGAAAGTATAATACTCACAAAAAAGAAATAAATAAATAAAACAACTTAGAGCAAACACAAAAATACGTTTCAATCTCGTTGATGTTAATTATTTCTTAGAAAGAATTAAAAGTATTTTACTGCTATACAAGATAAATATAACATGTGGATAGTAAATTATACACAAAATTAGAAGCCAAAATTCCAATACAAAAACAAAGTAACATCGCAATCAAATAACTAAATAAATAAATGATGAATACTGCTATGTAGTATTCTAAATTAAAGAAATTCTTTGTGCAAAATATACAGTGCCTTCATTTAAATCCGAAAGCTATCTGACCACGCTACCCAAATAACGACAGTTGCACTGTATGTATGTAACTAAATTATTTTTCATACTTCATCTGCGGCGGTTCGAGAAAAAGAGGTCGCGACCAATAAATTAAAAAAATAAAATCAATAAAACTAAATGAGACCTAATTTGCAATAAGCGCGTTTCATTAACACAGATAACAATTATTCAAGTTAGTTCTCATCTTTTTTTGTATATTTGAAATTTCAACAACTTAGTGTTTTAAAAAATTGATGATTGCGGAATTAGATATTACCAGATTGTTTAAAATTAATGGGAAATAATTCCTTTGTAAACAAAACTTTGAAGCAATTTTTTATTATTATTTTTATTAAAAGAAAAACAAATATAAACTATTATTCAGCTTCCTTCGGCCTTAATAAAATACGAACTATACTTATAACTGCATATAAATGTGATGAAATTCATGTTTACTAATTAATTACTATTTACAATAAATGTTGATAGCAATTAAATAATTGAATAGTTCCTCTAATTTTCTAAATATTTATTTAGACTCTCAAACTCATTTTGCAGTTGATTAGGTAGTATGTTTTGGAACTCCTGCTCGTTAACTTGTTTCAGTTCGTCTATATTATGCACTATCTGTCTTCTTAAGATGACCAAACAAGAAGAAATCTGTCGGAATCAACTTTGGAGATCATGGTGGCCACCTATTTCTATTAATGGTGCCATTGTCATAGTGTTCTCCTAACATATCGATGATTTCTCTAGCATTATGTGCTGTCGCACCATCCTTTTTGGAAATATCCTTGTTCCAATTCATCGTAATGTTAAGATTACATTTCTGTATCTCTCTATATTTAAAGTATCTTTAAAAAAGATTGGACTAATAGTTCGTTGCCTTGAAATAGCCAGCCTTAAAAGAATACTAATTTAATCCGATGAATGTATGTGGATTCTTTGTAGCCCATGTTCTAAAATTTCGATTGTTTACACATCCTGATAGATGAAATCATGCCTCGTCAGTAAAGTTCGCCACTTTCCTTGCGCATCATGAAATTGGCAGAGACTACTAGACAGACTCGTGTTTATTCGACTCATGAAAATGGGTTCGTGTTCCCTACTGGTTTTCACGAGACGACCACCAACAATGCTTCGCCTCACAAACTTGCATTTGTATGTAACAAAATCAAAATACAATTACGAAAGCAATTTACGGGTCACTTTCTCAAAACAAACCTTTGAGAACCATTTTAAGAAATAATAGATATGTTGTAATCTTTTTCTAAAATTAAGACTACTATACCAAATAAATTTCACTTTAGTATCTACTACAGATCTTCCCATCTCGGTATTACAATTGACAATTTTTCCATTCATCCTACTGGACAGAAACTTTTACACCATTTTATAGCTTTCTCTCTCAAGTGAGAATTTTAAAAATGAATTACTGGTCATCAAACAGATTGCTTGATTGAACGGTTTTGAATCACCATTGATAGATAAATTACTAGTTAAAATAGAAAAGAGAATTAGACAAAGGGAAACTTACTTTACAGAGGTTAATTCAATTTCCTTAACCATAGCTAACACATCTGCAAAAACCGAAACTAAAATCTTCAGATCGATTCCTTAGATTTCCTACATGCAATTGAAAATGGAGTTTGCTGCTTAGGAAATTGATGGCTTCCAACACAATAAACCATTTTGCACTAGAAAATTGTGCAAAATTCTTTAAATGTGGCGCATTTTACTTGTATAGTAGTCTTTGATTTTTTACTCATACTTTTTAAGTTGTTTATTTTACACATTTAAAATTACATAGCCAAAGATAGTTTTATATTTGGTATTCATGCGATAGAAACTGAAAACCCTATAAATGCTTTTACGAGACTTACTAATACATCCATAAACACTTCTTTGGAAAAATCTTTTATTATGCTTACACCGTAAGATCACGCTGCACTACATGTAACCACACGTTAGGAGGCAACATAAATTGTACAATTCCCAGTAGGACAAACTATAAACTACTCTGAATAAATACCTAAGATCCGATGAAATACACTCTTAAAATTACATGATTTCTTAATTGGACCATACAGAGGCTCAACTTGTTCAACACTTAGCGTTTATGTGCGAAAACTTTAATCTAGTTAATTTATTCAACATTACGCTAACTTGTTCGATACCAACTAGTTTGGTTTTATTTCATCGAAGAGGTGTCGTCTCTTTCTATTAATTTTTTTCTAGATATTGCCGCAGGTTAAGTTCCAATCGATGCTTGATTGACAAGTAGGTAATAACGGGTTATCTTGCCTATATCTGCAAAGTCCGTTGCTTTGCAAATTATGTACACTACTCGACATATATATACCAACAGCAGAAGAACTTTGTTAGTATTAATATTATTAATAGTAATTTATTACACACTACACTCATATTGAAAGGAGCAGATTCGATATCATTTTAACAACTCGTTTATGTTAAGAACACATAACATTTTTGAATTGCCGTATTTTAGTCTATATAACAAAGCACCTTCACTTCTGGTTTTACCGGAAGTATCATCAAGTTTGCAATCGCAACATCCTGTATATCAATCGATGTGGAAGAGCTACTACGACTGAATCAATTTATTTCCGAAAACGTCATTGTTGAATTGATGTTGAATTTTCAATGTTTATGTAACAAAGAAACTCCGCAGTCAACTATAGAAAAAGTATTTATGACTACTATTACTGTAATGTATCATTTAAAAATCACGTTAAAGCATCATAGTATAATGTTTGTTTATAAAAATTTGAAATCTTTATTGGACGAAACGTAGCTCTAAGATATATCATTAAGATCAAATACAAAAGTAATTGTGCCCTATCATCTGCGTTTGTGCCTATCACAGACCTATGTCTTATGGTATGGTAATAATGTTGATAGTCTACGGCTCACTTAAGACTAACAATAAGTGATTTCTGTGGATGACTTAGTCTTAACATTAATTCTCCTTTTCATAAAAACTTATGAAATGCAAACCGATGCAGATATCTCCAATGATCTAATGAATAGTATGTAATTTGACATATTTCTCCTCTCACATTAAACACGCTATTCTAAAGAAAAATAAGCAGGGTTCCTAGAATTATTAATTATACCGCATCTACGAATAATTATAAATGCATCAGATAATAAGTACAATACGGAAATGGCATGGACATAACGAAAGCCAAGTAAAAATCTCTATATCTAACTGTGAATCGTTAGCTAAAACATCAAATACATTATTGTAAATATATCATGGAACTCCACTGATAAGAAATGTCGAAGTAATTCATAATTACGTTTATCTATGAGCTTCGTTACCTGTGAGTCCGATAGCACCTGAAGCTCGCTCCTTTACACGCGGAAAGTAGTAATAATAGTCGGTGGTCGACAGGCGCAGAAATAACTTATTTTGCTTAGTGTGCTTATTATTTTTATATTAATCTTCTTAGGTGAATAAATAGTTTGAGTTTGTATTTTACGGTTCTTTATAAAAACTTTTTCTAAATGTTTGATAGATAACAACATAAATATCGGCACATTCCGCATCACAAAGGTTTAATTAATTCATCCGTCGACGATATGTCGATCCTCACTTTTAACCGAAAACCGAGTGATGTGAGAAAAACTCTAATTCTAACATGCCTGTTCTCGAGAAAAAATATTTACAAATACCTGCTTTTGTCGCCCGTACGCCCTAAAACTAAGCCATGCGAAAAAAGTAAACGAAAGGGTCTCTATTCATTTCAGTACGAAACGCCTTACCGTAATAAATCAAATAAAATCGAAAATGACAACGGTCCATTCGCTCTATTCATCAGATTTGGGTTGCATTTTATATAAATAGTTTCGTAAGCGTCTAATTTCCGCGACGGGTTACGTTCTTAATCAATTTCAACTTTTCAAATTTAATATTATGCCCGGTTTCGTGTGTGCTACACTTGGCGGTTCTATTCCACCAAATCTATAAGATCTAATATGTTCCTTACCACTAGTTTCTGCTGGGATTAAGGTTGTGGAGTTTCTGCATAATGCCCGTGTTGGACTTTCTTAAGCCTGCTATCGACATCTATAGAAAAGTATCCATTGTAAATAGCTACATTTTTTATAAATTTAAGTTGTTTATTGTACCTACTTATACTTAAAGGGAATTTTACTACTCTGTTAATTAAGAAACTAATCACGGCTATTTCATGTTGTCCACAGTGCTTAGAGTCGGTCATTATGTATCCATTAGTGTTTGTTTCTTTTGTATAGATGTCTATTTTCAGTTTTGTTGTTGCTTTTAACTACTAAAGTATCCAGGAACGGAAGTTGATTGTTCACGTCTTCTTCTACTGTGAGTTTAATAGTTTCGAATTAAGTGCTGCAAGGAAATCTGGAATAGTACTTTCCCTAGTATCAAAGACCACGAAAATATCGTCTACAGACCTAAGCCAAATCTTCGGAGAATATGCGACGTCCTTTCTCATACACGTTTCAAATTTACCCATGAACAAGTTGACTAGGAAAGGGAGCAGAAGGTTGCCCCTTGCCGTACCCTCTAATTGCTCACAGTACTTGACTTCTACTTGAAAATAATTTTGTTTCATGCTGTGTAGTTAGTCTTTTGCAGTCTGCAATTTTGCATCATCGATTTTGTTGAGTTTTAAGGGACTCGACCAAATACTCTATGGTTTCTGGAATTGGCACACTGGGGAAGAGTGAACGACCATCAGACGATACTAAAATTTCCCCATCTTCTAATTCAATATTATTTATCCTATTTACAAAATCTAATGAATTTCGTACTTCTAGACTATGTACTTTGATGGGTACATTTTTATATTTGTTTCCTAGCCATTTGGGACAATTTATACGTAGGTGAGTCTACGCCTGAAGCTATCATAGATTTACAGTTTGTGGATTTATGGTAGGCAGTGCATTTTTGAAATTGTGGGGTTTGAGATTGACAGTTTTTCAGAACCTCTTTCGTTTCTGTAATGATGGATGGTAAAGGATTTTTCTTAATTCTCTATAAGGTCCTAATAACAGCAAACTGTTGACGCGATTGAAATAATACGGCTTGTCCAAAATTACTACTGTTTATCAGCTTTCAAACAAAAACCATTTTTATTTGACACCCTTAATAGTCCTGAGATCGCCCGTGTTTTTCTCAAACTGCTAACCTCGTCTAAGTTTTTCGAAATTATAATTTTGCACGCGTTCCTTACATACCCTTTCGATGGGGCATCTAGGTTCTTAATGGATTCTACTAACGCAACGAGTTCTTCCATAGAGAGTTTTGAGTCGCGAATACAATGTTTTAGCTCCTTATTTAACAGTGAGACTTTAGTTTCATTAAAGGTCTCTGACGATTGATTACTAATCAGTTAGATAATTTTGTATAACGATCGTATTGCCATTGATAATACACAAATGCTTTATACACGCAGAAGAATGCAGTTTTAATTTAATTACAGCAAGGAAATATCTTGTAAAATTTATTATACCACACCCCTCATTTAAACATGCAAGTATTTAGTCATAATTATGTTTTATACGCGTGTGCATAGGTATTATTTATATTTTTTTCCATGAACAATAACAACAATAATTTCTCATGTATTTATGACTTATCACGATCATTCTCATACGAATGGCGAGAATTGTACGAACATATATGGTCCGTACTGAAACGAGGAAAAATGCATATAACGTTGGTGATATTAAGCCGAGTTTGAAAACGAGTTCGTTGTGATCCGATAAACGAAGTGACGAATATACGGTTAGATATAATTGAGAAACCTGATATCGCTTTATGGCAGTTGGAATACAAGACGTTTTTCATTCCTCTACGCATGTATGTACACCTGTAGGTACGTATTTCGCGAGCGCGATCGCTAAAATGGTCTGGCCTAAAATACTTTCGCTTTATTCAAATTGTGGTCGTCGCTATTTTAGCGTAAATATTACGATATTTGGAGAGAGAGTAGCGCAAATTGGCGATACGTTAAGGTAAATAATCTTTCTTGCGCTTTATTGAAACGCCAGGCATTGCCGTATTGAGACGCGATTATTGCGCAAAGATTGAATTTCTTTTCATTTGCCGGTGCAATTTCCATCGATACCCTCTAAAGTGTCATTCCCACGCAGCACATAAATTTATTTTATTAATACTATGATGTCACTTTGCAGTGGTAACTGCATGGGATTTACTGTTATTACCATCTTTTTTAAAGTACCTAGATCTTGCGTGCTATTGTCGGTAATTATAAGAGAGATTCGGAAGCATATATGCTGTTTCCATTCCTTTAAATCATTGAAATGAAGTGTTGTGTTTACTATTGTGTATCCTTTTACGGTCCCATTTAGGGTATAGTTAAATTATTGAATAATTTATTATTTAATCGTTTAACTAGTTATTATGTAAAATATCGACTGCATTCTATTACAAGTGTATAATAAACCATGTGCCATATCACATTGCTAACCTTTAAACTCGCATCAACTTGAGTTTTAACTGGCGCTGTGAAAAAACTCCTGTTTAATCGAATTAGCATGGAAGAAGATGAGATAAGAAGGAAATTGAATCAAAAGTTCACGGACTTGGCAAATAAAAAAGAAACTTTAACAAATAGTGCGTTGCCAACAAATGATAATTGTATAGCTTTATTGAACGATATGAAAAGGACTATCAGAAGAAAGTTCGACATGATTATTGGTTAGTGCAACATTACACTTATAATAAGAGGCATTCAAAAATTGATTGTACCCATGAAAAAAGGAAATTCTGAGGTGGCGTTGTCAATCAAGACATTGAGAACGAGTTCGGATAGTTGAAGAACTAAATAAGAAATATACAAATATAACGCAGGAAAAAATAAAGTGTGTTTTAGAAAACTGAAGAAGAAGTAAGAGAAGAAAGGAATAGTAATGAAATCAATAAATTCTCAGCATTTAAATAGTCACTGTCAGTTGGATTTGGATTTCCAATTCCACCCAAATGGTAACTGTAAATTTTATCGATCTACCACTGTCATCTTACAAAATGTGTTACGTTAAAGCCGCAGAAATTAAATGCGTTGAAGAAGTGCATCTCGCGTTGTTGAAATATTTCTGCTTTTCAGAGCAATTTTGCGCGAATTTTGCAAGAAAATTGTAAAATGCTAAAAAATTGTGCACGGAAAGTCGATACGCAGTCAAGACCAAGATGGAAAGATCTACTCAGGATTTCTAAAGCATGCTTACCTCTTGGATGCAACAAAATAGCACAAACAAATGGACAAGACTTGCAGGTTGTTCAGTTTATGAAAAATTGTGCTTACCATTCTAGCATCAAAAGAATTCCGTGTAAGGCAATGTTTTATGTAGATCCAGAGATCGGTTTAATAAGTTCTTCTTTGCTAAAACAAACATTTCCAAAACATGGAAAGAGAAATTGCAGAACTAAACAAGTTTTTTTTAACTATCGTAAATTGGTATTTTAAAGGAACTAGTTGTTTCGTGAAATACCGGAATAATATGCTTTAACGATAACATAGATACTAATTTGACTCGCAGCAGTAGATAGTAGTAGCATGTTTAGTGGAAATAGTAGTAGGTAAATAAAATAATAAAAAGGAAACACCGTATCCACCTGGTGCTAAACTTAAACGTTGCGTGAAATAGTGAAACCAAATAATAAATTAGTTTAACAACTTTTGAGCACCTGTGATCTACAAAATTTAATAATTTATAATATAGGCTAATCAACTTTTGGTATACCATGTATCTTATCACATGGCAATAAAGTAATCGAAAAAGAGAAATTCAATATGAAACTGACAAATACCAAAATGATAATAAGACTTAAGGTATAATTACGAGGTTGGATCAAATATAAACCGACTTTTTTCTCTGTAAGAATGGTAACAATATCAGCGATGATCGTAGGATGAGGCGTAACAACTACTACGGCTCCGTCGTGAGCACAGTTAATTTTTTTTCCGTAAACAAAAATACTCGTTCTAAGAAAGTATCATCGGGAAGCAATATTCTCAAAAACGCCAAATACGCCATTTGCAAACCGAAGTGGAACTGATGGCTAAGATACCTATAAATCTGCTAAATCGTTGTATGGAACATCTCATGGCATGATCACTTCAGTCCATGTTAAATCAAAAACACGCCTGACATTTATAAAAAAATTGCTGTGCGCTTCTCGACAATACGTCTACATCATCTCTGTCTCAGCGTTCTTTGATAAAGACCGACAAGTGTCGGATTGGGATCGGCATACCACCCTATCGGCAAAATCGCCCAACATCTCTGTACTTCTACAGCTTTGCCCAGCGGCCTTGTTGGGATGCGCTTAAAGACACATCATCCCCATTATGGCAACGCCGATTGGCAAGCCATAGAAGTGTATACGTGCCGCGTGGCTTTGCCGACAGGCCGCGATTCTAGTCGGATTTTATCAAACAAAGCCAAGTATGCACTATTGACATCGACATACAAGCGGCACGCAGAAGTTTTAGTTTTAAATTTCGTGTTGCTGTGCGCTTTTTAAATTTAATTCATATTATCAGCGTCGTCTAATATTAATTCTTTTAAGAAATCATTTCCACGATATTTATTTGGACTCTGAAGACATGGTCTAATCTAAAACCTTCTCTTTGATACGCTTTTTTATACGTTAATCCATATCATTGCTGTAGGAATTACTAATAAAGCTTGATCTTTTTCACCACTCATTGTCAAAAATACAGCAAAAGAAAAAGCGTGTGAACTCTTTGGGCATGTACCTATTTTGAGTGTAGTGGAGACGTAATTGTAATTTCTACAAAGACAAGAGACTTTACCAATCGACCTTGCTGATCGGCATAATGGAGATACGCCTTAAGAGTTGAATTTGAACCAATCACAAACGTTTATATTTCGGGAATATCAGTAATCTGCCAACCACCACTATACTTACGTAATAGACGTGTAGTCGATAAAACCTAAAAACAAAAAGAAAACCAAAAAGTACGTAACTTTTTTCATTTTGATATTCTTTACGTTTTCCCATTGCAGTTTTCCTCTGTCCAATTGTTCCCTCAAAGAACATAAACCGAAATATTTACATCTGAGTTTCGAAAAATAAGACAGCATAGGCCTTTGTATTTCTTTAATCGTAATTCGTCGTAATTTCATTCTTCGTTTGGTGGTTATCGATTCTACACCGCTAAACTTGACACCGCATCTTGAACATATTGTTATTTAAGTGGATAAATGTGTGTAGTGTGCTTAAAAAGTTTATTAGTATAAAAGAGCATAGTAGTTTTTAAATTTATTATTAGATAACCCGTAATTTTATAAGAAAGACCATAACATTGCTGCGTTAGGGGAAATGCCGCATTTCTATACAAAATAGGCCTTATGGTGGCTTCGTCGAGGCATGTAGGAAATGCAATGCTGCGTCTAGTATTTTAAGTTACTAACTTAATCCATGCTCTTCTGTAAAAGAAACGATATACACTTAGTATTAATTCATCGTTGAACTTTGAATTTAGGAAAAACTCCAAGTATTTGCTTGATTCTAGGCTATGTGCCAATATCTCTTTTAGAAGCTCGCCACTCCCATACCAAACTGCTCCTCTCTACAACATTCTTGTTATCCATTAATTTAACTAGCAGAGTAGTATCATCCGCGAAGAGAATGCATTTATCAACTGGTATTGCTTGCGATAAATCACTTATGTAAATTAAGAACATAAAAGGAGCCAATATAGAGCCTTGCAGCATCCCGTAATGAACAATGAACCCTTCTGAGGTAATGGTATTTATTCGAACTGCTTGTTGCCTATTTGCTAAATAAGGATTTAATCTATGTTACTATTAATGAACTCGTCAACATTATAAAATTTCATTTTTTTAGCAAGATGCTGTGGTAAACATAACTGAAAGGTTTACTTACATCGCAGAAGGTAGCCGCCCAATAATCTATTTTCAAAATAGGAAACTGTAAAATCTAGAGAAAGCGAATTTTTTAGACGCATTTTATTTATGTGATTTTTCAAAAATTTTAAGCAGCGTAGGTAGTATGGAAATTGCTCTATGATTTGGGGGCTGTTTATATTATGTTTTCTTTATGTAAGGAAATAACAAGAACAAATTTTAATTCAGACGGAAAGTTACTAGTTTGAAAACTTAGATTAATTAGTTTTGTAATGGGAATTACTGCTTTATTTTGTGCCATTTTTAAAATGTTAACGCTCACCCAGAATCAAATAAAAATTTTACGAATTTTCTTATTGACAGGGTATAGCAATTTTCTAATATGTATATCTAGTAAAAAGATAAAAACCGTTCGCTTTAGATTAGAGAGAACAAATTCCGCATTCCCTCTAATACCCTAAAATATTTCTTATTCTTATTTAATTGCCAAATTTAGTTCAACCACAACTTCCACTTGTGCGTTGTTTCTTTTTATCGTTTCTTATCTGCAATAATAAATTTTGTACAACACGTGCACTGCAAAGATCGTCATTATCAACCCTCCATATTTTTTTAATGGTAATTGCACTCTTTATTAGTCCGCGCATATTGCGTGAAAGTGCGTCAGTTTGTAAAGATTTCACGTCTCGATAGCATTGTGAAATTTATATTCGCATATGTGGTATAGATAAGATGACAAATGTTTAGTGTATTTTTATGAAGATACATTCCTGTGGGCTACATTTTATGTAATAAAATACAACCATTAAATAAAACAATCATATCGCGATATCGTCAAACCGTCAATAAACTTCAACATTTAAAATTAAAACCGCCATCTCCGCACAGCTTGGATTTTTCCAAACTTGCTTTAGCTGGTCCTCCCGCAATGTAATCTAGGGAATTACTTGATAAACTGGGCTTATCTGACCATTATTTATTATTATTATATGTTTGTGTCATTATAACAGTCAGAGTAATTGCAAATTTAAAGTTAATGTTATTTGCGGTCTTTTTTGATTTCATAAATAACCAGTGACAAATTTGTTGACTCTGATCCAATATTTGGTTAAGCAAGTAAGGTATAGAGAAAATGTACGAAAACTGATTATTCCAATAAAAGAACTTGCTAGTTTTATTTCATTATTGGTTTGCTATCATTTTTAGTAATTTCTTTAAACTTTGAGACCTTTAATGAAGCCATAAAAAAGGACAAACTTGTGATTATATTTATTATATTGTTAAAAAGAATCAGAAACTTTTCTTGCACACAATATAGTCACGAAACATCTTAACCCTACAGGAAGAGATATACACAGCATAAGGAATAGATAGAAGTTCGGTGGCCTAATAGTTTGAGTTAAATGGAGCATTACTATGAGCAACTGAATATTCGGCGTACCTATATAAAGGGTTACAAAAAAGGTGAAATACTTATTTAAGTAATAATTGGAAATAGAGGATAGGTTTAAATTTGGCAAAGAAGAAATAAAACACATTCTCAAAGTTGCCGTCGATCTTTTATTTGTGGCGCAACCGAAATTTTTATGATGTTCTGTTTTTTTCTGGCCATTATTAACTTTCTTTTTCTTGCCAGCGCTATATTGCATTTTGACACCGTCAGGAATTTTTTTTCCGATTTCAATCATGTGTGTAATATGTTACTGACTGTAGGAGAAACGAAACAATATCTGAATATAATATAACGTGCAAAGACTGAATGAGGAATCAAGGAAATTAAACATGATAATTAGTAAGGAGAAAAAGGAAAAAGGAACTAAGTAGTAGGACTAAACAGCATGAAATATGAATTGGAAGAAGTGAAATACTTAAAGATAGTTATTAGCGGCGAAGGGAACATAAAAGGTGAAGAACCAAAGAATAACAAAAACCCATAGTGAAACCCGTTCTCATATACGGATGTGAATCTTAGACAACTACAGAAAAACAGATCAAGAGGTTGAAAAGAGAAAGAACGATATGTATTAAATAGAACTGAATGTCCAACAGAATCAACTACGAGAAAATGGATCAAGAACGTAAAGCCAAAAAAATATACAAAGCCAGAGAATTGGAAAGGAGAGAAAGGAGAAGACCGAGGAAGACGTGGTGGGAGGAAGTGAAAAAAGTGGTAGTAAACATAGGCATAAGCTGAAGTGATGTACCTCGATTTACAAACGATAGAAGACCGTGAAAGGACGTATGGAGCAGATAATACACTCTACCACACAACCTTACACCGAAAAGTAAATGGAACAACTGGAAGTAAATAAATAAGATATGTATTTTGGTTCGGTGACTAAAAAAATACTCGTTTCTCTTTGCTGGTGTACGACATTTTTCTATTGCTAATGAAATTAAATTATTAATAATTAATAATCTGCTAACAGGTTATACATGGTTGAAATCAGAAAAAAAGACCATTCTAGCGGTGTCGAAATCCAATATGGTGCCGATAAGAAATAAAGTTGAAAGTAGTGATAGCCAGAAAGAATCGAAACATCACATAAAAATTTCGAGTACACCATTAAATAGAAAATCGAAGGGACCATTGAGAACGTGTTCTAAGTTTTTCTCTGCAATGCCAAATAAATATGCTAGAGGTAAAAGGAGACCATCAGATTTTTTCATATTTTTTCTTAATCTCGATAGTCATTTGTCATTGGTCTATTTTCTTTTAGAATTCATAACAAACATAAAATTTTTCAACTTCGCCAAATTTGAACCAACCCTCTATTTCCAATAATAAGAGAGATTATATAAGAGAATTCTGCGTCTTGTTAAAGTGTTATTCATCACATAAGATTAATCGGCATTGTGCATCGAGCGCATTATAACTAAAAAAACAAATTTCAATGATCAGAAGGAACATATTTTTACCGTAATCGCAATTTTTTATTGCGGATGATTATCCGATATCAGAAAGCCGGTACTTGCTAATGCCTTCGGTAAATAAGCTCTTCTAATGTAATAAAATTACTGCCGACAACCACTCGCTTAATTTTATAAGTTTGCGAGATAAGCCGATTCCACCTAATTACGTAGAAAGGACATTTTTTGAAATTCTCTTCGGCGATGCACATCTTCGAACCGCACTTTAGCGCGCTAAAGGTATGGGTAATCCTATATAGCTAATCGTAAAGGCTCCTCATTAAAGTATATCACTTTATTTAATGGGTTGGTTACGGAAGGCTTCCCAGGTTAATCCCATATAATTCATGCTGGTCTATTTTAGGATTTATATGCAAAGTATTCGCGTGGGGGTCTCTTTTAATTCGTTTATTTTCCCTGCAGAATTTTATTATAACTTTATGAAGAGATGAACTCTTGAATCACGGGCACGTCCACACTGTTGACTGTGTATGACCAGAGCCTTAATCTTTATGAGTAAAGCTTACTGCAGAGATACCAAGAATAGTTCTAAATGAAATATCTCAATTAATGGTCAAAGTATATTACAAACAGAAGCACTTAAATGCAATTTTTCAAATAAGGAATGGGTATATAGAAGACGTATTTTGTGTATTCTAATACAATTTAAATTATGTTGTAAATTCGTTTTTCTTTTTTAACCAGTTTATTCCCTATTTTTCAATTCTTTACGTTTCTTTTGGGAGGCTGGTTATTTTAAAAAGAACAAATTATACCATATTAATAAACATAAGCACGTATGTTTCAACATATCTTTATTCCTTAAACTTTTTTTCATTTACTGCTTACTTAAGCTTCTGCAGAAAAACATCTTTATTATTATACACCAAATATGGTTCGCGTTTATATTTTATTTTAAAATGTTTTAAAACAAGTAAATGCAAACAACGAGGACACAATTCAATAGGCACAGAATATTTATTTTAAAATTGATATCAACTTACCGATATGTTTTTGGTTTTCTGTCAAATTTCAAGCAAGTTTCCGTCCATCTTTCCAGTTTTTATCCGTCATCAATTAGCAAATTGCCTTTTCTTTGTCCTTCATTCCTTTGATTCCTCTTATCTGTAGTACTTTTGTAGAAGTATTTTTTTCTCTTTTCTCTGATAATTTTATTAGTTTCTCTTTTGGTTGTACTTATTTTATCTTCTTGCTTATTTAATCGCAACATCTGTCTCCGTATACTTCCATCGGGCTTATTGCTGCTTCACAGTTGTCGTTCGGCCGGTCGTCATCCGGCCAATGTTTCTTACACTACTTTCTGTTGCTGCACGGATATTAGGTCCTGCGATTTGCTATTTCTCGTCAATGACTTTTATTTTGTGTAATCCTTCCGGAATCGTTGCGGTATCCTTCTACTGTACTTCTTGTCTTCTCTTCAACATCAAATGAAACATCAAATTATTAATGAAAACTGCAACCAATGGTTGTGTGGCAGTCATCCTTACTAAAATGCACTGATTGTGCTTGGGCCGTTTCCAGGAGAGCGTCAGCCTTTCTACAGATTTCCAGCTGCTCCGTCGCTGAAGCGCAGGCAGACGATTGAGGTTTTCTAACAATCGCACATGCATTTGGTACAGTATGACTTGGTTCCTTTGGTGGGTTCTTACCTTTGGGAGGGTACCTTTCCTATGTGGTGTAGCTACTTCCCCCAGAAGGCCAATTTTGATTGGAGTTCTGCAAAGGTCTTCCTTCCTTGCACTCATAATATCCCACATCATCCTTTGAGCTTTCGGCCTACGCGGATGATACGACGATTTATGCCACTTGTGAAAATGAAGCTGATACGAAAAAAGCGTGGAAATCAAGGAAAACGAGATCACCGGAAGACATGCAAATAAATAAATAAGAGCTTAATCCATTAGAACGCGTACGTTACATATCTCTATCTGGTATTCGACTAGCGACTAACCTAGAAGCCACGAGTTAAATTTATTAAGGTAAAATTTTTACGAACTAAAAAGTCGATTATTGCTTTGTTATTCAAAAATAAATACTCCCCGAGACATTCTGTCTTAGATCAGTTTTTACCTATGATGCTCTTACTTGATTAGCCGCTGCTGCAACAGGTTAGTATTAGAAGTATTACAAAAGACATAGACAATGAGCTGCGGGAAGACCTGGAGATTCCCAGCATAAAGCTATATCTTAAAGAATTAGCAAACAAAAAAACTCTCTGGTGGCCCAGATATCTGTGGTGTCCACCGCTCATCCTCTACCTCGTTGCAAAGTTATTCACTTGTTTGATAAAATTCTCAGCTAATTGGCAGGTCTCTGCTACTTGTCCTCCCACGCGCAGAAATTAATTTTCAACTCTTAAAGAGAGAAAGTATTTGTCAAAGTGTGACAAATTAGTTTAGAGGCTCTAATTTGGCTCCAGTAAGTACGAGAAGGTAACCAAAGGAAGTTTACTTGATATTACTAGAGAGAACTACTCGGAAGGTAAATCTATAACGAGCTAACTGTTAAATAGATATACATAAGTTTTTTTAATATTCTCCGCTACACAACGAAACTATCTCACACCCTTCGAAATAAATGCTTCGAAAGAATTCATAAAGATTCGCTAAGTGATCCTCGACATAAATCTGACGCTCACAAAGCCTCCGCACGAAAGACGGGAACTGTGAATAATAATAATAAATCCCAGAACCGGTACCGGGAATATCTGAATGTATTTGAATAAATTTAAATTTATTGGACAGATAGCGACGGGGTTGCTCGTATAGCGACAACCAAAGATCGCAACAAGAAGAACCCTCTGAATTTCGATTGCTTTTGTTTCCTAAGCGTCGCGGCTCGTCGCAGACTACTAGATTCTTTGTTTCGCTTTGATCGCAATTAATTGAAGCGAGAACTGGACGATTCGACGTAATTTGTGGCGGTTTTGAGAGGTCTCCTCGATCTGTTGCTCTACGGCCAAAAGCCAGTAACCTTTAATTTAAAATTTCAGCGGCGAGCTTGAAAAGAGACAATCGTGAATTTAAGCGGTAAAATCGTGACGGTGAAATGGTGTTCTAACTAGTAGTAGATTTCACTGCAATACTGTTGGAGTTTCAGTTACCGATTAACATTCAAAAACGATTATCGTGAAAGATGACAAAAAAGTTCGCAATATTAGACATGCTAGTTTTCAAAATGAATCATTTTTTAAATATTTGCTATATGTATGTATATAAATATATATGGTGTATATATTTATGTACATTCTAGACAACTTAAGAGTCATAACGCCGATTACGTAATGCCACTTCAATAAAAGAAATAACCGACGCAAATAATCTATAATGAACATCTAGACCACTATGTCTAGATAATATTTTTCCAGCCCACCTTAATTACAACGAATAAGACAAAGCACCGTCACTGACGTGCACTTTTTTTACTTCATGGTATCTATAAGTACTTCTTTATTTGGTCTCTAGAATCTATTGTAAAAAAATCAGCCGTTTATTGAGTGTATGGGTGTATATATGCATAAGAATTTAAAACTAAGTAGATCTTGCCAGGTTACCAACATTAAAACAGTGGCGTAGCACGGGATTTGATTAATTTTATCGTTGACTTTCCTGCGTCGAAATTATTATACAAATTTTATCTTCTAATCTATGTGTATTTAATCAAGTAATCAAAATATAAAATTTAATTAACAAATTTGTCTACTGTTATTAGCGGTTATTGAAAATACCTCCGGCTAGTAAATAAATATTTTCACTAATAATTGTAGGTATTTTGAAGCATGACAAGCAATCCACTGAAGAAAATGATTTAGTGAATGAGAGTATAAAGTGTCTACGTTTTATCATCTTGTAGCAAGAGCCCCATCTAAAGCTATAGTGCTGAACACGTTGATACTTCTTATTTACGGACTTTAAACAACTTATTGTTTAGTTTTCTTGTGTTAAAATAGAAAACATTGTTTTTATTGGTTGGTGTGTCACAAGGAGGACATAATGTAGAAACCAAGCGATAAATAGAAGTCTATTGTGCACAGACTCTTAATCCAGAATCTATATATGAAATAGTTATGCGCCCGGTAATTCTCTACGCAAATGAAACGTAGCCGATAACAAAATCTATTGAAAACAAACTGAAGATTTGGGAACGAAGAGTTTCAAAGAAAATTGTTCGGTAGGATAAGAGACCGAAGTAGAATGTGGAGGAGACGAGCAAATATGGAAATTAAAACTATATATGGGAAACCGACAATAACACAAAAAATTACACAGAGGAGAACCAGATGGCTGAGACATATCAGATTGCTGAAAAAAGAAAGTTCTATATGGAAGGAAAGATGGGAAGAAAAGAGAGGGACGCTTAAAGAGGAGATTGTATCAGGAAGTTAAAGATAAAAAAAATCGAAATTTATAATTGGAGAGAGCGTGCAGAGGATTGAGGAGAGTTGAGATAAGCCAAACAGTATATGCATGTATCTACTTTTCTCCTGTCATCCTAAAAATCCGCGTTGTTGAAGACGACCTGTCGTTTACTACGCCTGAATGATACATCTCTACTAATCTTTCTATCAAGTGTATTCCAAAAAAGTTATTTGGGTCGCTTCCATTTTTTCTGTATGGGACGAATGCAAATGCCAGAGATACTTTTCAATACGTTTCCTCGTCGTTTACGAATTATTTGATAATCTTATTTCAAGTTTTAAACTTGAATTCCCATTTTTGTTAGTTTTATTTGAAGCTGCATTTGCACGCATCGTACCAAATATATTGGTTTTCTATTTTTTCAAAATTTCATTTTATAAGAATTGCTACGATAAATGATTGTTTATCATATTGTATTGGTCTAGTTTGTTTTCCAGCATTTACAAGAGGCAGATGTTCTACACATGTTTCTACAGAAACACCTGTTACAATCCGATAGTTATACAAAAATGAGTAAAATCCATGCAGTATGTTTCAAGCAGTCGTGAGTGATGCCTTGCAGAAGAAAACGTGCACGTTATAAACAATTAACCCGTATTATTGGGCTACATGAAGGTGCTGTTAGTTTCTGGAAAATTGCATGTAGACTTATTGGTAATCATTCGACTCTATTACAGTGTTAGAACCTGCAGAGTAGTATAAACATTTTTGATACTAATAAACATGTTTCAAGCATTTTTTAGTGTCGCATCTTTAGTTGCAGCCAGTGCATTTACTAACAGCATGAAATATTTGAAATGAAAAACAACATTATTTTGAAGTGGACTTCTTCCTGGATCAAGGGTCCCGGAATTAACCCGATGTTATATCCTGAGAACTGTGTGTGCCTTTTGGGCTTCAAAAGCTGTTTATTTATTAACGACGACTGAATGAATGAATGAAACATACAAGTGTTTCTAAATAACCTAAACGAGAAATATTGTAAATTTGATATTCCCTTATAAAGTTATACAGTGCGAGTCGGGAGAAGCGGACCAAACTCTAACGGGATTCCGCTAGGAAGGATATTTGGTCTTGACCAGATAAAGTATGAGCAAAGAAGTGGAGATCGACTAAAGGTCAACTCCGCACCATAGCTTCATTAGGTAACGAAGGTGCTAAGTTTTCTGTTAGCCTAATTAGACGCAACCAAAGACCGTTATCGGGTTGCTACCTTCGGAAAAAACTTCTGTATAACATAGGTAGCTAGTTGAAATTTTTTAATTACACGATAACTTGAAAACAACTGAAAATCGTTTGGTCGAGTTTGGTCCGTTCCTCCCAACTCACCCTATGTATCTGCAGGTGTCTTAGTTCGTGCAACTAGCTCAACCTTTTACGTATTATATTCCAGTATCAAATGGTGGAGATTAACATTTTTATTAACACTAACATTCAGTACCTACCTGCAAACTTTAACGGTTCATTAAAATGATCCTCTAAATATTATTTGGTCAGTATGCTAAGCTGTATGTAACGATAGATCACAGCATAGTGAGAAAGCCCTTAAGAATTGCATTATTTTCGTTATGATTATGTTCTCTTTTTATTGTTATTAAAGATACTATGCTTACCCAGATAAACGTTGTAACGTCTTCCTTAGTTACTTGTTTGAAATGTGTATTCAGCGTATTTAAAAATAACTTGATTATAACGATATGCTAGCTTGATATTCAAGTTATAAACTCGTTTAGAAAATTACTAGAATTTGTTCACTTCTGTTTTCTTTTTGTAAAAATACATCATCTTATGTGAAAAAAAATAAAATATTTGCCTTTATTAGATCCACTCGTCAACGTACACATCTATGGTAATTAAAAAAGACTACACATAGGTTTCGTACAAATTCTCTGTACGCATCGTGGTAGAGCGACAGCGAATAAAAGACGCCAAATAGACCATTATTTATACACCCGCTTACATTATGCGTAGTAACATTTCTAAAAAATTCTTTATATCATTTTAGAATAAATTTACGTTTTGTTCTTTTAATCATCTAGGTAGCTTATTAAATAACTTCTCGTCAATATATAGCGGCGTTCTTTCAAATTCAACAGTTCGCCAGTATGTTGAGTTATTGCAACTCTTGTGATGTTCCACATTTAGCACAAAACTTATCAGTAGATATCAATAAGTTAGTGTTACTACGATTACATGCGCAACATGTTTAAGCTTCGATTTAATAATCAGAAAACAACAGAATAACAATTACAACATAACATAAGCAAAAATCTGGTCTAGATGGGAAATGTCGTTTGAATCATGACTAAACCAAAAGAAAAACATCATCGGTAGAGATAATATTACTATGGGCTTGTTTCAACAGAAATCACCCAATTGGACTTGGCCGAAAATAAATAAACCGAAACTGTTTTCAGATTGAAACAAAGCTTACATCACACTGTCCACAAATGCAAATAATGTAAAAGTCGTCTTATTACTTTATTTTTATCGTTTGTGCTACATTGTTTCAACAAACAAAATTATATTCTATTACTATCATTCACACATGCGATAACAATAGAAATATTGTCCCATGTATACAAAATACACAATTACTTTGCAATAGAATACATTCCAAAGTTCGGAAACTTGGCTGCTCCACGTGGAAAATACACTAAGCTCTTATAACTTAATTATGTACTGGTATGAAAATTTCTTAACGCCATTATAGTTGTACCCTGTCGAGATTTCAATCTTAAAAAGTGTATCAAACCAACGACTAATTCTTCTACGCCACTGTATAAAAATAGTTCTAACCGTGATAGAGGTATGTGTAATGTCTATAATATTAAGATTGATCGCTGTTTGAATTGGAGTAAATGTCATTTCATATGACAACCGATCGGCAACGGGATAATTATTAATTTGTATTAATTTTTACACGCAATTAAATTTCATCAGCCGCAAGTGTTCTTTTGTTCCTGCTTTTGACTTTTGTTTTTCGAGCATTCGATTTTGTTTTTTTTTTTTTTGCCTTCCTGAACATTCGTAAGCAACACGTTTTCTTTTCAGTTATGCATTATTGATTAGAAGTGAAAGTACGCTCATACATGAGTGTGCGTTAGGTATACCTGCGGATATAAAATGAACCCAACCTACATTGCTTACCTGCTAATTGCATTACGTTATACGATCGACAACATTGTATTGATATGTTTTTGTTTTTTAAGCATGAACGCATGACGAGATTTTTCGGTCGTACGTCTCCCTACATGGCAGCTTCGTTTTATTTGATGATTTTGCAAATTGTTTTGTGTATTTTCACTTGTTATCAAGCAATTGAATATGAACATATGCTGCGCGACGTATCAATTGCGCAATCTTATATAAAGCACTCTCTTTGATTTTGTTACAGTGAATATGTCAAATGTCACTACATATATCGTATGCTTTATCCAACATTAACGAATATATCGGGTGCAACATATTGTTGTGAATAATTTATCATTGTTAACTAATATTATATACGTGTTTATATTATCCCAATTTTTATTTATTTAGCTAGTATATATATCAACCAAAGCATTATTTATGTAGACACACGGGATATAACAAAACACTTGAATTTGGCACATCATAGTTTACTATACCCACGACATTGTCCGGCTTTTTTCAAAATATATGCCGAAAGTATGCATTTTATCTACAATTTAAGCTTTTCACAAGCTTTGCTTTTAATCCAATTAGTCCCCTATAAGACAAGAAAAAACTATAAATTAGATGTACATATATTTTCAAATAAAAATAAATACATAGTAATAGTAATACAAGATGATGAATAAAACTAGACATATTTACGCTGCATTCTATGGGATATGGTTGGTACCTCTTGGCACTAGATGGCACTAGTAGAGTTCCGAACTAATTTTGAAATTAGTGATAGAAGTCGAAAGACAACTGGCGATGTGAGGTAGGGATGCACTCGGAGCAAAACTGCTGATACTGCTAAGGCGGAAACGTAACCGTTGGACAATGCGTTCTCTCCTCACATTACTTTTGCCGCGAGTTATTCCAGCTATACCACTAACATTATATTTTGTTAATGTTATACCAATTAAGAATTAAATGTTTTTCAGTTGTAAATTTTGTTTTTCTATAAGTGAGTATCGAATTAATTGCTCACTCATGCATCACCGAGTTATCGCCGTATTAGAACGTATCCTATCTTATCCCGTCGATTAATTACAATTTTCTGTATAGCATCCTAATTCTAATGATTAATTATATTAAAGCGCTATGTTACCTATGTACATTTATCTAAACTAGGGGCTCTTAGCCTCTCTTTGATCTCGAAAGCGTTGTATGAAAACAACTTTCTTCGAATCCATCCTCAAATCAAATATCTGGTAGCTTAAATTACATTTAAACTTTCTCAGCTTATTCGGAGTAAGGAATTTTGTAGTAAAGTCTTAAATGTTACAATGACTACTCTTTTAGTTGTTTGCTTTGAGTTAGTTCTACTCGTTCCCTTTATTTGTATTTAATAGTACTAATAATAATCTTTTGAAAACAATATATCAATTAATACATGTTACTCAAATTACATTCGAAAAGTTCATGTACTCGCAAGTTTGGTCACAGCTGCTGGTAATGTATTACAGATTTTGATTCCCATAAAAGAAGGACAATTCTCAGATAGCTTGAGATGTATTTGCTTTGGCAGAGCAGGACTAGTACATGTGAAATAGTTATGAACTGAACGAGTGTTGCAAGTTCCCATAATCCAACGCAAAGCTCGTTTCTGTGTTCTGAACATTTACAATGCAAAAGGAGAAAATAGTACCGTATCTTAATCTAGATTGTATATAGCTAAAATGCAGGGTCTTTAATGTACTTACATCAGCTATATTAAGATCTTAATTGATAAATACTTTGGTTTAGTTTACCACACAGGTCTTCATATTGCGACTTCCAAACTAGAGTATCCGTGACGTGTACAGCCAAGAATTTTGCCACATTTATAAATTTTCTTTTGCTATTGTAATAATTTCTGTTTTTTGTTTATTTTCAAGCCATACATTTCCAATATTTTTATCCAACCTGATACTCTTTTTCGAGTCTTTTTTATTAGTTGTGTCGTATTAGAAAACCTAAAAACGCCAATTATTTTAGACAATAGTACAGAACACGAAATAGCATAAAGCACAGCAATTGTTTGGATAGAATTCTCCACTATGACGCGGTGATTTGATTGATTAATAAAAGCACAAATCTTAGAATTTGATTAAGTAGGTTAAGTGTAAATTTCGCGGTTTACCAATGTGGGTCATTCCCTTTTGCTATTGGTCGATTTCTGTCAGCCTAATAAACGTAAGGTTGTTGGTGTACGCTAATTAGTTGTTTTATTTGGTTGTGCTTATTAAAGTGCGCGAATGTGGCGAAATGGACTTGAATCCCGAGCACCTTAAAGAGAAAAAAGAAAAAACTCCATTAACCATGAAACAGGCTTAAAACAATATGTAAAAGTGTTTGTCATTGAACAGTATAGATGAAGTGTTCTCTTGAAAACGATCAAAAGACAAACTATGATCTTTTTATAAAGAATGGGCAAACTCTTTTAATATACAGAAACAATAAAACTTCCTGCAAATGTATTTTTGTTTGTGATAGGCAAAATTATAACTTTGACAGTAGCCATAAATTATATAATGAAAAGATATTTTGTGATTTGTTAAAATTTAAATTAATGAAGATTTAATCGATGGTTTCTTTTAAGGAGATAATAAGGTCGTTCGCAGAGTAAATGCCAAACTAATCAGAGCTAATAAATGCGAACAAAACCAACCAAATAGCAGGATTCCAGTTGAGTTTTAGTTGCCACCAATCAACTTACATGGGACAGCCCTATTAACCCAAAACTCTGGGATCAACTATCCTATTAAAGAATGTTGAGAAAAATGTAATGGAAAATATCTGAACCTGTAGAACGCCAACTATATCCGAAAAAAAAATAATATGAATGATTAAGTATGTTCATTCATTTTATCTTATAACGAAGACCTCTGTAACTTTAAAAGTATTTTTAATCTCACCTAAGTTGTTGCCAATAAAACAAGCCCTAGCTTAAAAGTTGCATACAAACCGAAACAAATTAATATTGCCCCTAAATACCTTACGTATAGCTATTATCTCAAGCAAACTTTTTCAGCAGCATCTGCAAAACTTTTGGAAACAGAAGTTGTGAAAATGAATATTTTAGCAAATCATTACGTGTTGTTACAGTTTATAATGAACCTTGAAAGGATCTACATATATATGACAGAAAAATATTTCTTTTCACATTTTTTCACACGTTTTCACATTTACCGACACAACACCGATAACGATACCGGGGGATAACTCTCATATAAATCTAAATATATAGAAAGCAGATCCTTCTTCACTTATCTACATGACAGCATCGCACCGAACTGTCGCTGAGTATCGGCCCTCGTCTCGGTTTCGCCTTTAAACTTGCCCATTATTACTAAAGCAGCTCATTTATTAGAGCATTAAAAGTGACTGCGATTAAGTACGATGTTATTACACTTATAGAATTTGTATCTTTTGGGTAAGATCAATGAGAATAATAAAAACAAAATACTCGGTACTGCAATCGGTAGGCGACTAGTTGGTGATATGAATGATGTCGTGTTAATATCGATGCAGTGCCGTGATCCTGTCGTTACTCTTATTGATAATTGTTAAAGCGCCCATATTCTATCATAGATTGTCTATATATCAATATTTCTTAATTTCCATCTTTGTTTATTAAACTTGGCAATAAAAGAGCATTACAGCTTGTTCTATTGTATGTAGATTTAACATCTTTAAGGAATGTATGCATTTCTTGTTGACAAATTAAATGTTTTTATATTCTTCATGTAACATTACATTAATTATTTTTATTACTAGACCTTTAAAGAACTGAGAAAAATATGCATTAATGATAATGTCAAGAACATTATGTAGATATGTGAACATACATACCTACAATGTCATTATATTAGTTTTTTCCATTTAATTTTAAATACTCTCTACCTACATATAAACGTACAATATCCATTTCCACTACCTAACAGCAAGATTTAAACAAGGTACATGTTTGTTGACTATTATTAAGGACGCTTATCATACTTAATAATATCTTAGGCAGATAAATTGAATATACAAATCCATCTGTAATTATATAACAAGCACAATACTTCCTTATTTTGTTGGTAATAACTGCCTACTCTGTACTCTTAAATGTCAAGTGCTAATGAGATGAAACTCGTTACCAGTCTTTGTTCCAAGCTTATCATGAGCTTTCTTAGAACTTCCTAGTTTCTTCTGGTTAGCATCATTTTCAAACTGTTATTAGGAACACAGTGTACGTCACCTATTTTATCACCTTTTTTTAACGTACGTGGAACACTTTTGCAATTTGTGACAGTTTTATCACTTGATCTGTAAATATATTACGTCTAGCTATTGGTTGGAACGAAATCAAGTTATAAATTTGCTAATCTAATGGTTGTAAGTTAAAGAACCGTGTACGGAAAAAAACTTTGACATCAATTTTATTGCCGCTATAAGTTTAATGTCACTCACATCACCCACTACATCCCTCTTTTTCCGTCTCATGCGTGTTTCCTTTACCGTATTCATCTTCTACGAAGAACTGGTTCCAACTTCTGACCGTGCATATCGCCGGTACTGCGGTGTATACATACGGTTCGCGAGAAGTAGTATATAGGAGAATAAGCGGTTACTTTTACTTTTACATGGTTATTTATTATGTCGTTGTTTATCTTGTTTTGTTTAGGTTTTCATTGCTCGCAGTTTATGCGTCACAACGTCGAGTTGTTTTCTCCAGTCCAGTCGTTCTCGGATATACGTAAAGGAATGCATCGCTGTAAGGAATATACGCGGTTTTCCTGTAAAGTACATAGTCATTTTTAATCGATTTGAACCGATCTGAGTTAATCTTTAAAACGCAACCAGCTTTAGATAAGTGTGAGATGTAAGAAAGAATTTCTATTCTTCTTACTTCTACCTGTAGTTTTAAAAGAAACAATACTTAACTATGCCGAAACCGCATTACTCAGTCATGCAAAATCCGACGTTGACACGGATTAGTGAATATATTAGCTTCCATTCGCGAATACTGAAAAATCGATTGTTTTTTTGTCGTTACCGACATAATTAAATATAATTAATGAAATAAGATTTCAAGACGCCGGTAGGATTTTAACCTACGACTCCCGTTTGCCGGAAGGGTGCACTACCAACTACACCATAAAAGAAAAACGATTTTTAAAAGGATTTGATCCTCTATAGGAGGCTCTGTGGTATGGTTGGTAGCTCGGCCGTCTGGCAAACGGGAGTCATCGGTTCGAATACTATCGGTGTCTTGACATTTCGTTTAGTTGATTAAATTTAGTTACGTTGGTTCTTTACCTAACATTTTTTCGTAATTTTATACATAAGAATTAATTTATTGCTTTGGAAATATGCTTTAGACGAGGTCTCTTCAGATTGCTGGTCAAACGATAATAGGACAATAGAAGAATTAGTGCTTGATACGTATTTACCACTAAGAAAAGCCCAACAGAATAAAACGTTTTATAGATGGATGACGTGTCTATGAAGATGTGTGTATGGGTATTTTTTCTTACGACACTTTTCCAATTTTTTTACTAAACACAATAAAGAACGAGCTGTTACAAGTAACAACCTAACTATATAAACTCTATTTATAAGAGAAAAGCTGTTGGAATGCAAGTTACCTTAGTTTTTTTTTGGATGTGTTAACGGTCTAACGAGGCGTATAAACTTTTAAAGCTGACGTAACCTCAGGAGTCTCTTCAGTGTGTAAATTGTGTGCGTAAAGTGCTCCATGTTAACACCCCATCGTTGTAAAGGGTGAAGCGCAGTTAATTGTACCCTAACTGCGAATGGTGACTCGGGAGTGCACTGGACCCATTAAGAAATTTTATTTGATCCTAGTGGGACTCGAAAACCCAGCATCTAACTCCTACAGTTGAGTGCAGGCCCTCTTACCACTAGACCACTGAGCCGTTAGTGAGAAGTTTTATTGATGGTATTATGAATGAAATTATTATTATAGCTATTAATTTAACATATTTTGGCCTACGAAACACTTCCAGTTGAACCGGAAGTGGTTACCAACTTTCTTATTTTAAAATGCAATGGTATACTTTTTATCGGCTTAATCGATTTATATGCGATACGTACATTGCATGTAAATAATTGCAATTGTTTTCGCGATATTTTTCGATCACGTTGAAAGTTTAGCGTTTATACCGCTCTTGATGAAATTAAATATTTGAGAGTATCATGAAACGCATAAGAAGCCGACATGTGTTGTTCTTAAATACCAAGGAACTATACGAATAAAATATATTAAAACTTAAAATGATGATGAAATATAATAATAATAAAAAAAGCAAAACTGATATGGTTTCCGAGTCAATTCCACACACATAGATCAAGAAGTCTTAATTAATTAACAAAGGAAGGGAGAGAATGTGAGTTAACGTGATCAGAAGCGATCTTGTAATGAATCCAAAAATATTATATCAGTATAACACAGTATATTAAAATATCCTTAAACTCTCGTGGTCATCTATACAGATATATCATGTGTCGTTGACAAGATATACTCCATAACAAGCTCAATTAATTTGTATCTTCTTCCGTTTTTGATGTTGATTAAATCATATCTGAAAAATCGAAATTGTTATGCATACTACAACGATCTAATTTAAGGCCGTTATTATTCTCACTTTCTATGGATGATCTACTAAAATCACTTACTTGCCCGGCACTGGCATGCTAATATGGTTTAAAAATCTGCCCCACGATCTCTAGACCTGATAATATTGCTTTGCTCCAATACAACTTGGATCCGGTTGCTAATTGTTGTAAAGCTAAAAAGAACCTCTAGCTAATATTTAATCTTGTGTGGTGCACCATTATCCACCAGTCAAACCTTTAATAATCTTGGAATTCTGTCTGTACACCCACATTTGTTCTCCATCTTAGTGATGGGATTCGTTCTAAGAACTTATCCCTTACGGTTCTAACCTGTACAAAACTATGAACCAATTACATATGTCATTTACAACGAGAAGAGAATTTCAAAGCGTACGTCTTCTAAGCAAACTACTCAATAATAATTTCGACTGCCTATGTGCTGCTATCTAAGATTTGTTTAATGTACCAGTTTTTGCAACTTGTCATGTTTGCGCTGGACTAAAGTATTAGTGCGTTCAGGAGTTTGCACAATGTGCCGCAATGGTGATGGACTGATTTTGAAACTATTATTTTTTTTATTTACCTGTAACTATATATGTATTGTAACCCATTTAGAATTAGCTGTATTTCGACTTTATCATTGTCCCATAATTGGAGTGTCTGTTGAACATTTTAAATTAAAATAATTAAATATTTTAGCTTGCTTTCTTATTTTTTTTATTGAAATTATCTCACACCAATGCTAATTTTAAACGGCATATGTTAATTTTTACACTTTTTCATTCAAACTTTATTTTGCTCTGGGATAAGTAGAATGTTTAATTCTAAAAATATATTCTTATTGTTTTTATCAATATTTGAGAAAATGTCCTGTACGTTTATTTCTTTGGATACAGTTGCAAATTTGCGGGGCAAAACATTGTTGGAGACTCGCCCCCCCATATTTCTCTAACTTATTTTTACATTTTAGTCTTACAGAATATTGTAAGAAAGCATTTATTCTTAAAAAAACAAAATTTCACTATGGTCTATCATAGTTATATCGCTCTCAATCAAATTTCTTAAATGAATTTAGTATTTGTGCTATTTCCATTCATACGCATTGTTTGAAATTCTTCATTAAAATAGGAACCGAGGTATCTCTAACGTATTAAATATTGATCTGTGTCACTATGGAAACGTAAACTTTTTTGTGTTCGAATGGGGGATGATGATTAATGAACATTGAATTTGAAAAACAAGCGAAAATTATGAAAATTAGAAATTTTTCTCAAATAAGTTTAAAATTGCATTCATCAACAAACACAAGCATTTTTAGAGCTCCTATACTTCAAAATTATTAATTATACGAATAAATTTAGAAAAATATATAAATATGGAGCGAAATTCGGAGTATCCCTAGCCTCTTGAGTTCGGAAAAGATCTTATTTTGAGAAGACTAATTTTAAATAGATGATTTAAATAATTTTGGCCATTAATTTCGTTTGTATCATTTGAAAAAAAGATAATAAGATAATAAGATTTTATCGGTGGGGTTTAAATTAGGCGATTGTTTACAAACCAACATTTTGTAATTTTATATTTTAATTTTCCCCGAAGTAGTATCAAGAGGTCCGCTACAATATATTGTATATGCTTATTTGCTAAAATAAATAGAGTATCGACCGCCCGGTATATACATTTATCAATGCCTTTTTGCGTTAGATAAAACGTAAGATGTATTACTTTCCTGTCAAACCTTGTAGATACGCTTAAATAGAACTTAGTACCTACCATACATACGCTTAGGTGCACTATTTATTGGTTCTAGCGTTTCTTGAATACGTATATTCGTTTGTATGGAGGCACTATTGGTGACAGATAAAGTCTAGAAGTGATTTAGGCCCGCAATCAGTTTTTAATGGTTGTCGTATATCAGTGGAGAAAGGTCAGGCAAGTTAGTATTGGCTAGGGATTTTATTAGCCTATTTATGCCTGACCATACGCATTTATCTGCTCACCTACCCGATCGCGAAAGAAAACCCATTGCTTGCCCTCATATGGAATGTCCATTGTCAATAATAATCTTGCTTCTTCTATCGCCTCTATAAACGACACCAAATTGTGAGATGCATTTATGTTGCAATAAATTACGCCTTTAATTTATATAACGATCTGCGAATGTAATTTCCGCAAGGCGAAAGCCGTAAACGGTACGACTTTTTAATATAAGAAGCAAGCAGTGACATTCACGACGCTCTAAAATGTCACCTGGGAACGACCTTTTAATTTGAACTTTAACGGTTTTTTCTTTCATTCGATACCGACGATAAGACCTACGAAATGATATTTATCCATCGGGAAGTTAACCATTGCGATATTTGTTTCAGAAGACAGCATCCCAATAATACGACTTGGCACGCGACACCCGTAGCCGCTGTTCAAAGGCAGACGTCTGCGGCTAGCCCGGATAGACTCAAAGGCACCAAACACGACCTCTTCGATTTGCTGGAGAAAGCCCAAAGCTCGAGGCTTGACGACCAAAGATGCGTCTTACCGGCATATTTTAAACAGGTAGGAACATCTGCTTTGTTAAGGTTTCAATTAAAACACATATTTAACATAGAACAGTGGTATAAAATCAATTTATTGAAAGCTTATTTGTGCACTATCAGATATCAAGACAAAATCTATGTTAAAATATGAAAGAACTATTTCCCATACATTGAATAAGCTTAATAAGGAAATAGGATGATTTCATGGCGCGTTCTGAAAAGCCTATTATTCCACGTTTTTCAATTATAGCAACGTTTTAGGAAATTTAACCATCTTCTAACCCCTAATATATAAGCTTTTCATTTCTGTTTCTCTTAAGTTAGTCCTTATATTAATAGAAAATATATTTTTCTACTATTGTCCTCATAAATTGTTTTAATCTCTGATAGTTAAATTTTAAATACCATTTGATCTTTTAAGAACATATTAAAATCGTATAAATACGGTGAAATCTCTTTAATACGAGCAACGTTCTTTTCATGATCATTGTCGAAAGGAATGTCTAGTTAAGAGAATCATATTTACAAATAGCAATCCAACTTTCGCAAAAATGTCCACTCATGAAGGATTTCTGTTTAAAACAGTGCTGGTTTAGACAATCTCACCGTAATTATCGTTTCTAAAATTCTTAAAAAATAACTGTTGTTATTAGAAATAGGCACAAAGTCGATGAAATTAGTTATTTGTTAAAGTTCTCTTAGATCAAGAGAATAAAAGGCGAGAAAACTCGTAGCTGAATAAAGCATTCACTTTATGGAAAACAAATTGAAGTAACTAAAAGTAATGAAATAGCGTTGAGCCTATTAATAGTAGGTAACTCGTTTAACTACTGTTCGTATATTGCATCTTTTAAAAATATGATGACATCTAAAGCAAATACGTACCAAGTATTTGCTTTAGATGTTACGATAAAGCATAAAACAATTTTTCTTTTCATTAACGCATAAGAAAATACCACAATTACGACAAATACAATGAAATTTAGAATAAAATCCCGTGGGTGCTACAATATTTGTAACGAACGTCTTTTCTAACAAATTGCAGCTAACGTATGCCTTTAACCTAGACGCACATTATTAGAAACGCTAACTGGCCTAACCCTAACCTAAGCTGTAATAGATTTTCTGTATGATCAAATTGCAATTTTAAATCCTGCTCAAAAGAAAAACGGTGCCATTTGTTTGATCATCTATCTACTACAATAACATCGTAAATGATCATGATGATCTCGACCCTGCATATGTGTGTTATAATCTTTTATTACTTGAGGAACGCTAACACTTATTTTTGTTCCATCTTTACATTTTCTTGGTAAACTTCGAACCATGAAAATTGGATGCTATAGCAACATATAATCAAAATCTTCTCTTGCCCTCCAAGTACCAAAATTTTCTTGACGCATATCTAGAGAATGGATACAAAATCTACAGTATATATTTAGTATATTTACAAAATTTTGAGCATTACTTACCATTCATTTTTAGCAATAAAATAACAGTTCTTTATAAATCATTTCATTTTGTTAATAACCTGTCACAATACTTATTGTAAGCTATATGATGCACAACTTGTGACGCAATTTATATTTTGACAATTTACAAAGGCTATTATAAAGTTTGATTTTCTTCAATAATTATTTGCAACTTTATATCTTATTACAGCTTATTAGCCAAATCTATGCAGGGGTCGATTTCCCTAGCTTATCCGAAAATAGCCTTTAAATTTGGTACGTTTATTATCATAATCAAATAATACAGCTTCTACAAGGCGGTACTTCTAAGTATCGTTGGGAAAATGAACAACTTTGATATTTATTAAATTCAAAATTAAGAACAGGAACCTTTCATTATAAGGATCTTTTATTTTGTTTAAACGTATTGGTAGATACCCTTAACACAGGTAATTGTTTCTCCGTTTTTACTATTTTCATCCAGTAAAAAAGATCTACCAAATTACTGCTTTTATACAACTTATGCAAAGAGTTCTTTGCGATACATACAAATGGTGTCAAAATCATAGCCTGCGTAAAAATTACAATAGTTCCTTTCACAAGGAAAATGAAAGTCTGTCTAAAAATGCCCTCCATCGAAGGGAAAACGATTAGTTTCAGCGATGAAGTGAAATACTTGGGGGTTACGTTTGACAAAAGACTAGCATGGAACTCCCACATGTCCAACTTACAGAAAAAGGCCGTTGCGGTGCCACTAGTATGTCGCAGACCACTTGGTAGCAACTGGGGTCTTAAGCTTCAAATGACATTTTGGTCATACACAGCAATAATTAGACCCATGATTACCTACGTCTCTGGTTTGGTGGCCAAAAACAACTCAGAAAACTGTGCAACAGCAGCTTCAACAAATTTAGAGGCTTGCTTGTCTCAAGATCATGGGTGTGATGCGCACGTGTCCTACACAAGCGTTGGAAGTCCTGCTGAGATTAACGCCGCTTCACATCCACATTCAGAAACAGGCTATATTGAATGCCCTCTGTCTTTGTAGAATGAAAGAACTGCAGCCTCGGGATCTGAAAGGGCATCTCAGAATCCTTGAGGATCCCAACATAAATTATCTGATGCACATTGCAAAGAACATGATTCAAGTACAATACAATTTTGATCTGCCTTATAAGGTGATAATTGAAAGCGAGTGGGCATCCGGGCAGCCTCAAAACAAAAAAGGTACCCTGGCATGGTACACGGACTCCACACCAATATGTTTCAAGCAGAGATCACCTCTTTAAACTTCTGCATCATAAAGAACCTCAAGATGGGGATACAAAGCGTAACCATAACTATATTCAGTGACAGTCAGGCAGTTCTAAAGGCTATCGAAGGCCACTCATACGAATCTGGTCTGATTCACTAATGTAATAACTAAAGCAATCGGGACACAAAAATCACATTACTTTGCGGTGAAGGTCAAATCTGCCGTCTATGCCAAGATCTGAAGACAGCAGAATACATTCTATTCAAATGCAAATCTATCAAACTGAAGGATGCTAGAAAATGCTAGAGTAATATTAAGGTTTACTAAGAGCCTTCATCTATTCTAACACATATAAAGACATTTTGTTACAATAGATCTATCAAGGTCGCAGTGACTAAAGGCGTTTGTACCATAGCCCAATGATACTAATACTAATACTGCTTCTAATTTTTAATTTTTGTACTGCATGCTTATATGACTTAAAATATCAAATCTGTTTGAATATATAACGGACAATAAGAATTAAATTATAAGTAAACACCAATTAACAACAATTACTATAATTGCTTTCATATTCTTAAGCTACCTGTTCGAAGGTTAAATAAAAAATTTATACGAATGCTATTCCGAACAACCACACTTTTTTAATTAGATTAACACACGTGTGTGTATTCCCAGAAAGTAAATTTTAATTGGCCAAAACACTTCCAGATCTGCGAACCACTAAAGATACAAACGCCGACAGGGTAAATAAATCTATTTGACACTACACAGTTACCGTTCCATTTCGTTTAACTAGTGCTTGCTATTTATATTTTATATACAGTAGTGCTTATTAGTTTCAAGACCACCTGCTGAAATGTATTTGGATTATAATTAAGTTATTAGAATTATAAACATTTACTACTGTAGTCTGTCGATTTTTAGCTTAGATATATTGCAAATGATTGTTACCGGAATTTCATTATACGGGAAACTTATTGTTTTTATTGTTCATTTTTGCATATTTTTGCAATTCGTGCGAATTCGATCTTGTTTGTTTAAAAATAACATCGAAAGAGGCATATTATTATAACCAATAACCAGTAGGTTTAGAGGAGCTAAAAATGGTGAAGACCAATAAGCAGACTTAATTAATAAATAAATACGTATACCGTCCATACGCAAAAATGTGTGCAGAAATTAATAAAAGCCATAGAAACGTTTTGTCAATGAGACTCGGAATTAATAATATTTAACTTCTTAGAGGCAACATTTTAAAAGAATGTGTGGAATGTCACGTCAAAGAGTTTACAGTTTATTGATTAAAAAGAATACATATATGTTTCTTTTTGACAAAGTTTTAGCAAATACCTAAATCAATGCCTATTTAATTTTTTACTTCTTTGAATTCATTCGCATTCATTTATTTTTATTTTGCCAAATAATAAATTCACTGTAGTTCTTCAGTGAAAAGTTGTACTTGGATGTCCGGTTTGGAAAGTTTTAGCTCAAAGCTTCCGATTCATAACCAAACGTTTTTTTTTTCAAAGTCTGTTTCGTGTTTGATAATTTTCATGTTAGAAGATCCAAATTGATTTAATTCCAATTAATGATGTTTATAACCTCATCGTTGAAATAGTTTCGTGTTGTCTTGGTTCGCTTTAAATGTTATCGAGAAATTTTGAATTAAATCTTCTCTGATTTATGTCGTAATTGTCAAGTACACTAAGTCATAATTTAATGAATGCATGTGAATAGCTATACATTTATCCACGTACAATGCAATTACTTAATTTCGAAATAAAGAAATTAAGAAATGAGTTTAAAAAGAATTTAGTTTCTCCCACTAAACGTTGTATACTGAACTTTTTCAACAAGAATGCTTCTTACGTACATGTGCAAATCAAAGAAACTAAATGCAAATAAAACATTAGCAGAATTTGCTTTCAAACGTGAGTAAAATGAAGTATCATAACAATATTTGCGCCACCAACGAACCCTGTTTTTTTATTTTATATAAATACGTGACCTATTTTCTTTCTTGTAACAATAGAATTTAATGGGGAAGCTGCTGCTCTCTGGCACTTGCAGTAGAGTACCTCAAGCTGATAAACACAACAAAGAGCAACTTCAAACATGATTTATGAAGCAATATAGTCAAAAAACAGCAGTATTTTTTCTAGACGCTTGATTGTCCAATTTTAGAGCGACTCTAAAACTGAAATATAAATTTCAAAAAAATCAGAAGTGTTAAAAATACTTTTCATCTCTTACTACTACACTTTTGAGAAAATATTTAATGTAGAATAGTGCAAAATCAAACGCACTTCGTAGTGTTAAATAATCTAAGCGATACACTGACAAGAGTGTAAGTAAATTGTTAATACAAGAAAGGTACGCTTTCTAGTATTACATGAGGCCATAGGATATAAGGTCGAACACAATAACGTTTTTACAAAATTTTTACACTATGTTTGTATATGAATGTAGATGTGGAGATAACTATATAAATCTATCTGCAGTTCTAATCTGGACATCCTCAAATCTAAGGTAATCTATTTGTTTTTATATTTTTTCGAATTGGAAATGCCATGCGATCTAAGAAGAGGATTATGGTTGTAGTAAGTGTTTCAAGTTATTACACGATTAACAAAATGATTCTGTTTGAAGTAAAGAGAATTTCGTTCAACAATCTCTTCTGTGTTAACTATCTTGCAAATAGAATGGACAATTGATTTTTACAATTTAGGTAGATTCTTAAATATAAAGTAAACTTAGGATTGTCCTTGTTTTTCTAAATATTACATTCTGGTTTCACCATTATGAACATGTTAACTTGATCAAATAGTACAACCAATTTTTCTCTTCTATTTTATGCCCTTTTCCAACTTATTTAAAAATAAATAAATATACACTATAATTACAAAGCGACAGTGTACTTTCAACACGGTACTAGTGTTGTAGATTTACACTACAAAATCCGCTAGAATACAACACTATGTAATGTAGATGTTCTATTCAATGTAGTGTTAGTTTCAGACTAAAATAGTATACAACTTTTAATACTACCATTGTGGACACCCCTGAACAAGTCTTGGCGTTATTTTTTGGTGCTGAATTGTGTTAAAACGTATAAGTCGGGGTATATAATATATGTGATCGACACTGAAAGTACATAAACAAAAGCAATCCAACGTTCATTATTATTAAGTTAACCTTCATTTTCTCATCTATTATAATGCGATCAAGTTTACACCGCACAAGCAAACATATATAAAGCTGTGTAACGAGAGGATTACATTCCTCTTTATCGGACACGGACATGCCGTTATACCGTCATAAACATTAGAAAGAGAATGGCCTAGCGTAAGGAGTAGTCTACTTTACATATTATATCATCCTGTTTAGACAGTTGTCATGTGTGTTGGTTTTCTTCTCCTTTTGTGTTTGAAACTTAATTGAAAACAAACACGAACGCGCTCGTTTACTGTTTCGCTTATTTAAACTGGCTTTGTTGTTGTTTCTCTTACTTTCGTTCGTATGTTTTGTTCTTCTCTTGTCTTGTGTTCGTTAATCTCTGTGAAACGTTGGCCTTTTCTCGTAATCAAATTACCTTCATGTCAATCCTTCTCAAACAATATCGAAAATTCGTCGTTTTGGGAGTTAATCACTACGATCCTAATTGATGCTCCCCCCCGCTCAAACACAGGTATGGATACTCTAATTAGTATTCTCGCGTCTTTCGATAGAGATGAACGAATAACATTCAGTGTTTCGTTTAAATACGAATGAGGTTATTGATTCGACTTTCATTTACGGAAAAAGCAAACAGTAAAGTTTGCACAAATAAAGCATACATAACTCGTGAATCTACACGAATAAATGTATCTCCACTTGAAGTTTTTAAGTTTGGCGGACAATTTAAGTTAGTAGTTCCGGTGACAAAGTACATATTCGCTAATTGTTTGGGGTACCTCATGCGAACTTCATCTTTGCTTCACGTAGATCTACAGTATGTTCTCTTTTAAATTCGCTCATTCATTGAAGCGGTTTTCGTCGTTAACCTGGCATTTCACACAAGCACAACAATTACTAAAGGCTGAAAACATTTTATTGGCACACTTTGAAATACAAACCAAAACAAAAAAGTCTTTCGCTTTATGGTCGATGTACTCGACATTACGAGCATGTAGACATAACAGAATATTCTGTTCTGGTGCAGTTTGCTAACCAGTGTTAGTCAGCCAAGCGTCGATCAGGTATATGCAGTAGCGTAGATAAATTGAAAGTTATATTTTGTTAATCGTCAAGTACGTTTTCGATACGATTGTATATCATCTATTTTTCTAAATTGTGCGTTCTAAATTGGTTTCGTTATATTTTAAACATAAACTTTCATTCTGGGTAGTAAAAGTGTTATTGGAAATGTTTTTTTAATAGCAAATAATCTGGATTTCTTTGTAAAACCGCATTAATTTTATTCCGCATCTCTTCGCCAATCAATCCCTTTATACCTTTTAAATTACTAAACAATGATTCCAAGTGTTGAAGAGATTCAGTTAATTTTACATTTTTGTTTTCTAGAAACCTGATCCTTTTTGTTACGCTTGAGAAATGTTTATTAATAAATTGTAATTGCTCGACTAAATCTTCTTTTACAATTAATGCTTGGACTGCTGTAACACTGGAAGTATCTCGTTTTAAGTTTAATACAAAAGGTTTTAAAATACGAAAGTGTTACGTATAAAAAAATGCGGCTTCTAACCATGTACCCCATCGAGTTAATACAGGTTCTGGCGGCAAAAGTATACTCAGACACATTTCTTTATATATCTTTATCCTAGTTGGTGCTTTCAATAAAATCTTTTTAAATGAGTTAATTAATGAATTCACATCGGGAAATTCTTCACGAATAAGTTCAGCAATGCGATGTATTCCATACACAACACATGTTATATGTAACATGTTTGGAAAACGTTTTTTTAAGTTCGTTACCTGTTTTTAACATTACGCTTGCAGAATCTGAGAGAAAGAATAGAACTTTTAAGCAGTCGTCACCAGCTACATTTTTTACGCTGTTAATGATAACGTCGGTAATATCGTTTGCAGTGACACGCAATCTGATTTTTGTAGCTACTAAAAATGACATTGGAAGATTTTCCGCATGCAATGTGCCAACCATTGCATTAACAACACACCTTCCTTAAAGTCTCTCGTTTTATCTGCTCTTATCCAGAGATAATTTTCACCTAGTTTTGACCTGATTTGATTTATTGTTTTGTCGAATGCTTAGTCACATAATATTTTCTAATTGTCGATGGATGGAGAATATCTTGGTTGGTATATTTTTTAAGAAACCTACGGAAAAGTGGGTTCTGTAATTTATTTAAGAAAAGCTGCACATAAATCAATTACAAATTTATCATGTGGAATACGTCTTTGATATTCAATATGCCTCGTATTTTTCAGATGCCGCTCAAGAGTATATTTGCCCCTGAATCCTAATTTCGCAGAACAAATGGTGCAAAGCACTTCTTTTTTGTTAATGACAGTGAAAATGGTGCCATATTCTGAAATAATGCTTGACATTCTCGGCATTGTTGGAAAATGATAAACTAAAAACTACTAAAATAAAACGAACGAATACGAAACAAGTAAATATTAAATAAGGATCAAATCTATTATAAAATTATAAAACGAAATATAAACTCTAAAGAATACTCCAAAAATATGAGAGTACCTAACAAAATACACCGAAAATGAAACTCCTAAAAAGGGGCAGTGACGAAATAAACGAAAAAAGAGACTTCTAAAACAGTACAGCAACAATATAAACCAAAACTTTAAAGTAGGGCAGTAATGAAATAAATGAAAAAATCGCGCAGTAACAAAATATACCAAAAAAGGACACGTAAAACAAATTGAAAAGCTTCAATTTCTCTTTCTTGATACGCTTTTTAGTACCTGCGTCATATAATTTACCCTGGTATTTTAATGCTGTTGATCTCCACTGACCAGTGGCGATGTTTTATATTATGAAAACAAACTCTTATTTATTTTGCGCCTTAGCAATACAACCAAAACGATAACAAAAATATATTACTTGTAAAGAGAATAATGCTAGTATTGGATTTAAACATCAACAAATAATGAGCAGGTGTTCGTAAAAGCTTTGTTGGACAATATATGTGTTTTGGTGCTATAGCCTGCTACAATACTATAATTGTTCTATCTCCTATTTGATTTACTCATACACTATTAATAATATATTATTTTTGTTTATTTTGCAAAATATTGATAACATTGTAAATACACATCAACAAACAAACCATCATGGAACCAACGGTCACAAATTGTTTGGGTTGTTCACCAAACGATTTTATAGGTACCTCATAATCCATTGATTTCAATCTGGCCGGGATTGTGTTTATGCGCTGTCTGCTTGCCAAACAAGTCCCAGAACGGAAACACCTGCTAATGGAAATGGAAATTGTCATTTTAGTAGTAGGGGAGAACAATATAAATCGTACAATTTATCATAATATTTGTTTCCGAGAAACACATTTACGTCTACTTTCATTGACGAATGGCTACAGGCTCGCGTATAATGTGGGAAACCCGATTCGTAAATGGTGTGTTTGGAATACGTGAAACATTCTACTCGAGGATGTGTCTGCATACGTAGGGAAGTTTTATCTACAAATGGTTACGAATATGTTTAACGGGGAGAAGACAAGTTGCAGACCTGAGCGGATATAGGTCTTATGAACTAGAAGTCAAGTCTGGAGTGCCGCAGGACCACTTCCTTTCTTACTTTGGTGGCAGTAGTTTTTAAATAATTTCATTGGCTGGCAGAACTTAATGAAAATAAATAACTGAGTAAAATAAACGATACGAGCAGTTTTTGCCTTTAATATATTGCTGTAATAACAAATAAGAGCTTGCCAAAGATGTTTATAAGAAGCAGTGCAGTTAACAATTAAATTGCTGCATTAAATTAGCTTAACTCTAAAAATAAGTTTATGCTAGTGGCAGACGTTGTTCCTGTTGCGTTTAAGAATATTAATTAATTATTAGAATTATATTACAAAAAGCAAGGAACCTTACTTCTGTCGTCTAGATAGTGTAGTTTTCAAAAGCTGCAATATTTTTAATTTATTAACAAAGTAAATATGGTATATCTGCCTTTTAGCCTACGGTTTTAATAATTATAAAAAGCGCAAAAATATAAAAGACAAACAATTTCATTGCTGATTTTTGGAAGGCAGATGATTTGTAATTCATTAGCAAAGAATTTCCTGTTACATCATATGTACTGATTAGAAGCTGTTATCTTCATCAATTGAAATTCATGCTATAAACTTTTAAAAAACGTAGATTACCTTCAGAGCATTACATCTTTGACATGTTTGCATAAATACGTACATTAAATGTTTTAGTAGCTTCGAAAGGTACTATGGAAGTCCCATCAACTTTTCGAGCTAGAAACATAGAAATTGTTTTTTAGGCTTTTGGTTAGAAATTTAAAAAAAAAAACACTATTTTAGCGTTTTTGGAGAATTAGGGGGTAAAATGGGTGGTAGAATTTTATATCGGGATTCCAAAAATATTTAAAACCAACAACCTAAAAAAATGCATATAAACTCCCAGTTAGAAAAAAAACATTTCATTATGTTTGGAAAGCCAATCCTTAATTTACTCTATTGGTGGTGGACAATTTTGCTTGAGCAGGTTCCGAAATTGTTTTTTTTTTCTTCTGTTTCTGACCACTTGCTTAAGCTTCTCCTATTTTACACTCCCAAGGGCTAAAGTTCCAAAAATTATAATGCATCTACACGCAAAAGGAACCTACTGTCCAAATTTTATGACTATGATGACTTTAGTAATTTCGGCTCTGCATTGATGAATCGGTTAATCAAGGTTTCTCTATTTGTAAAATTAGGTGATGACGAACAATCTGATATTTTTATAATTTTGGATGAAGAATCCGCTACAATAGATGACAATACAAGAAGTTAGAGAGAAAATTATATTGTGAAATAAATTAATATAAACTAGAAAATCCGAATATTTGTTTTTGTAATCATACATTTAATCAGAAACCTCAATGCCTACCCCTTTTTTAATATTTTCCTAAAGACAGTAACGAAGATAAAATTATCAAGAGAAAAGATTACCATGATATAACTTTCGACAGTTGTTTGGTTTTTTCAATTTCAAAATTCATTTAAAAAGAATTCATCCCAACCTAATGTCAGCTCACATTTCTTCTAAACGGACTATATTACACAGTACTAACAAGGACATACCGAAATTGCCACCAACTCCCTAACGATTATAGGAATTAAAGTTTATTTTTAGATTTGCAGAAAGCATCATGGAGCTGAATACATACAAAACATTATCTATTAATTTCACTCGTAGAAGGAGAGACGTATCACACAACTTCGTTGCACAAGTTACAGTTTGAAAAGGAAACGCTAAAGATATATTCACATATTCACATAAATGTAATTACAAATAGGTGAAAACACAAACTGTTGTGTCTAGTTTGTATTTTCATCACATGACAAGAGATTCTTTATTGTGCCTTATATAAAAGAAAGTCCAAGACCGACAAGCCCGGGAACCGAAGTGGCCATAAAAATAGTCCATCGTTAGTTATCCAGTGAACGTAAAATACTTCTTTCAAGAAATTTCTAACCAAGTAGTCGTTGTAAAGATGCGCAGCGTCATATTGGTAAAAGATTTGTCCAAGCTTGATCAACGGCAACTACGAGCATATTTTATGATTAGCAAATTACTTATTTGACATCTATCGCTTAAATTTTCTTGCTGCACAAAATGAAATCATTTGTCTACGCTACCTAATTCTAACACAACCATGCGAATCTACATCATATCACAGACAACAATGTATTGTAAAAATTACAATTCAATGTTATGCTTGTTTTAAGTGAAGAAATATTTTTGCTATTTTTAGTAGACTAGTGTATATTGGGGTTACAACTTATTGCAATAACATTTAATAAAGGACGCAATATTAGTCTGTAATGTCTTCCGCAATAAAAATGTTTTTGTCATTACTGAATCAATATGTTATTTATGCAAGATTTTCTTATCGCAGTAAATATATTTTCTTAACAGCACAAGTTTTACAACACAGCTTTCTCCTCGTGTAATCCCCGTATTTGTAATCGTAATATTACTTCTGACATCACCAAATGTCGAGTTGTATACGGAGATTACCTACTAAGATAATAGTAATCACCTATTTAAATGTGGATATGATAATTAATTCTAGTGCGCGCTAGTAACATTAGAATAATCAGTTAATCTATCATTATAGTTAATAGCGGATAATTATAGCCTCTGCTCGCGATAAATTAGTGGATTCCAAATCTAAATCTCGTTGTCAAAATTACGCCAACTTGTTTAGGAAGTATAAACTACAAGTCCTTTGGCACTTTTTTCCATCACTGTCTGTACCCACATACATACATACTTAATTCGCAACGTTGTAATTACGTCGTTTTTTACCGTTTCGGTAGTCGTGTACGTAAGTGGCGCCCCCTACCGTTAAACGAGCGTGTCCATACGTTCTAAAAAGATACGCTCACCTGTAGAAATATCGGTAAGGTGTAGGCGTTGACCGTCAAATTACGTTTCTCTTCCTCGGACTCTATCTCCTTCCCTTTCAATGTAACAGTTGGCTATATTTCGATGTTAATTGCGCGTTCGCAAAAAAAGTTGCTTCGAATTGTCTCAATCGAACGGTAAGAATATGTGGTACGGAGACTGTTCACTTTTGTTTTCGTCGGTGACTTCGATTATTTATTGATAAAGGTCATCCGATCAAGATTTATGGAGCTATTCGCGTTTTTCGCAATGCGAATGGGCGACCCCAATTCAGATGGCTTGCTTTATCACCGTTACAGCGATATTAATCATATGCAATGGTAACGCTGCAGGAAGGAATTTGTACGAGTCTATCTTTCACTGATGTGATTCAATCAAAATATGTTGGGAACAATAACTTTTTTTTTGTTTTCTTTTTGAGTATCTTCATACATTGATTATGATTATGTTATGACAAAGAATCGTGTCTGCCGATATGCAGCGTAAGAATCATGAATTATTATAGTCTTAGCCCGGCAGTATAGCTGTAGTACACGTTAGTTCAATTTCCTGGTTAGGATTAGACATCTTGCAGATTTAAATTAGATAATTAGAAAAGACAGACTTGGTTCAAAATCAACAAGACCTAGGAAGTAGTTGTTAAAATTATATTTAATACAAAATCCAGAACTTTATTATGTTATCAGGCTGATTACAATCGATCTAATAGCCAAGCATGCTTTAAGCACACTTATGTATTAATTTTTGCTTAAAACTATCCATAGTTTAAGAAATTTAAACTATGTGAGGAGTGTTTTTATTTACACTTCAAAATCACGCAAATTGTATTCAGCATACTGTACGTTCGAACAAGTTGTCAGGAACTAGTTTTAGAAATCGATTTTAGAGAAATCCGCCTACGCGTCAGTTGTGTTAGGGTGAGTTAGATTGATGCACGCGAAGATGATTTTGACAAATTTTCGACTAAAATTAATAAATAGATACTGTTAAAAATAATAAGAAATTATATTGACAAATACATAAATCAAACTTGAATTAACGCGGATGCTGTTTGCCTCGCTCTTAAATTTGTATGAATTCACGGTCGTCATTTATGCATTAGCCGTTGTGCTGGGTATGAAGAAGACGTTCGAACTTGGTAAATCGGTTTGAACAATTTGAAAATGCAGCCATGTTGAATTACGTTGTTTTAAGAAATCACTTATCACTTCGCTGGTATCAGAGATGCCTGCAAAAGCCTGATCAATACGCGAGGAAAATATGCTAAAGTATTACTAAGTTTCAAATTTACCAATAAAGGAGTTCCATCCATAAACGGGCATAAGCTGTTACCCATTATTTCCATTCGTTGATAAAAGGTGTTATTAGTTTGGAAAAAATGCTGTTTTATGTAAAGTCTGGACAAAGAAATTAAACTAGCAACTTCTCCTGGGTTCATTTGGTTATCTAATAAAAGTTTTTATAAATATTCCAACATTATATTATCCTCCTTCCTCCAGTGCCATTATCTTGACAATCTTCCTAGGGCCTTCTCTCCTGTATATGTGGGCCCCGGAGTCTTCGTCCTGGATTCCTTTCTCTGCTGTGCTCCTAAAAAAGAAAAATATATGTTAGTATGCTCTATTCATTGTGAATGACGTTACCTATGCCAGTCTATTAAGTCGTAGGTGGCCTTGCGCCTTGCTTTTGAATGGGGTTCTTCGGACGATGGCGTTCTTCAAGGCAGGGCCGCTCGTTTGCGTCCTCTCGAAGAAGTTTTTGTTGAGCTTTGTAGGGAATTCCTGCAGCTCCTCAGTCTCGCTCAAGTGTGTCAATGTAGGCAGCGAAGTGCGTGGGGATACGTGTAGTACTAATGGCAAGCAGCGACTTTATACACTCGCAAGGTAAATAATGTAAAGTGGGTGCCGTCGTGACCCAGATGGTACTGGCGTACGTAAGGGTCGGGTGTATGTGTGACTTATACAACATGACGCCCGTTTTTGGTTTGAGGCAGTTATTGGAGAGAATGGGATGTCTGACTGCACCGAGTGCCCTGTATCGAGCTCTAAGATGTTCCGCGAAATTCAGCCTTTTGTCAAGGATCATTCCAGAATACTCGATCTTGCTGCTCCAGTTCATCTCCATCGCTCTGATTTTAATCTTGGGAAACGGACCGTGCTGTTTCCAGGCAAATGCAATTGCTTGCGTCTTCCTGGGATTGATCGTGGGTCCATGGACGTCGGAGAAGTTAGAAATTTTAGTCAAATGCACCTGCGCAAGTTTGAGTGCCAACTCGGTGTTCCGCGATGTTGCCAGGATTGCTGTGTCATCTGCGGCGTTTAGTACTCGTTGATCGTCTGATTTTGGAATGTCAATGATGTAGATCGTGAACAGCACTGGGCCTAACGCCGATCCTTGTGGGACTCCAAGCAGCAAGCTTCTCTCTGAAGGTGCCATCCAATTAACCTTGTGGAATCTTCGATCGCTGAGGTATGCTCTGATGGTCTTAAAGAACCTTGACGGGAAGCTAGCCTCCTTTAGCTTCATGTCGATCTTGTTGAATGCTTTCTCCATGTCCAGGGATACCATGACGGTCATCTAATTCCTGTTAAAGTAGTAGCCTGATCCGTATCTGTCTGATCTGAACCCAAACTGGTTGCTGTCCATGAGTTGCATATTTACAAAATGTTTGTTGATTCTGGTCAAGAGCAGAGATTTAAGAATCTTGCTGATGGTCCCGAGTAACTGTTTGGGGAATGAGGGTTCTTATCTGTTTCTGCTTCTCCCGTTATACCGTCTTCTCCAGGGGGCTTTCTGCCCGGTATCCGCTTGATTACTTTTCCAGCGTGGCCCGGAACCTTATCTCCTGTTCTGGATCGTTGTGTGAAGTGGTTCAAAAAGCTGGTCGCAAGTGCCTCCGTCTTTTCTGAGTCCGACAGGCAGCTTATTTGGCCACTCTTGATCTCCGGAATAAGCTTTCTCTTTCGCTTCAGAATTCTAGGGACCCTGTGTGAATGATTGTGATCACTCGAGCTACGGCTTTTATTAGGTTAGGTGGGGAAGCGGGGCGTGCGGATAGGAGAGACGTCCACTGAAAATGTAGCAACTACATTTCAGTTGTTGCGTTACACCTCTCGTCTCAGAAACCCATTGATGATCATAATCAGGATTACTTTGACTAACTACTAAATATGGTCGTAGGTCTAAATTAGTTAAATGTTGCTACTGGCGGTGATAGCTTAACTATCGAAACGTGCATCCGGTTTTAGTGATATGACAAGGGTGTCATTGAAATGTTTCATACTTGTAGAAGTTTTTATACAAAAAGCAAATTTCATTTTCTATCCTTTGTTCCTAGTTTGTATTAGTTGCTTCTACACTATCTTTGGTAAAAGTCGAAGGCCAGTACCTTGAGTATATGATTATAAAATAAATGCAGTTGATTCAATATAATTATTGTCTATTACCTCCTGGCAACATATTTTCATTGCTATGTCTTGCAACTAAAAGAAAATATTTTATTATTACTATATAATTAGGCAAACACTTGGTAAAATACGTCTTGAAGATTTATATTTATGCTTCAATTTCCACTTTAATGTATCGAAACTTCTTATTTATGAAAGTATGCTTTATTTATTAATAAAATTCATAGCAATGATTTATATCCATGTCAGAGAGAAGTTAATGAATCGCTAGCCTACGCCGTTTCTATTTCTATTTCGAATCCTAACTGCTTCGCACTTGTTAGATATTAGTGCTTGTAAGTGAAATGGTATGGAAGCGTGTCTGCTCATAGTGGAACGTATACTAAAAAACCAGACGTTACCTAACGTAAAATCATAAACAAAGAAATTAGTAACGCTAAATTTGTTTCAATTACGCAACAGGTAGCGAATTGCCTCACATCGAAACTTGTTTAGTGTTTTGGAGCGCTTTAAAAAAGATGTTTAATATTGTTCATTATGCTATATGAATAATAGGTTAACGCGTATTTTGTTCCTATAATTTCACTTAGGCTTGCTTAAGTGAACGTTACAGCCGTCTTATTTAATAGTTTACTGGAAACAAAAAAGAAAATTACAGTGCCTTGTAATTGGATTATCGTCGCTATTCGGTTTTATTAAATTGCTCTTTTTCATTACGTTTGTACTCATTAAATGCGTAAGTATGCACAGGATATATTATTATATTTGAACCAGCATTTATCTTTGTTAATATTATTAGCCTTGCAAGAAGATTTTTTACGCGAATATTTTGGTTTATTGAAGGAGCAACTAATAATTTCATCTTGCTTGTCACCGAGTAAAATATATAAGACAATACCTTACGTATGTGTTTCATACAGTGCATACGATTTAATTATGTTTTTCTTGGCGTTTATGGCTGACATAACTTGCCTTGACGCTTTGTATGTGGTATGAAAGTAACAGTAAATTACAATTCTGCTGTTTATTGTCCTCGTTCTGGCGATTTTTTTACATTTGTGTTCCCACGATGCATTTCCGCAACCACTATTGTCAGGTAAACTGAAATATTATAGCAGATTTTACGGTTTTTTTCCTCTGTTGGCAAATCCATAATGACACCCAAATACATATAATATTTCAATGGATTCGCTCTCGTTTTTGAAAAAAGATGTTTACCATCCGATACCGTCAAGTTTTCCTCGCTAACTTTTTGCCAACGCAATTTTTGTTCAAGAGTAAATAATTTCGGAATCCGACATGCAGACATTCATTCTTAAATGTTTGTATGAGATTTTTAAAACTGTAACATCTGATATCCCTACTTTAACAGAAGTCATTGAAATCCTTATTCTTCAATCTGCTAAAGCCAGATCCTCAAGTTTCTTGATGTTTTCATTGGTTCTTGCCATAACAAGTCTTTTACATCCCAGGTTATCTTGAGCTGATTTCCTGTCCCTACGAAAATGTTTAACCAGTACTTTACCGTAAAATATAACGAAGCATCTTTCCCATGCACATTAACCATATTATCATAAGTATTCTGAGGTCCACTTCCCTTTGTTGTTAAGAACTTGATAACACTTCTGTGTTCTAGTTGAATTTCAGCTATTTTTTGTTGATTAGACCTTTTTAAAAACGACACAACTTTTTGAATGTGGATGAAACACTGCAACGCCACTTATTCTTTTCTTGTCCAGTTAGATAATATAAGAATCTCCTCACAGCTAAAGTTATCTTCATTCCACACGATAATCTCGAGGGAATATCTGCGCTCCATTTTCCTGCAAACGTGTATAGAATAAATCCTATTTTTTCTTTCGAATAATTTTGCAAAATATATACCACTGGGTAAGAAGTCATCAAGTTCAAAAAGCAAAACCCCTTTTATTCTAAAGTCCTCAATTACTTATGTTTGTCTTACCAAAGATTATGATCATATTGAAATTCTTTGTCTTACTCCTTAAGATTTAAAGTAAGCAATACGATTCACTTATTATAAAAAGAAAATATTCAAAATTTAATATTTCCAGAAGAAAACCCTCTAAGCGTACACAATTGTTTTCTTTTAAAACTTTTAAGTTTAAGCCCAAAAGCCTTTCTACAGCATAATGTATACGACACACATTCTGTCTCGTATTTCGTTAATTGTCGAACGTATAGCTAGCTGGACGGCAATTATTTAAATTAGCCGCAATTATGGGAATGGACTAATCAGGTAATTGCTGAATGACGCGGGTTTGACCTTGATGTCCGCTACCTCTCTGTGCCAATGCGTCGTTAATGTCTAATTGATATTTCGAATTCTATATATGCGTACATAAACATTTGGGTGTTGGCAGCATTGTTTGTCACCTAATTGGATGCTTTAATTTGCTGTTTGCAATAATTATTAAATAGCTTTTTGATTAGGTTTAAAACAGCGTGAAATTAGAACGGATCTGTAATTGATAGCTGATGAATAAGGAATAAAATAATTTGCTATCTGATTATTAGATTAGAAACTTTGAAGATTTATATCCTTGTGCTGCTTATATTTCCGTTAAGGAAGTATAATGGTCAATAGTATTACGTAGTTATAGGTCAAAATTAACATAAACACAAAAAAAAATTTTTAATTATCACTATAAATCTTAATTGATTGTGAGTTGATTTCTCTGGATCTAAGAGACTCCCAGATTCCTCAATTCTTGACATGTTTTACGTATTCCGACTTACAGAGTTATTTCAATGACGGTATGCTTTTTCGACGCCAAATGAAGTTTCTGCCCACATTATTCAGAATGCGATCATTTTAGTTTTTAATTTACTGGAAATTTTAACAAGACATTAAATGTTTGTTTGAGGATGAAGTTTGTACATATTAATTTTTATAATGTTTATATATGAACAACAGTAGCCTAGAACCAATATTATGATATTTGTGTTCTTTCAATTGAACAAATTCAGCAAGGACTTCTTAAATAAAACCCTGGTTTACTAATCCTACCTTCATATTCAGCAAATTGTGTGTATAGTTTTATAAATGTTATAATATCGATGTTGCAGTTGGTATGAAAGTTTGAGAAAGCCCAAGAAAACTGGGGAAAGCAATTTATTAGTTGAAGGTTGGTGTATTTAAATGAAAAGCATCGCGAAGTTTAAGAAGATCCTACAAGTTGAGTATTGACCGAACTTTATGGCCAGATTATATGAGATTATAAACACAGAGTAGCATTTTTAAGAAAGATCTGGGACATCTGTTGTCGTGGCTTCCATCGGTGAATACTTAAAAATCGATATTTTCTTGATTTTACCAATGTAATTAAATTTAATTAATGAAATAAAATCCTCATCCATACACGATGCACGATTCGCCAATATCATTGACCCACAGACTCTTTCAAAAACATCATGAGGTGTTTCTTACCACATTATGTTCATCGACTATCCCAATCCAACAATTGCAATACAGTTTCTGAAAAAGCATCAAAGATATAATTATTCATAAAATAATCTAAGTAATCATTCCTTGAATGTGTTGTCCTCTCTTTACCAAACATCCTGTATATCTATCGAAGAATAACTACAACCGTCATTGAAGGAAGAAATGGAACACAAACCTTTCTTCGAGAAAATGTTTCAATTACAAAGAAAGAGGAGCAAAATTATTTGGTGTGCTGTCCTTTTAACATTGAATTTGATTAAATTGTTTATAGCTCTATAGATCGTTATTTTTAAAGCTCCAAGTAGGCCTTTATAGTTGAGGGAAAGCGTATTTCAGGTAAAATACTTTTTCCGTTCGCAGAATTCAAGTATGTTACTAAGAAAAGTTGCTCAGGATGAACAGCTATAACGTAGTTAAAATTCTCGGAATGACGACCAAAGATTAACAAAAACGTAAGTCTTTTGAATTTCACCAATATTCAACAATAGAAAAGCAACCTTTATTATTTATTTTACGAGCAAAAAAGTACAACGTTACAAAATGTTCATGTTTAAAATCCTCACCAAACTTGACCGTCCACATTTTACGACACTGTTGATAAAAATTGGTTACGAAATATCTTCCTAATTGTTCTTTTAATAAAGAATTAGATTCACAGATTTCTTGAAATAGGAAAATATACCATAATGAAGTCGTAATATGTGCTGTATTTATACATATGGTTGTGCTTAGAATATATAAAAATATGGTAAAGCAAAGTTAGTGTATTTTATAAATGCAAATCAATGTAAAAAAGTACATAAATGAGCGATTATTTTTGAACCCTAGTTATTTTGGCTTTCTTTTGCCAAAGCTGCACAATTCACAGAGAGAAAAATGTAGAAAATGTTACTACAATTGTAAGTATTTATACTACACACTGTACTACAAATAGGGACAAGTACAATTTGTAGCAATAATTCTTACACACTGTACAACGTTGTAAGGTAAATTACTATTTACTGTAGTAAAATTTTACACAATTTTATGTGACTTATCTATATCAGGGTGAGCATAAATCAACTCGTGTTGTAATAAAATTTATTCCACTTATTATTTTAAATAATTATAGTGTTGTAATGAATTTTACTTACCTTTGTTGTAATAAAATCAGAAAATGCCTAGAAACAATAACCAAAAAATATAATGCTAAGATAGCTTAGCTTCCTCGTGGTATTGATGGAATTATTCACGGCAAACGCAACACAAGGAGAGAAACAATATGCTGTATTTTCAACTCTGTGTCGATGCTGCCTCGCAGTTTATGCCACATCATTTCAAAACGCCAAACTAGACATTTTTTGGCGCCCTCAAGAAACGCATGACTACTATAATCCTTGCAAGTATACAAAGAAAATTAACGTTATTTAAATTATAAATTCCAGTTGGCACCATTAAAGATAGCGAGCGTATCAATCCATTAACTACATATTCCTAGCTTTACGTCAAATATAGATACTTGAAGGCACATCGTCGCAAATACATATTCACGAACACTGTACATAATATATGTATGTTGAGCGTATATGCTACATGCAAAAAATTTTGCAATTTCCTAATATATTAAAGTTTAGCCCAGTGTTTCATATTTAGTATTTTTTATTATGATATAGTCTTAGTATCACATTGTTGTGTAATATTGTCACAGTAAATAGTAATAAAAAGAATTAATCACAGCGCGAAGTAATTATAAAATGTGTGCTAAGTTTTGATACAAGAGACTATTAATTTTTGCTACTTCATAATGTATTCAAAATTCAACAAAAGTGTATTATTTTAATCGTAACAATATTAATCCTACAAATAGCAGCGAACATTTATTACAACGACTAGTATAAGATGATAAACGTGTGCAAGGTGGGCCAAATTCGATACTTTTAATAGGGAACTTATACTTCTAAAGTAATTAGACAAAAACTGATCTAAGCTTCTGTAGCTCGATTTTAAAGAGAAATCGATTGGTGAAATCCTTACTTTTATATCTTCCTTAATATAAGAGATACAGAGCGTTTTCTTAAAATGTGCAATCTTTAAAAACCTTTGTAACTCTTTTATTTGTGAAAATGCTTGATTTATATAAAAACTATATTAGGGCGCTTTTTGACGCAGAATCCTATGCTCTAATTTTTTCTTTTTTTAACTCCTATTTTTTGAGATATTATCAAGACTTGTGTTTTTTTATATGGAACACCCTATATATTTTTACACTATTGAAAAGCATATAAAATTACCTTTAGAATAATATAACACACTTGATATTTTATTTAAACAATTTTTAAATTATTTGTTTTTCTTCATTTCACATTATTTTAAGATGGCTATGGATGGTAGTAAATAAGCAAATAAAAGATTTCAACAAGGCAGAAAAAATTGTTTTAATATTAAATGTTACAAATAACAATTCAAGCAAACTAAACTAAGGGAACCATTAATAGCATTACTGTAATTATAGCTATAAGGAATTAAGAGGGTTTATTCGGTAAAAATTCATAATGTATTGAAAATTTGAAATTTGAAATGACTAGAACTAAAATAAGTTGGTTTCTAAAATTCTTGCCGACATATTTGAGGGAAATATTTACAGAATATACCTATACATTTTCACCTGCTTCTATAAAACACTTTAACATGTCGTATTTTTCATAGTTTTCAGACTTTTTTGAATTTTTAGATCAGTAATATTAATGAAAACTGACATTTCAGAACATTTAGACAATATAAAATAAATACGTGTATTGCTTAGTTGCCATCCATAATGTAAAATGAAGAAAAACAAATAATTTAAAAATTGTTTAAATAAAATATCAAGTGTGTTATATCATTCTAAAGGTAATTTTATATGCTTTTCAATAATGTAAAAATATATGGGTGTTCCATATAAAAAAACACAAGTCTTGATAATATCTCAAAAAATAGGAGTTTAAAAAAAGAAAAAATTAGAGCATAGGATTCACAAATAAAAAAGTTACAAGAGTTTTTAAAAATTGCACATTTTAAGAAAACGCTCTGCATCTCTTATATTAAGGAAAATATATAAATAGGGATTTCACCAATCGATTTCTCTTTAAAATCGAGCTCCAGAAGCTTAGGTCAGTTTTTGTCTCGTTCCTTTAGAAATATAAGTTCCCTATTAAAAGTATCGAATTTGGCCCACCTTGTACGTTAGAGTCCACTAGTTTGTATTACTTATTCCCACAAAATTATCAGTTCTGTTTCGTGTAAGTATTTGCTACAAGGATCACCTTCATTGTTCTCTATGATAAACCCATTCGAATGTAAGAATGCAACAGTACTACTGAGAATTTGTAAATCTCGAACGGTTCCGAACTGTTCTACAGTGTGGGGTTCGAATAAACCTAATATATAGTGCAGCTTTGAGTGGTTAGGAAAATTACGAATATGATTTTAAATTATAATAACGTAGGCTTCCACGGCCAGCGTCAATTAAAACTAAACGTTTAAACCCGGAACACGTTTAGTTTTAAATATCCCCACAAAAGTTTTTAATACACATAGTTGCGTTTTATTTCTCAACAATCATATTTGTATTATGGTACTGTACGATATTACACTATCGAGATTTCATCCATGACGATGAGCTAAACGACCTTTCAATTCGTTTCCTAACAAAAAGACATGTTTGCACTCAATAAATTACCCAAGAAAACGGAAAAATGAATTAATCTAATAAATAACATAGCTACCTCTGTAATTATTAACTCCCAAATGATTTATTAGATGCACATTGGGTTCATTTTATATAAATCGTTAAATAGACTATAATTGCTTTGTTGAGTCATCCGACTCTTCAGCACTCAACTTCGTACTGCTCGTTTTAATATAAATACCGAAAAAATATAAATTATAGTTCAAATATAAAGTCCTGATAAATTCAAGAGTGAAGACATTAATCATTGTTAACTCTCCCAAGACCAATCTGAAACGGACCGGATTGCTTGCGCGGGCTCGTACAATTACTGAAAGTTTTATTTCAATATGCTAAACAGCTTCTTCCATTAATTATATAGCTAAAAGCAAATAAAATTACGGAGAACTTCTTCTCGCAAAGAGTATATTCCTCCTTGTCATTTAGAATGCCGTAATCACCGACTCGATGTTAAATTTAGAGGGTTTCCTTTTTTTCTTCACTGTCGTATCCTTAAAGCCTAGCCTGGTGTCCTAGCCCCAGGACTTTGTTTATTCACCGGATAATTACTTTAATTACGAAATGCTGTCGCAGTAAAGTGCTTTTTCTTCTCTCATCTGACCCGTTTTCTTCATTCTTTGTTATTTTAACAATGCGTGCTTACTCTTAAAATAAGCGAAACGAATTTAGTTGGTGCAAGCGCAACAATTTCGCAAGCTGTTGAAAGTATAACTAGAAACGTGGTAAGAGACGTTAAACATTAACTTAGTAAATACATAACTAGTACAATTTAGCTCCGCATCGGTAAGTTGATTACTTCGTTTCAAATGCCGGATTTAGGTGCTAAAAGACGATTCGCAACGTACTATAAAATATTTATTCACTGTACACCCTAAAACGTGCCACAAAATTGCTTCGAAAATAGAAGGTAACTTTTCTACTTCCTATAATTTGGGTAATTCTGCACATGTAGTTAAATCAATGCCCGTTTAATTACGAAGGTATTTGGGGACAACTTTGAATTCTCCAGGTTCAAGTTATAAATGAAGCAAACGATTACTGGATAATTCAGTTGCTAAAAAAAGGAGTAGGTTGTAATTCAATGCGAGTGAAATGCACTTTAGTATCCTACAAACAAATTTGGTCAATTAAAATACCGAAGAATTAAAGTATAATTCAATACATATACAGGGTGGGTCGAAAAGAACGGACTAAACTCCACGAGTGTATTATACACACGAAAAAAATCTTAAAAAAACATATGTTTTTATCCGATTTTCTCATTTATAACTAGCGTTCTTGAAAATGATCTAAATTTTCGCTTGTTTTCATTCACATACATCTTAAATAAAACAACATTATTGTTTCATTAACTACCCTTGTAAAGCATAAAATCGGGAAGGTTTTTTCGCTCCTTATCAGATGCCAGTTATCTGAGTCACAATAGTAGACATTGTTTCTGAGGCTGGTTCAAAAATGAAGTTTGTAAGAAAAAAGTCGACACTCCAAATGCACTAGTTCCACGTATCAGAAATATCGCAGCCGATAGTAAAGAAAAACATGAAACAATCAGAAGAACAACAGATGTCTTTCATAGACGAAGCATAACATGTTTGGACGTCAATGGCACTGTTTTTAAACATTTATTATAGGAACGCTATGATTAAAAAAATGTTAACGTATGACATTTTGTTTATTCATAATTACGCTACAACTTGAAAACAAATGAAAATCAGTTAACCACATATTAGTGTTTTATGTCATTTCCACGTCTACAATACATTCCGAGAGTTTGATACGTTCCTCTTCACTCACCCTGTAGTACTAGTTGCAATAATAATGCTGGTTATTGTTATGCCGCTGATGTTCCATATGATCTCTTTTAGAGAAAATGATACATGGAATATGTAGATGCCTTAATATGTGTATAAAATGCAGAAACCGCTAACCTCCACTAAAATCTTAAGTAGCGCTTAAAATATGAAACAATTCTAAAATCAATTCTTCGTAGTAAAGGCAGAATATTGACTGTTTCTTTTCTGAATAAAACCATATTCTTGCCGGTAACATTTCGAAATTAGAGTTAACAAATCTATATTTTTCTTCTTCGGTTTTAATCGGGGTGATCCTTCTAGGTGCGCCTAAACCTACTCTACGTGCTTTACCGTGATTTGCAATCCACAGGTTCCAACACCATAATACTATCGAATGATTACGATTAAATCTACGCGCAATTTCTCAGGAACTAACACCGCCTTCATAAAGTCAAATGATCTGGCCACGTTCGAAGAGGGTTAATTGTTTATAAAGTGTACGTTTTCGTCTGCGAGACATCACTTACGATTGGTTGAAACATACTTTACTAATTTTTGTAAATTCAGATTGCAACTATCCGATTGTAACAGGTGTTCCTGTAAGAACATGTGCAGAACATCTGGCTCTTGAAAATGCTAGAAAACAAACTGGACCAATGCATTATGATGAATAATCGTTTAAGTTGACTTTCAGAAATACATTTATTAAATTTCAAGGAAATAATCCAACAATTTAGGGGTGGTGCATTTTTAATCGTAGCCAGTGTATAAAAGTAACGTAATTGAAAACAAAGATCGCCCAGCTACACTAAAAAATATGTTTTTCCCTTTCTTTGGCTTCATTTAATTAGGTAACCAACCAACACTATATTTAGAATTTCTTGGATAACATAGACTATCTTCTTTCTCTCACTACTTTCCAATGTTACTTTCAATTAATTCCCGCATCTGCGAGCACGTGTCGTAAATACGTACATACGTATATACATGCATTCGTATGCAACATGAAACACAGCGAAGCTTTCATAAACACACATCTCTTTGTTACTTCGGGCAGTACCTCATAATGGACATAAACACATTCCGCCCAACCACTATTTCACTACTGCTAACTGTATAACAAGGTTCAGTGTGTGCCAAGAGCGAAACAATTCAATTTAAGATCTTTTTATTCTACTGAGCGCTGCGGAGTTTGTATGTATGCAGTATTCCTCTTGTGGATGATGAACCGCATCGGCAGCGGTAATGAAATATGCAAATACATGCATATATATACATCTAGTCGGTCTCCATTTTTAACGTAATTTGATTAATTATTCCCTCTCCCGCTACCACGGCAACAGTGACACTATAAACAAAGAAAGAGGCCAGTATACTATTTTATTGCGTGCTTGGAACGCATCTTTAAATAGTTTACGTGAGTTTAATTCCAGCATGAAAAATATACTTGTTTGTTAATAAAAGCCACACATAGCACATCAGAAAATGCTTAGAAATGACTGAAAAAATAATAAGCAGCTTCCTCGTAGTATTGATGGAATTGTTTACAGCAGACGCAATGTAAGGAAAGAAAAAAATTACTACCAACGGACATGTTTCAGCCTACCCGGCGTCATCAGCATGGTTCCGAAAGTAATTTAACTCTACCTTGTGTCGCTGTTACCTCATAGTTAATGCTTGGGGAACAGTACCCACTTTGTGTCGCTACTTTCTAAACGACAGGTACGTATTTCTTGGCACGATAGGGCGCCAGTCTGTCGTTAAAAAATATTGTGGCATTAACTGTGAGACAACAAGATAGAATTACAGTACTCTCTGTACCATGCTGATGATGCTGCGTAGGCAGAAACATGTCTGTAGTTAATGTATTTCTTCTCTTCTTGCATTGTTTTTTGCCGCAAGTGATTTCATGGATACCATGAGAAAGAAGCTATTTTAACATTATTTTTTTGGTTAAAAGCCACAAAGTTTGCTTAAATATTTGTACCTACATTCTAAAATAATATCACATTTTTTTCAGAAACTATCAAGTTTAGAGTAAGTTTAGAGTATTTATGGTAATAATGTAATTGTACGCGATACAATAGTTTTACCAAGTGGTAATAATTAGGGTGATCCTTTAAAAAGAAAACAGGCTTTTAAAAATAACAAGTTTGTACATATGTAGAAAACATTCTGTACGCGAAGCGAAACTTCTACTTATCTAAGCCCTTTAAGTTACCCCTTTTCTTCGTATCTGCCAAATATCTTTCGCTGATTCGCACTAATAAAGTTATTTAGATGATTATTATAATGCAGATATTTCTTGAATTTTCATTCTCCTCGGAACAACTTGAATTTTTATGGAAAAATAAAGTAGTGATAAATGTAATAAACTATTCAATGGCAAATTAATGCACATAATGCGCCATTTAAAAAACATTCTTCATGCCGCCCGGCATTAGCTGAGTACTCTGCATATCTTCTATATTAACTGAAATATTGGACTTTCTCGCGTTAATGGCCCACCGTGTACATGTATATATACTAATTACACTCATACCCACATAGCAATATAACTAGATTGGCTGCATGCCAGCACAGTACTAAGTTTCATACATGCTTGCATATTATATTACTATATTACTCATGAGGGTAGGTATACACTATCGTTCATATATTTGGGGACGATTAAAAATACATTTTTTTTTTAATTCGGATAAAAACAAAAAATCATTTGTAATTTAATTTACTTCTATACATTGAGTATACTATACAAAACTAAAAATATTCCAAAAAGAAATGTTGTACTAATTACAATTAGATCTATACGGCTTTTTCGTCTATATGTCCACCCTTTGACTTAATTACTGCGGTACATATTCGTGGCATTCTTAGAATTAAAGATTTCAAAAATGTTGCTGGGATCTCGGTCCATGCTTGCTGGAACTTTCTCCATAAATCTTGTGAACTAGTCACTCCTTTTTGGCGAATCCTCCTGTCCAGTTCATCCCATATTAATTCGATAGGCGACAGGTCAGGAAACTGAGGTGACCAAATCATTCTTTTTAAACGATCTTCTTCCAGAGATGCTAGATAGTTTCGGCATATACGAGAAGAATTCTTAGGGTCGTTATCCTCTTGAAACGTAAAGTTTCGACCTCGTAATCGTTCCCCATTTGGTACAGCATTCTCTTGTAATATTTTGAGATAGCCCTCTTTGCGAAGTATTCCCTGTATTCTTACTAAATCACCTACAGCTGTTCCCGCAAAACAGCCCCAAACTATTACGTTACCTCCACCGTGCTTCACTGTAGGTAAAATACACTGTTCACTAATTCTTTCATCAACCTGTCGCCTAACAAACGTCCTCCGTTTGGAACCAAATGTTTCAAATTTGGACTCATCTGTCGGCAGCACGTTGCACCACTGTTCGAATGTCCAGTGTCTGTGTTCTTGTGCCCACTGCAATCTTTTTCTTTTATTTTGAATTTTCAAAAGCGGTTTTTTGGCAGCTACTCGTCTCTTGAAGCCTGCCGCAATTAATCTTCGTTTCACGGTTGAATGCGAAATAGGATTTCTTCGTGAAACATTGACTTGCTGCGTTATTTCCGGAGCCGTTAGGAATCTGTTTCTTTTTGAAACAAGAACCATGAACTGATCTTCAGCAGCTGTTGTCTTCTTTTTGGTCCAGAACGTTTCTTATCAGCCAAAGAACCCGTTTCCGCCACCCGTTTTTAATGTTGTAAGTACACCATTTTTCGATATTTTTAATTTTTTCGTAATAACTGCCATTGAGTATCCTTCATTACGTAAAGCAATAATAAATTTCGATGGAAATTTCTTTTGGTTTTGCCATTTCAGCACCCCCCGTGTATTACGATAGTTAAATTTAAACTAGACTACTATCAAGATCGATTTTATTTTAAATACAAGACGATATCTGCTTTGTTTGTTGTACTAAGTGTTCTATGAGTCTCACATTATTCCTTTGTGGAAATATTCGACAATATTTTCAAGTTTACGTTTATAACCCCATAAAAGGGATTAAGAGGAATGTTGCCTGAGGCTGCGATAGAATATAAATGCGTTATAAATTTGATGGGATAGAAGAGAATACTGTTGTAAATTATGTTCATGCATATAGAAATGTTTACTCTTTCATATAAAACACAATCAATTGTCAATATTTCAATTTTGCTTATTTTTCGGAGTTTTTCTTAGTCGTCCCCAAATATATGAACGGTAGTGTACATCGGTAAAGGGTAATGTTAATTTATTTATAGATATTATATATAGCCCACTTACCTTATCTACACAGCAAGATCGCTGAAAAGTTTGTAACATTAGGTTTGTTAACATATTTGTCTTGCTGAACTGCGTTCGTCGTGGTGAAAAAATATTCTTATATTTTGAGAATAACTGTTCGATATCTACGGATGTAAGATACACATAATTAAAATAATTTTTATAAATAGATAATGGATCAGACAAATCTCCAATTTGTATTAATCTGGTAAAATCAGAATCTTTGTTTATAACTTTCTCGTATTTTTCCACAACACACATCATTTGTAGCACATAGCAATGCATGTACATCGTCCACAATTTGCACTGACTCCATAAATGACAACGCAGTATTTTGAAATTTTTCTATCGCATCAAATAAACCGGTATAATTGTCGTAAATAGTTAATAAATCTATTTCAACGGAAGTATCTTCAAATCTTATTTGGCTTTCCTTAATAGCCGCAGCTTCAGCAGGATTGAATTGTAAAACCACCAATTTTGTTTGCTCCAAAAATTTTGAATAGTGAAAAGCTGCCTTCAACCATGATCCCCAACGTATGAGAATCGGTTGTGGTAGTTCGGGAATACCGGGGCATCGTCTCGTGAAGTTCTCGAATTCGTTCGGGAAATTTCAAAAGTACTTTTAGTATTTGAAATTAATGCACCCGCCTCTGGATAACTTTCGCGAGTCGTTTGTGGCACAAGATGTAAACCATAAGCTTTACATATCACATGTAAAAGTTGTTCACGCTCTTGTTTTAGAGGCGGCCCACGCAACGCAGTGTTGCCGCGCCATCGCTCATAAACATCAACAGCTGATTAGGTGACACTTCACTACCCTCATAGATGCTTTACCAGTACACTTTTGTAATCATTTGCTTGCTAATAAGATTGGAAAATTTTGTTGAAGGGGTTCCAGTATACGCACCTTAACATTTACATTGGATTTTTTTTTCGACTGTCGTTTCTTTCACACTTAACCGGAGCTGTTTATCTTTAACTACGACTTTGATCTTTTTTCCGTTTTCTTGGCATACAGATGGTAGATACCGACGTAACATTGTCAGAGATAGCAGCTCCTAGTTTTTTTTTTATTTATTGCAGCAAGTTCTGTAAATGAATAAATATAGATCACGTAATTTGGAGCAGATAGCAACATGATTTAATTTATACTTTACGTACATTAAACTATTTCATATTGTTAATATGGATATATCATTTATTTAACAATTATATAACTCTTAAAACAGCTACCATATGCATACATGTATAATGTAGTATAGCATTTTAACGATGCGGGAGTCCGAATTGTACGAACTGTTCATTAAACATAGCGTGAGACTGCAGATCAATCAACATACTCACATTATACGCATAACACTAAAGGCACACATCCACAATGCAAAGAATTTAATACTGTGTTCCTTTTCCAACATCAATATTAATAAATTAATTTAATTTAGTACATTGATTTGGCAATCAATTGTATTTCCATCATAAAATGAAAGCGGGCACAATAACCATACGTGTAGCTGTAGTTGATCACCTGCGTGTAATATTTTCACATAAATAATCCTCAACTACTGCGCACAATACATTTATAATTAACGCCAAATGTACGTACGGTGACGGTTAACTTAAAGTGTACGTTTTCGACATGACGAAATCTGAAGGAAAACAATCGGTATAGCAAGAATAAAAGGCTTACGATTGGGGAATATTCTCCGATAATTGTTCTCTCGATAATGTAAACGATAATAGTAATAACAAAAAATGCTTAATTATTTCATACCAGTCACAATTCTCTGTTATCTGACGTACGCAATATAAACGTTTGTAGAATAAAATGCAGGAAAAACTCTCTGAAACTTAATTGTCATGCTACAATCTATAATCATGATCTTTTTTTAATAATTTATAATCCTAATAAATTACGGTGAACTATATTGGTAGTGAATTAGACATTGTACGCTTTCATATACAGGTAGTCGCAAAAACTTGCTTGCGACTTATTATCGTTATTTATTTTCTTTGTTGAACTTCATTTATAAAACGACACACCCAAGTATCACGCATGTTGAATTATATTCCCTATATTACGTAACCTACATAATTATAATTCTCTCTTTTCCTTTTTCTTTTTTTTTACATTTATCATTTGACTTCTCGATTTCGCCCAATGATCGAAAATGTTTCCGGGACAGATTCTGAGCAACCTTTAATTTGGTGAGATCCTTACCGAAATATCTTTGGTACTACTATTCTCTATGTTCAATAGTTTCCACTGCAGACAGTTTTTAACATTCTAAAATGCTAAATCGCTGGTTAATTTAAAACCTAGAAATAATAAAGTTTAGCGTTCTTGGTCAGCAAATCTTAAAGTTAGTATATACAAAAAAAATAGCTTTCGAAATAATTGATCATAGTAAACGTAGCAAATCTAATAGAAAGTTCGCCTATTTTCCGATTTTGAAATTAATTTATTATCTATATAATAAAAATTTGCTGCCTGCAGAACATATTTACCGTAATTATGGACAACGTTGCCTCGATATTTTAGTATAAATAACTGACGAACAGTATTGTAAATTTCAATAAAGTGACATAAATAGATACAACAAAAACCAATTTAATTCTCCGTCCGAAAATTGGTACTGATCCCAAAATAAAAATAACTTTAAGCTCTAAATGGCACGATTCATCCAGTAATTCTCGATAATCGTCTCTATACGGAAGTTTCTGCAATCTTTCTCGCAAATCCTAGAAGCTCATCTGTTTTATTTTGAAGGATTTGAAAGCACTTTTCGTCATTTATCCCATTTAAAAATTGAGCAGAGTTAATATTTCTTCAGTTCTTTTGAAATCGTTTAAACACTGAAATATCTGAACACCAGATCAACTCATATCGTATGGAAAGAATATTATATCTCGTCTTAATTTTTGTTCCAGTAAAATACGAGGTTGAGTTCTTAAGCGTTGGAATACCAATGAGTTATTTTATATTCACGCCCTAAAGAACATATTTGTCATATACTAACCGAAGATTTGAGCATGAGAAATCTAAGCGTGCGTTGGGTACCGTGCTTGTTCGTTCAGGAACAAAAATATATCCGAATGAACATTCCCACAGTACTGTTAAACCAGTTTAAGTGAAATAAGTTCAGAATTAGTTTAGTACGAAACTATACACATGTTAAACTTCAACAGTAGCTGGTGCTGCTGCATCAATATATTTTTTTTTTTTTTCTTGAATTTGTATATCATGATTAAGGCAAAAGCTGCTAATGAACATACTATATAACGTTTCTATGTAAGACATTACTAATATCAATAGATAGATTTGGACAACCTTATAACAAGGCAAATCTTAAGCTAATTTTACACTACCCCACGTGAACGTAGCCTTACTGTTACTTACTTACTTATTGTTCTGTCAAAAAATAATGCTTTTTAACTGGGTCGAGTAATAAAAATCAAAGGTTTCTATTCGTTTCCGATTGTGGTGTCAGTGGAGGTGACTGATAGAAGAAGAAAAAAAAACAAATATCGCAGTCGAATGCGTTTAATTTGTACAAGTGTCAGACTATATGGAAAACGCAAGCAGAAACTGTCAACCTCAACATGGCGGTAGTTAGTTTTAAAGCTAATCTATAATAAGTACAATAAGTAAGTGACTGGTATAAATTATAACGTTATTGCTTTCCAATCGAATTGTTCTAGTTTAAAAACTAATTTAAAAACTTATTCTAAAATGGTGAAACAATTAAAGCCAGATTCAAATTGGCAAAAATCAAAGTCACTCGAGGAGCCCTAATGTCAAAACCACTAGTCCAGATTTCAAGTTAATTTTCTTCTAAACTCATTAAGAAGGTGTAAATTCATACTTTTTGGAATACAGTTTGGAAGAAATCGTCGGTTTGGTGCAAAGTTATCCTCCAATTTATTACACTATTCAACTGATCAAAGCAATTTTTTAACTGCTATATAAGCTGTAAACTCATTTAAAAATTAATTCCTTCCGTTATTTTTAGTTAAATTAGTAGATTAATCTAAACAAGTTATTGTTTTGGATTAATATGAAGCCTAACGAAATAATTCCATTGTAAATCAGATTAGACTATAGCACAAGCCTTATTCTTCTTCGCATTATGTCATTTGTTACTGTAGAAATTCGTTGACAATTTATTGTCCACAAGAGTACGTTGTTACATAAGAATGCGTATAGCAACTCATACGAACATGTGACCGTAACAAATATATTATTTATTAACAGGGACTAACGACCATAACACTTGAATGTATTTTTTTCTGCTCATTGTAGTCAATTCCTTGTTATTCTCAACAATATATGCGGTATTATTTGTAATTATGTATTCCTGTGCGGAAAACGTAACACGAGAGAAATGAAATAAATTATTCATACGCTAAACAACTTTAACGCTTTTGCGGGGCTCGGAGCAACTACGCTAACTAATGCGCGTTCTACTACACAGTAGACGGCGTGGCTAATGGTGCCAATATTTACAAAACTTGAGGCTTACTAACGTCTTTGATCGCCGACAGCAAGCAAACTGAAGTTATTAATGTTTGTAAAGATACCAAATATTTTGATGACTAACGTTTTGATGTACCGTCTGATACGATGTCGTTCAAAAAGAAAGTTAAACATATTTCGGATAAGGAATCCGTCTAGTAGTTTATATTATCCGCTGGCAAATATAGATAACCATCTTCCGTGTTTGCAAACACAATACGTACATGTAAAATAAATAGATGATATATCAGGGTCAAAGCTATGCATATTTATTGTGATCTATATTTATCTTACTATGGGAAAGCAAACAATATTTCATCGGTTCTTTTATTATATTTTCGTTTCATGTTTCCTCGTGATCGTGACGATTTTCCAGATTCTGTCTGTACATACAGATTAGCTCTGCGAGTCAAGTTGGTCCATGACCTGGGTGGTTGTATTTCTCCGTAGTTGTCTGTCATTTACCTTTATATCTTCCAGTTCCTGAATTTTATCATTTCCATGTCCCTCTCAGCTTCACTTTTTCACCTCGCTCCCGGTCGATCTTTCCTTTCCATCGAGTATACCTGATAATATTTTCTGTCGTTGTGATTGCACAAGCATTTTGGAATACGTACTAAGTGTATCTAATTTTAAAAGTGCGTGCAATTTTTTCATTGAAATGCGACTAAAAACATTTCTTTATGTGACGTAATACTATACAGGGTATTCGGTTTCAAGCCCGTACTATAGGTAACTTTTTTGTTTCTAAAGACACAAGTACGGTTAAAATACAAAGCAATTGATTTTTTGCTGTTCATTCAGAATCTCGTATCAGGAAAACAATTGACTCTACCAGTTCAGCAGAAACTTTGGCTTTTTAAATGAAACGCACTGTATATTTTTACATTTTTGGAACCCACAAGTCATTCTGGATATGAAACCATCATTTTAGTAACCAAATACTTTCATCTGTTTTTACTATATTTAAGAAGCACAAATCATAACACAGATTAGCTCTTCTGAAAATGTTTCTTACTTTTCGTAAAATTGATCAATATTAACAGTAAAGTTCCTTAAGTCATCAGCATTCTCATAGGGAGATTCATATAATCTAGCCCCACAAGAATAAGTTCAAAGGAGTCAAGGCTGGTGATCTTGCAACCCAAACAAATGGTCTTTGGGTTCCTAACCATTTATTGGGAAACTGCTCGTTTAAAATTGTTGTAACTCGCCGCCGCGTATTATGATTTGCAACAACATCCTTCTGAAATATAAGGTTCCTCCGTTCTTGATGTGGCAATCTCATCGAGTTTCAATCTTAAAAGCTCTAGGTAGCGTTCTATGATAAACCTTCAGAACTATGAAAAAGTATCTTGTTTCTTAAAATTCCATACTAACCAGTAAAACTAAATCTACATTGAAAACGAACATCTCGTGCAATTAATGGATTTTCTCGTGACCAATGGAAACTATTTTTCGGATTGTACATTTCATTATTTGAAAAATTACATTCGTCGGTTTATAACACTCTATCCATAATGTTTTGCGGTTGATTCATCAGCCAGCTGCAATAGCTTAAATGCCGTTGGTGATCGCTTGGGTATAAATATTGCACTGGTTTAATGTTTAAATTTATTATTATTTTTAATATAGTGATACACTATCCCAGTACTTAAACCTAACTCGGCCGCAGATACTCTGATTGATGCCCTTTGATGCACTTCAGTAACCCAACACATTAATTTTGTTTTCTTCGTTATCTTGGTGATTTTCCTGTTTTCTAACTGCATTTTCTTTGGCTCTCAACCTCTGCCCCAACAGTTGAAAATATGTTCTTTCAGGGAGTTTCTAAAATGTGCCAAGCTCTCAGATGCAGAATGACTCGTAGATTTCTAAAATGCAAAAAAATACAAGGTGTTCCATTTAAGAAACTAAAGCTGAAGTCTTTTCCAGTGAACTGGTCTTGTAAATTGTTTTGCGGCAAAAAAATGTCTTGTAATTTAACCATCCTTGTATCTTCAGAAACAAAAAAGTTACCGATAGAACAGGATTCAAACTGAACAGCCTATATAATTTCATACTTCCAAATCCGTTATGTTTCTTCATAGATTTAAACTAAACCGTAAACTACAAATACTTGGAATACCATTATCAACAGTTAATTATGCAGTAATTTTACAGCAAGATGTCGGGACGGTTTTTCTCTTGCCATTTTTGAATACATTACGCTGAAGAATTTGAAAATCATTTAAAATACCAAACAAAAATTACAGCTCTCAGTAAGGTTTATTTAAGCAAATGTTAAATTTTTAAAAGTTATTTATTATTAGTTAGTATTAGTTATTTATTATATATTATTTTCTTATAACTTTAATCTTACTACTATTTGCAAATTTCTAAGATCCCATTAATTTTGATTTGAAATTTCGATTTTTTCCTGACAGAAACTCAATTTTGCTCAAATAGCCATGTCAATATACAACGTGTCACCGAATGGAGTTGTCAATAGGAAGAACATTTTTATCACTAATTTTATGATGAAAAGTTATTGTTTATGAAAATTTTTCAACAAAATTGCTTACGGTGAAGAAGTCGAAATCAGACGTACAGGGTGTTGTTATTTTAGACAAAATGCTTATAAAAAACATTAAGTTTTTAAAAACTTTGACTTCCTTTATGAATGAAAAATGTGAATGTGCAAATAAAAAGGTAATAAAGAACATTATGAGGAAACTTACATCTACAAGCTACTTTTCACCAACCTACAAACAAAAGTCTAATCGCTTCTCTTCATCTCCATTTTCAAGCGGATGTCTAAATGTTAGTTTAAGAGACAAAACGTTGTTTTCTTTATAAATTCTTTGTAAATGACTTCTACTTATTTACAACCTTTGTGAACGTTTCATTTCATTTTTCATAAGGAATAACTTTAAGTGCCGAAATTAACAATGAAGATAGATTTTTTTCCTTTTATCAACTCCACCTAGGGACACAATGTATAGTAGAATATTTGATTCTCAATTCTGTTTAAATTTTTAAGTAACAGCGTTACATATCAATTACCTGTGAACACTTAATATAATCGTAAATAAATTCTAGGTATTAGTGACTGGTTTGTTTCTGGCATAGTGTCTGCCCAGCGTCAGGTTCACGGTCCTTATCGCGGTTAATATTTTTCAAAAGTTTAATTACCTGAAAAAACTAAGGAAATCAAGCAAACAAAATTATATTGCGCTACCAGATAAGTATCACAAGGGAAACAGCTTTATTGTGATTTTAGACAAAAAAATCATTATAAAAATTATTGCTTTTTCTAAAACTCACAAATAATACTGGACCTTATACAGGGTTAGGATTAGTTAAAAGTATGGAAATAGCGATTTATTAGCATTAATATCAATTTTAGGAAATTATGTTCAATATAAAAGTTTGTTATGAAATTTTTAACTATATGTATTTAAATATTGATGGTTATTTCTTTTGAGATGTAGATTGTTTGTTAGAGGACGGAAGACGGAAACGAAAAGCTCTTCTTTTTCTTTTCTGCGGCGTTTCGTTGCACGTGATGTCAACTTTTTCAAGACGTTTTCACAATTAAATGGATCTAATTAAACAATTTTTTTTTTGTTTTTTCTGTTTGCTTACCTCTTCATTTCTTTTGTCTCTTACACATACCACTATAAATTACACTTTTAAACATATAAAGACCACATCAAGTACAAAACATCCAAGACGAACAACTCGGTCTGACACATGCCCCTCGAAAAAAAAAGTTTAACTAAATAGACTATGCACCTATTTAATTGTGAAAACGTCTTCATAGACATTTGCTTGAATAGTTGACATCACGTCCAACGAAACGTCACAGAAAGGAACGAAAAAGAAACGCAAAACACTTTTCGTTTCTCTCCTTTAACAAACGACCTGCATTCCAAAAGAAATAACCATCAATATTTGAATAACTATATCAAGGTCAAGAAAAAGAACAACAATAATTACATTAATTTACTTAGTTATTATTTTATTTTTAATGACCGATGGATAATTTTATCTATACCTAATATTTATCAAAGATTTGAATCCCCGTTTCCTTGTAAAGATATTACAATAAAAATTATTATAAAGAGACAAAAATGCTCTACCGAATGACAGAGTAAAGTTTAGAAATTGTCATTGAAAAGAATTACGCAGAAGAAAATAAATTCAAGTATTCTCAAATGATAAAAATTTCATAGCAAACTCTTATATCGTACACAATTTCCTAAAATCGCCGTCTTAACTAACAGGCATGATTATTTTTTTAATGCTTGAAGAATAACTTTACTCAAAACTGGTCGCATAGAGCAAAAAATTTTGTATAAAGTGTAAATTAGGACGATTAGTTTAAGATATTAAGGTTGTTTAACCGAATCTTCGCAAAATGATTATGCGTTGTCGCACATATTACACTTGCTTATATCTAAGAATAAGTAGCCATGTTAAGACAAAGAAAAATGTAACACCCACACAGCATTTTTTAAATTTCGCGGATAATTTAAGTTGATACTTCGGGTAATGAAGGACATATTTGCCAATTTTCTACTGTAATGTTCCGAATATGCCTTTTATTACCGAAACTACCAACTTAAATTATCCTCGAAATTTAAAAAATGCTGCGTGGTGATTGAGTTGTTAGTAATTAACAAATTAGGTCTTTTGAAGTTCACTTATGGTTCAATTCAAGAATTTTTTTTTGTTTTTTTTTCCTAGGATTAACTTATTTTATGTTTCATACTTAATATAAATTTAACTACTTAATGTGGTAAAGTAAATCCTGTATCTGTCAATCTCGTACTTTATCATTCACGTCATAACTTTTCTTGAACCTATTTATTTGTCTAAGAATAAAATGCAACTTAATTTTGTCGTCTTTTTTCTTAGTTCATTCCAAGTTTTGAACTAATTTGTTTCGTTGCAGTCTATTAATTCTGCGAAAAAAATAATTAAAGAGAAAAAAAGAAACGGAACAATACGGAATATTTATTATTAAGCCAATAGGTTTAAAGTACCAGATTGTTGATAGCTTTAAATTTAAAATTTAAATTAAAGGAAGACTCCTGATCGCGCCATCTACCGGGCGTCAGCTGAAGTAATGATAAATGATTACAATGTTCCCTATATTGAGATAGCTAGTAAATTTGTTTGTTAATAAAGAACTGTTAAATGGGTTACTGTATTTACTGAATGTATGTCAAAATAATAACATCTTGTAGATCTTCTTGGGCAGTACGAGTTTTGTAATTTTGATATGCATGGATATTTGTTGCAATCCCGTGTCGGCAGTCAAATCGAATTGAAGCCATCATGCAGTAGGTGGCGCTTAAGATAGCAGTTTATCGACAACGCATTGCGCTGTAATGCTTCTTCTCTCTGACAGTAGATGGCGCCGGAGGAAATTGTCCGGATTTAAAAGTATACATTTTTATTAATTACTTGGTAAATTATTTGCTTGTGATAAATAACATTTAATACTGTTAATTTTGTAGGTGGTTTTCATATGCAATGCATAATTTTTTTTATTAGAGTTAGATCGTATTACTTTCCTTTTATTTATTAAAAAGAAACTTACTCATGAATAGTCCCAATGGTTTCATAAAATTATTACCTTAGATTCTTGTCACTTATTCTTTTTTTTTAGTTTCCTACTTCGAAGAATGTATGTTGAATAAAATTAGATGTTATCCAATAAAGATTTTATATTTGACGTAGTTTAAATAATAGAAACATAAAAATTACATTTTTTTTTAGAAACAGCGATGTTTAGCCCAATGACATCATATACCACAAGAAAAACTATCTATTAAGAAGATATAACCTTGATGAATCATTGAATCCCGTATCTAATATAGACAATTATGTCTATATGAATAAATGATGTAAGATTTCTAGCTCCTATATGCCACTAACATCAATTTTGCAATACTCTAGCGGTAGAAAACAAATATATCTTATTTCATATCCGAACATTCTAGCACGAATCTAGTAACATACATATCCTACATACAGTATGTACATTTTAATTGCCTTTTTAATTTTAGATGTAAGCATTCATTGAATGTTTTACAGACCGCACTTGGGACGTGTAAGCAAGGCAAGAGAAACGTTTAGCCACTTAATAAATAACTGATGAGATTTTAAGGAAAGGATAGGAAGGAAATTTGAAATTATTTTCGTTCTATTTTCTATATTTACGATACAATAAAGTCGAAAAAAAGTAGAATAGCAAAGAAATGGTGGTTCTTGAGAGTTAACATCCGCAATTGGAAAATGTACCCACATATAGTAATGCACTAATAAAAACGGAAATTTATTGTGGCAAGGTTTTCCGGTCTGGTCGTTACTTTATAAACAATACTGGCAAGATTATTGGTGTCGTTGGAGGCTGTGTACTGTTTTCATGTCTAAAGAGGAATGAATACGATGCACAAGGTATGGTAGATGGAAAATATTAATTAAAAATTCAAACCCTCTCTTTTTTTCAAGAGAATTTCGTAGTTTTAAAATATTGACTGCATCTTTATAGTTAGATAAATAGGTATAAATATTATTCTCGGAAGTAGTACACCTAGATATTTAATTATTTCAAGCCTTATCGCTAAATTTATATTGTAATGTTACAAACGAACGTCCAAGAGTTTGTGATCAGCGTAATCCACACATCTTATCTAATAACTCAGTTTATTCACCAACCGCAAATAAAGGTACCTTTAGTGGTAGAAGGTTCGATTTTTAACAGAAAATTTCATTTTTGGGCAATTATCTCTGGAGCGTGGATAGTAGAAGGATAATATAAGTCCAGCCAACGACGGTAATAGTTGGACAATTACTTCTTTTGTACTCTATTGTCTCGTTTCCCAAAACTTCTAGAGTAATATAAAAATCTTTCTTCAACAAGTTTCAGTGTAAGTTTAAACATGTCAAAGTGAAATTTAATCAATTAATAATCATTCGGTTCGTTTTCATCAAAATTTTCAGTAAAATTTTACGTTGTAGTGTTGTAGGTAATGTAAAATCATCAAAGAACATAGAGGCTCAATTTCAGTTGCGTCCCTGCATCATGCTACATCAAAAATAAATAGTTTCGGCATATATTTCGACATCCATATATTTTTAAATAATAACAATCCTCAAAAGTGACCGTGGACAATCGCCACCGCTACTAGACAATGACTTTAAATATCGCTAATTTTATATTTGACTTTGAGTCTGTCTGTCTTCCAGATAACTTGCGTCTAGATAAATTTCTAATTAAAAGGCGTTAATTTGAAGAATTCAAATTGGAATTCAAGAGTTTCAAACAAAAACACGCAGACATAGCGTTTAAATTTGTATATCTCATCCAAAGATTCATTTATTAATTCAAATAAAAATGTAAATTGCCGAAAGAGTGTTTTGGAAACATTTCACGACCCCCAATTTCTTCCAAATAATTTCTGAAAAATATAAAAGCGTCTATTTTTTTCCACATAAAGCAATACAATATATATTAGTTCTAATAGCAATAGCTGTAAGTTTCTCGAAGGAACAATTTCTTAGTTGCAGACAAATAGAATCATACGTATATTTTTAATGAGGTACTTCTCGTTGGTAATGTTCCAACTGAACAAACTAATTAACAGTCTGAAATGTCATAAAAAGGCTTGAAATGATATTTACTAGAAAATAATAAAATTCCTTTTTTTTTTAATCTGACACTAAATGAAAATGGTTTGTTTTAATTTTGAAACAGCGAAAGATGAGCAACTACACACAGTAGTTTGTGGAATATAATCAGTGAAAAAATTTACAGGACATATCCAAAATGTGTTTTTTTCTAGTTTTTTAAATACAACACCCTTTTACTTTTAATATTGTTCATTACGATTATCACATTGGAATTGTTAGAAACTGGTATAAGATAAAAAAAATCATTGAACATTTGCTTACTTTCTGCATGTCAGACATTCCACGGGATACCTACATGTCAAATTTGTATTTTGTAGCAAACGTGCTGAAAATTAGATGTTTAATTATTTTTTTGCCTGTTGCCTCAGTGTTGATGTTATTTTAAAATTGGCAACAGTTTAATGATGCTATCTTTTAACAAAGATAATAAATTTTTATGCGTTACATACGCGAGTCAAAAGCTGGAAACTTTTACAAGTTTGGATACATTTCTGTGAATTAGTATTGTATTTCCAAAAACAAAAAACTTATTTAGGCTGTACTTCTGAATATCACCCATGGATTTAGCGAATTATTTGCACACTGGTGAAAAGCCCATATTCGAAGTACATATTTGCATATCATTAGCAGTGCAATTCAAACCATTTTGTATGTTTTTTCTAACTTCTATCGTCATATTTTTCTGTGAACCCGTTTATGACGGTTATGATGGGTGGTATTCGGAAGTGTGTGTAATAGCAAAAGAAATGCCGAACACAAGGAAGAAGGTTATTAAAACCTTAGTTTATAATCGTTTTGGAAAATATTTGTCATTTTTATATGTATTAACGTATCAGAACATAATTAAAATTGTATCTGTGTTAAGGTGCAGTCTTCAGGTAATTAGTGAAAAACTTGGGAAAAAACTTCTTAACCAATAGAACCATAATTTTTTCCGAAATAAAACATCAAATTTCAATTCGAACATTCAAAATAATCTGTGTGAAAATGCACGTTTTAACAAATCACCCGGTTGATTGATAAGGTTTCTGTTCGTGTTTACAGTATACGGCGTACAGGGAAAAAGCATTAGTTGTCTATACAAACTTATCTTTACACAGTTCATTTGTTTTTAGTACCTAGATGTAGACACTCGATATAACATTTTTTCTGTAATGATTACGGCAGTATTGTATTTTTGTTTTTGTTGATACAAGTAATGCATGATGTTTGTACAAGTAGCCCCATCTTCTGAAATTGTAAAATTATGCCTACTACGTAAATGATCAGATGATGTAATGGACACCATAAATTATATTTCAAGCTTTTCCGGATATACAGGAGGATTAATAAGTAGCTAGCCGAGGATTGACTTTATTATTTTAAATAGAACATCCTCCATTTTATGCAATTTTTAATTTCTTTGTCTAGAAATAAGCCAATATTAACTTTCAAGATCATTTATAATTTTCTTTGCAATCACATAATTGTAGACGTTTCTTTCAAAAGCTACAGACTGCTACTCTAGATATCCTATTAGGCCTTTGAAATATACAGGGTGCTGAGTATTGAACACTACGTATTTTTTTTAAATGGCATCATATATTTTTTCTGTATTCACATGTCTAGTAACTTTGTAATGTTATATAGGCACGTCTAATGCTCAAAGTAAAAGAAATATTTATTGTTATGCGCGACTCCTTCATTGCATCTAATTGTAAGTGATTGTGACAATAAAGGATAATAGCTAATTAACCAATTAGGTGATAAATCTGCTTATTGGGTTCTGTATGACATCTTATGTTATATATGTTCTGAAATTCTTCTTCGATGTGTTTTAGTTCTTTATTTTTCATTTAAGTGGAGGACCATTTTGAGTAACTAATTCAAAACGCCTTTTAAATGAATTCAAGCTACTTTACAGTTTTGACATTTGCTGCATTAAACTTATATTTACAAGCCCCGTATAACGTAGTATGCAAGAGGATGTAATCTTTCCGCCCTTAGGTATCGGTAAGTTCTGATACCCAGAATTAATATGTTCTAAGCTTCTTCATTCCTGTATCAGATTTATATAGAAATATACACTGAAGTACTACGAACACACTTCCTTTTGCAAAATTTTACCGTTCCTTTGTACCTTATTGCTCTGTATTGTTATATTTAAAGTTCGTTACTTTACGTGCGCTTCACGAAACTAGCAGAAACGTGTTTATTCGTCTCATGAGAACGGGTTCGTGTTGCCTACTGGTTTCTCCAAGATTCGACAAAACTGCTAATTTCTGCTAATTTTATGAAGCGCACGAAAAGTGGCGAACTTTAGTTATATTTATACAAGATTTGTATAAATCTGTGTAGATTACTTCCCTACGTAAAGTAAAATCATTAAGTAACACAGAATAAGCGCGAAATACTTTGTAAAATTGAATTGATTATTTAGGACCTATTCGGTGTTTTTGCTTATGCAGTGAGGTCTTGAAGTACTTTGCAATGAGCTCTTTGGATCAATCTGGCGTTACAAGAAACAATTTAGTGCTCTTTCTTAGCTAACTTTGCGTAACAATAAAAACAAAAACCTTATTGCCGTACATCGTTATATTTCTTGAGTTAAAGTATGATACATGTGGTATTGGCATTGTTAGCTTAGCCTTTCGATTACCTTTCCAAAAACGTAGAAATATATAGAGTGTTCTATTTAAATTCAGAAAATTGATGTCAGTTTCGGTAAAACCGGCTATCCAATTGAACGGTCGCTAATGCTAAAAGTTAGTTCACACAAAATATAAATCTTACCTATTTTTCCTAAAAACACGTCGTTCTATTCTGTAGAGAATATAGCATTAATTTCGGCAATTTTAATTTATTAAAATATCTAGATTTAGATATTCTCATCAATATTTGTTATCCATCGTTTGGTAAAATTCCCGACCACGCTAGTTAAAGGGCAAGTTTTTATGTAATTACATGAAATGAATTTTTCTTTTTTCTCATATTTGTTGATAATGTTAGAATTACTTTGAAAACTACAATTTCTAACCGATTTTCTAGAATGTTTGACAAAAATATGACAACTACAAGATACTAATTAACATTTTGCAATATGAAAGATAGACATGTGAGTATTCTGATGAAAAGTAAAAGTACTATATAGCATATTGAAGAATCACTGGCGAGAATATTTCAGCATATGAATCAGATCTTTTGGTATATTTAATTAATGGTTTTAATAACATACGTGACCTGAGACACCCTAATTGTATATTTAGGGCGTCAAGTCGCATAATAGTGAACAACTTCAGACATCATCCGACTAACTAGAGCGCCAAGTCACTTGTTAAAATCGCGTGATTAATCTCGGCGATTTATAGACAGAATTTTCATTACTTCGAGAGTGACGCATTCACAAGAAGGAAGGAAAAATGCTCAACGACGTATGACTCATCGCTCCGGGCATACCGACTGTGTACGAGAGACTTTATGCTCCGGAGGGAAAAAAAGGGGAAAAGTCTATGACGTGGTGTAGATATATACGTATAGTAAAAAGGAAGACGAATTATTGGCGATTTCATTGTTTATTCTTTTGTTTCAACGCCGTCTTCGTACAATAGCTACTTTTTAATGCGGATACTTATGAGCGGTGACTCATATCTGTAGCGAATTGAATGGCACGATATCGCGAGCGAAGATAGTCCGGAAAACAGTTCTTTGCGTGCAAGTGAAATAAATTACTAACGTGTCTGCTACAATGGTATATGTATACATCTACAATCTTTTCTAATTGTGGGCTGTATTGTTGAAATACTAGACTGCTAAAACGGGTAAAGGGAATTATAAAACGCATAATTATATCAACGAGACGGTGATAGAACTCGTACAACAAATATCGATACGATACGATACGAATTTATCATTTGAATTGTATTCATTTATTGTTGTATGTATGTTGAACTTAAAAAGAGTGGATTTACAATCAAGAATAAGTTCATATAATATGTTATGATGAATGTGGTAGACATTACATTGTTGGTTTACGAAGATTTCGTAGAAGAATGGGTTTGAGAGCAGGCTCCTGCAAGATGAACGCATAATAATTTGATCAACAAACTTCAAACTTCAAAAATCAAGGTCTGTAGTTGACCTCCCAAGTATTAGTGATACCCAAGTTGCAGAAGTTCTTTAGGAAAATCAAAACGCAGCTAATATTAATCCGATAGAAATCAGTAATGTTAATTACTATAATTAAAATGTCTGCAAAGGTGACACTATTGTACTCTTTGAAACATTTTAGGCAAAATCCTCTTGTTTGAAGGGGGTAAACTTGGCAATCAGGTAATTTTCCTTCACGAATAAAAGCTGGGTTTCAAATTAAATCGGTTATCCTGCATCTTACGGGCATATGAGGCCCATTTTTCTTTTAATAGTAAAGAAAATCCAAAGGCAATCGTTTCGTAAAGTTTTCATGACAAGAAAGTAACTTTTCGGTGTGGTTTTACAGCTAACTTCATTATTGGTCGGTATTTCTTGGAGGAAACAGATAATGCAGTTCCACTGTCGCAAAGCGAGAATGCGATTGAAAACATGATGTTTACAGAGAATGGAGAGCACCCCTGCACATTTGCTAATCTTTTGCAACCTCGTTAACTGCTGTTTCGAATGATCGTATTATAAGCAGACATTTTGAAAATTCATGACCACCAGGATCTAATTTGGACCTAGCGAATTTTTGGTTTCGGGATTATTAAAGAAAATTGTGTTGAAAATACGACTAAAAAGAAATAATTGAATAACTGAATAATTGAAATAATGGAATAATTACATTGCATTGGTGAGCAAATGTCCCTTACTTTATGATAATCGAAATTCACTTACTAGTGATAGTTCTAAATCAGAATATTTAGAAATTAAAATAGTTATACTATTATCTATATATCTATATCGGATTTATCTATTTTGCAGGAAGATATTTATCTCATTTATACACAGTAAACATTCAAATTTTGATTAGTTTCACTTCCAGGTGCGACAAGGTATGTTTGCGATTATTACTTAAGATGTCCGCGAAAATTCTCAGTCGCCAAATAAACAACTCTATTCAAAGCGCCTTATTTCAAGGATTTCTCACGCCTTCAATTAATATCTGACATTTTGCAATTTTGATTTTAAGATTTGTAAAGTCAAGTATTTGAATTTTCTTAGTCGATTTTCTTCAAGAGTTTATCAAGAAATCACATAGGGTAACATTGAAAGATGTTTAAACTTTCTTTGTGTTTTGGATTTCACTTTGAAGTTCTTCTAAACTGTCTATAAGGGCGTGCAACCATTTCCGATAATCTTTTGTCCATTGCGATATTAGGATTCGACCATCTATTGTTCAGTAGTATAAAACATAATTATTAGAGAGCGGAGTTAATAGTTTGATGATTTTAAAGTTAAACTGCTAGCTAATTACATAATACAAATAGCACAAGTCATCATATGTGATGTTTACCTGTCTTTTCAACGATTTCTTTTGTGACTATCTTCTCCAGTAGCGCCCAACACAGCCACCTAGTGATTCTCAAACGATTAAAAAAATTTTGAAGATTGTTGAAAATCAGCAAAATTCTTCTCTGGAGAAGGTAATTTGAATATATCTATAGGTTAGTTTAGTACTCTTTTGAAAGTGCAAAACTAACGTCAGTGAGTGCTATAAAAATGTTCATATATGGCAAAATGACAAAAAGTGCGACTACGTTTTTGTTTCACATTCATCAATATGTTTTATAATGTATCAATTCTCTGTAATTATCTTCGACTCATAACAAAATTGTACGCAGAGTTCAAACCTAGAAATATACACAACCACTCAAATCCTTCAACGTCTATTTCTTAAAACAGTTCAACTCAAAACGTGGGATTTAGAACGATCGTCCATTAAAACTTAATTATTATTCCTTTATACTACCAAAGTATAAAACAAAGTAATAAGACCAATACGAACTCAGATATTCCAAATAAATGGAAGGAATACTTCAAAAAATACTAAAAAGAAAATGAAATTGAAATAATACAGAAAGAAAAAGCTTATACTCACCACCCCCCGCCATCCTCACATCTCACCTAGTGACTTCAGTTTCTCCATCTATCAACAATAAAGAAGGTCTCTCAAATGCTAGAAAGCTCGATTTCTAAAGGAAAATTCCTTTTCCTTGCCTATTATCCGTGGGCTGTAGAAGAGTACTATAAGTCTAACCAACGGCGGTAGTAGTAAAAACAGACAATTACTTCTATTGTATTTCACTTTTCTTTTTCCAAAAACTTCCAATAACTCACTCTATCTTTAGCAATTCAAATAAAAATCTAAATTGCCGAAAGGGTGTTTTAGAGACTTTACCGAACTCCACGACCCTCAATTTCATCCAAATAATTTCTGATAAATCCAAAATTTCGAAATTTTCTAAATTTTTTCCCACGTAAAATATTACAGTATATAGATAATAGATACGCTGAAGAAGAAGAACTTAGCTATGAAGAATGCTAACTTGCTGATAACTTGCGAACTACTAAGCATCTGACTCTGACACAATAAGCAATGAACTATTTTAAAATGGAGGTAAGCTGCTGTTGAAAACATACAAAATAATTGTGGAAACTTGGAAGGAAGAGACTATGTGAAAGGCAGAGTGAGAGCAAGATGGAACGATCAATTAGCGATGACACAAAGAAATCGGGAATAAAGGTCATAAATAAAGAAGAGAGAAGAATGCAAAAATGTCATCAAAAGGATAAAGAACAGCAATTTGCAGCAATGAACGATGAACAGGACACCCTATAATTGCTATCAATGCGGTTAATACATTAGGCATTATATCCATGACCGTTGCTGATAATAACTGTAAAAATATGTATCACACAGTGTCAAAAATAATTAAGAGGAGTTGATGAATCTTATGTAAATTCTTGAAATTCCTTTCTTTGGTTCACGTCGCAATATTAACATAGATCCATCATGAGATTATTGTGTATAAATTGGACAGCGATTTTGTTGTGGATTGTAAGTGTTTGTAAAGTCTTGTACAAGCTAGAAACATTTTTGAAAACAAAAATTACATATTGCCTTTACAAATAATTTTTCTTAACAATTTATTTTACAGAATAACAATATAAAAAGCGTGTAACATATCCAACCATCTCAAAATGCGCGAGCAGCGGATTTTGTAACGCTAATATCACACAAACATTCGGCGGAGGAACACATAAACGCACACCAGACCAACCTCCCTGGCTTTACTCTTTGGAATTTTTCAATTTTCATATGCTTTAGTGAATTTTCAGCGAGACTTTTTGCGATCGAATCGGACAGTACAAAGTAAACTGAAGTAAAATTCTAAATCAAACTTATGTCTGCGGCGGTAGAAGGACGAATTTCCGATGCAGAAGAAGCGGCTGGGGCACGGAAAGCGACGAATATCGCTCGACGGTTTTAACGCTCGAGGTGGTCTTTCTGCGCTCTTCATTCTGCGGAAAGGATATCTGTATGCGGGATGCAGGCCCTTGGAGGATTGTTTCTAAATTGAATCCGACCGCTAAACAGGACGACCTTCGTGTTTATCTTTCGGTCTTCCGTTTCTTACTGTTTAATTTGGGGCCAATTACTTAAAGTGTTTTGATCGGCGTGCCCCCTGAAGGGTTTTTAATATGGAAATACAACTATATTATTAGCTATTACTTATTCAAAAGCAGGCATCGTCCTGAAATTTGCAATGCAGGAAAGAGAGCCTGGAGAAATTTTCATGTTACATTTATTCAGAGTTTTCCATTCTTATAGAGTGGCTCGAATTGTTTTACAATTATTTTTGTGTAAATTGACCTAGCAAATAGTCTATAACGGAATTTTAAAAATGTCAATACTATCTAGCAAAATCAGATGTGTACAGTATGAATAATATTTTGGCTGCAATTAATTATATATCAACGGCTTTGCTTAGATTAGAATTAATTAAAGATGGTCTGCAGCCCATTCCGCTGCAATCTTTTCCTCTTTTGCCCTACCCTTGTAAAGGAGCTCGGATTGTAAGTCACATCGCTCCAATTACTAGTCAGTCTTTACACTTTCAATGGTGATCGTTAATGGATGAATGAAAAGAGAAAAATCGTTCTCCAATTCCTTGAAATCCTCAAATATCATTCTGTGATGTCATACGAAAGTTTGGATGCTTTGGGGAATTTCCCATCTTAACGTAATGTTCTTTGCTTCTCGAAAAAAAGAAACAATCTTTCTTTTCTAGTGAACAACTTCAACGTATTTTTAAGCCCACTCATATTTCCATACAAGTTCGCTAAACTATGTTGTTTACCTTGTAACTTCAAATGTTATGTTTGAAACATTGTCTTGTTATGCTATTTAGTTTTAAGAATTAATATTAAGAATTATTTATGTAAAATTCGAAGTAAGAATATCGCAATTATGTAACTTTATTCACCATCATCATGTGACAATAGGTCAAACAAAGAAAGCAGCCCAAGAATTTTCATATTAGACAATGACAGACATATATCAAAGACGATTGAAATGACGATGTTTGACATACATCTATTTAATCACGATTTTATATGTAATTGAATAGGAATATACCTGAATGATCGAAATTAGTCACTTGCTCATATATTTCTGGCTATTTCATCAACCCACAACCAATAAGGAAAAAACGGTGGCGTTCCTCGAGGGGACGTTTCTCAAACGTTATCAAGCCAAGACCTGTGTCTAATCGCTGCTTAATTGCGTTGATTATTAGAATAATAACTTCAGGTTAATTTATTTAAATCAATTTCTAAATTAATTCCTGACTACGCTGAGGCTTGAATCAACCGATTTTCCCGGGTACACAGAAGATTTCAAAGCAGTCTGATCCCGTTATCATGGGGTGATTCTAGTTTTATCCCGTGCATTATTCTACCATTCGAGTTAAGCTCCAATTTTGCCAATCCAGACCAGATATCCCGTTAGAAACTCAACTCTTACCTATAATATTTCGCAACTATTGATATCACTAGCAGAAATATGCACTAAGCACATTACCGTTAATAACCAAAAGTACAGGTCGTGAAATAATTGAAATTACAAAAAGAGAGAAAATTTTAAATTACGTCAAAAACAGAAACTTGACCATGTTCTACAACTGTATTAGTTTCAGGAAACCCTTCAAAGTGTCGATAAAATTTTGAATTGTTATATTTGTTACGTTACTGATGCTATTTTTCCTACTATTTACTAATTAATAACTATTTTTGCACCTTTAAAACTATTGTTGTATTGGAAAGAATCGAAGCCCCAAGATTAAGAAAAAAATTAAAGAAAAACCATATAATGCCATATTAGCTAACAATAACAAATACTACGATCCTTTTAGTAACCTTTGTCGTTGTCAACAGTTGTATATACCGAAACAATTATTCAACACATTTCAATCGTAAACAACTTACCTTTTCCTCACACTATAGTTAAGTACTCAAAAGTCCTGGCGAAACAGTGTCTGGTAAGGCTATAAACGTATTAGTCCAATTTTAGCTGTCATCAACTGCAGGCACTAGTCGTTTTTAAACAATAATTACCTGCAATAAATGCAGTTATTTACATATGCGACATATATGTTTTATTATAACCACAGGTTATGCTCATGAGGGATTATTAATGTACGAAGTTGGCGCCGTGCACTAGACAGTTGGTATAACTTGTCATAACTCACGCTAGTTTGTCCATAAACAATCAATGAAGGCATGCAAGTAGAGGTACAATATTTATTCGCTAAACCGAATCGATGTTACTCTGAAATTTACACCAGCAACCCTTGTGAGAACATTTCGTTCGGGCTGTGTTGCATTGTTGTTCGTGTTAATTTTGGTGGAATGCATAATTCTTTTTCGCTTGTTAATTTCTATATTGAGTTCAAATTGTTGTTTAAAGTATTTTCATTTGAAAATTTATTAATAAAGACCTTTTTTTCCTATGAATGTATGATACTCGTATCCAATTATTTTCCAATTTTGTTGCTATCCATTTTTCGCTAGTTTCGATACTTTGTTAAAAGCAATGTCTCTATACGCTTTTTATGCAGATATAATGCATCCGCTGCATATATCCGCCCATTCAACACCAAACTTTTTTTCTCCGTGTCTCCAACTCCTTTTATTGCCTACAAACTAGATGGCGGGGTGTTAGGAGATTCATTTAGATCCGGTCAATGACGATGTTGGGGGAACGGATAAATAACATGTCTCTGTCTATCTTCTTCATTTCATAAATGTTCATATTTAGTGAAATATTTTCCCATAACAATTTGCAGCATAAATTCAGTCGTCATACCGTAAATTAAATATTTCTGCTAATAAGTTGTCGTATACATCAGGAAAATCAAATAGACTTAAAAGTAGTTGGTAACGTCCATAGATTATCATACAGTCAATCTTTTAGTTAAGTCCTCGCATAAACCTGCATTATTCTATTTTTAAAATAAGGAAAATTTATAACAAATAATTTCAAATTGTATTTCCAATTGTATTAGACAACAGCTATCGCGATTAAGAAGAGTGAAGAGACGCTAATTAATTTCTGACTTTTAATCAAGATATTCATCCAGGTAACACGTGTTTTGTTGTTTTCTCACTTTCCTAGTACTCAGCATTTAAATTCAGTGTATAAATACGAAGTAAATGTCAAGTTTGGCGGTTTAAAAATATACAGGGTTCCAGTGCGTAACGTATAAACATATTGGAAAGTCACAATTCCTGGTTTGTTTTGCTTTTCAAATTTAATACACGTACAACTTTTTTTTCTTACAAACGCGTATAAAATAGGTTGTATTGTCTCAATTTTGTACTCGTTAATTCGAGTCGCTTTTGAGCGAAGATGTACTTGGCCTAGTGGTTATGGTTAAAATGTTATTCCAAGGCCGAGATTAATTCAAATTTGCTCATTCAAAGGAATGCGGGTTTTTTTTCCATGACGCGCTAACTTAGGGAGAACACGTAAACGTTAAATTTTGAGGTTAGTTCTTTTTTATTCTATTAATCTATTAACTTCGACAATTTTATTTTGTAATTTACTCTTTTAAATTTTCGAAATAGTATCCAGGTAATACTTCCATATCTATGGACTGAAAACTATCGCTTAGTAAGAAGATATTTTTTCAATTATATAGGGTGTTTTAGAACTGGCTTTTGTTAGTTTTTTCTCTGAAACTGACACTTTGTACAACGGTATTTTTGAAAGAACAAGTTCGAAATCAACTCACCTGCCACTTCCTTTTAAATGTACGTCGGGGAGCCAAACACGCTGTATAACATAGAGTACATAAATACCAAGAATATATTATATATTATACATTGTTATTAACGCAAGTAGTGAACTCCATAAGTACGCTTTTGGTCAGAAATATTTTGTTGTAAATTGTATTAGTTGCCAGACCTCTAATGAAGCCAATTTTTTGTGCACACCATGGACCATAGAGGTTAAAGTAAATTGTTTACATAGCTCTTGTAATAAATTATCTCATGAAATCCAATTTTGAAGAATTGCAATACGTACAGTATGTAACATCTTATGGGTTCATGAGTAAGTCACGGCCACCGTATTATTGCCTTTTCTATGTTTACTCTTTTAAATTGTGATATTTCATCTTTGTTTACTGTTACTTTCAACACTGCGTAATTTTTGTTATTGTGAATTTTGTGTAAATACGTTTTATAGTTATCGAAAATGAACGAAAAATTTGGCGAATAGACTATATGTCACAATGATTTCCTCAAAAATTGGGACACCCTGCGTAGTTCAAATTACTCGCATCTGTTCCCCGACTGTCACCCGACAAAGCAGAACTCGACGCATCTACTGTACCCTTTACAATGTATCGAGCAAATAATGTGTTCATATACATCTCTCTAAAAGTATAAAAACTGAAAGAAATAGAAAAGTAATTGCACAATATTCTAACAGACATTTGCAGCAATCCTTAATATTACTACTTTATAGTTGCTTATTTCGTCGCTCACGCAGTGGTCTGCTCTAGAGATCGTGGGTGAAGCTTGAAGAGATGCTATGAAGAAAACATCTACGAAGAACAGTTCAATCTTTGAGTCTGTTAAAATTATGTTAGACGTATTAAATTTAATGAGTCAAATAAAAATTGCATTTAATGATCTTGTTTTTAGATCGTGATGATTGCAGGTTAAAATTTAACGGATGATGTACATATTTACAAATAATGTTTTTTAATAACATTTTATTAAAAGTATATACAGGTGTCCGGCGATGAAGTTCGGGATTTTGTACAGTGATTCGTTGATTGAAAAAAAAGAAAAGAACTTGCAGTAAACATGGGTACAATTCTCAATCGTTTTTGGAATATGGGCGGTCAAAGTTCCGCGTACGACAATTTCACAGTTTAATTTCTAAAAATCTGTGAAATTTTTAGCACACCCTAAGAATGCATTTTCAAAAGCTGTTTCGTTTTGTGAATTTCAGAAAAATAAATAAAAAATAACAGAAAAAATGTTTAAAATGAACTACAGTACAATTCAGTTCCACAACTGCTCGACATGTTGACCACAAACAGTTTCATATAGTTCAGCTCGTCTTCTTAGGCTTCCCTGACAAAATCTGTCTACATTTTCCATCCTTCTTTTGTACGTCATCAAAGGTTTGCTCGGTTCTAACCAGTAGTTCTTCTCTAGTATCGGGTTTTCATCCTCTAACATTATGGACTTTACGTGGCCTCATATGTGAAAGTCCTTAGGATTAAAATCGGGCGAACGAGCCCACCAATACATACACCGATTTTGAAACCTTACATTACCAGGGCGCTGTTCTATTGGTATCACATTTGTTGACGTAAGAAACTGGTCTCCCAGGATATCTTTGCCCATTGCACTGTTAAACACAAACACCAAACATTCACAGAAACACGGTGTTGAAAATGGTTCTTCGGGGTTTCAGTTCGTTGAGTAACTTAGTTAATCCCTTTTTGGTAAAACTCGCTTCGTCGCAGAAGAACGGAGTATTATACGTAGATATAAAACCTATTACTGCAGTCTTCAAAATCCAATCGATTTAAGACCATGTCGAGTCGCTCATCTCATCACAAAGTTATAGAATGCAGTACGTGTTTTTTCCTGTATTTATAAATAGATATGAACACATACGTATGCGGTTGAGATCAGTTAGAATTGATTGCAACATTTATTGTATGGCAATTAGTACCGTAATACCATACGATTTTTCTATTACATTTGTAATTGTAATGTTCAGTTCCTCGTCTGTAACGTAAATGTTAATGATATGCCTTCGCCAAGAATACTTATATGAATGTACTTGAAATGGTGTTCTTACCTTTAATCAGCTAATTACGTTCCTTGTTTGTTATTTATCAGTCGGCTAATACCATTACATTACATAAGTTCAGGATTGTTTTTCCGCTACATAATCTGTAACGGTGATCGAGAATTCGTTTGTATGTTCCTTGTGTGCTTACCTGTTCGATGCAATTAAATGTGATTAAAGGCTGTTTTATACTTTCACCAAATTGATTTTGCGTTAATTACCTTGTGAAAAAAATGAACTAATAGCGTTTTACGTAACTTAACGTTGTACTACATGTGAGTGGCATTTAGAAAAAACATCGTAATTTCGATGCGGCAGCTTCTCACAGACTTCATAAATTCGTTAGTTATTGGCGAATTGGTAGTTGCTTCTAAATATTAAAGCTTACGTGAAAGAATAATATGGAGTTATTACGAAATAGCTAGTAATCGTAAAACTGCAATTTTTATGTGAAAAGAGGTTGATGCTCTATAGATATTTTATTCGTAAAATGAAAATATTTTAGATTTACTTTTTAATACATTCACTGAGAGAAAACCTACTAGTACCTTCAATTATCTTTAGACTAGGGCAATTCCTGTAGAAAGATAGCAAAAAAGCATTACTTTTTAAAATGCTATAGCTCGGATTGCCTTCTTAACAAAGCTTGTGTATGGTTACTTTTAACAATGAAGTACTAAAACAAAAAGCACTATTATTGTTAGTAATTGCATCTGATTAAGATATTAATTTGCTTTGCCTTTAAAATATACTACACACAAGCGAATCGTTACACTGCAATTTATAAACATATGGTTCGTCAAGTACCTCATAGACCATGAAGCATAGTATGCGCGGTGTGAACTGGTCTGTGCAAGAGATAAAAGCATATTTGGAAAATGTAATCGTTTGCTTTTATTACGTTTACGTTTGCATAAATGTGCAAATGGATTTGAACTATAATCATAATTATTAATTTGTTTATTATAGAGTTTTTGAGGTCAAGAAGTTTTGATAATAATAATAATGTTATTTAAAACCTTGTGTTATTTTTGTTGCAAGATCCTAAAATAATATAGCGACTGTGAAGCTTAATTAAACGGCTCCTTGACTAAAATGTGGTATAGTTTGCTATGTTTTTCTTAATTACTCATTGTTCCTTTTGTATTCATACCTTACTGCATGGTAGTAACAAAGCTAAAGAACACTTTGCGGACACCTCTATACACTAAAGGCTCCTATGGTTGGAACACGCCATAGAGAAAGGAGAAAAGTATTCTGTTGCGCGGGCCGGCTAATCCATGTGCATTCATTTTGATTCAACTTTCCTATCTTGCAGTAAGTATTAGAGAGAGATGCAAATAAAGTAGTAAAAATGTTGACGTGATTATCAATAATATCAATAAATTATGTAAAATCTAGGAAACTTTAGGGGATAAGGATTTATAATTTGGTTAATTTATTTTGTTTAATTTTAGATAATGTATAAAAGTGATTAAATGTTGAAATTGTTGTCTAGCAAAGAGAAATGTTTACGCATATAGTTATCAAGTCCAATGCTCTTCCTTTTACGGAACAGATAGTTATGTGTGTTAGATAAAATCAGTACATTCTAGTTCATTTAGTCTTATTGTAATATTAAGTTTAATACAGGATAATTAATTCGGATAACCTGTAAATAGCATATTCTGATTTTCCTGTAACAATTAAGAGGCATTAACATTTCTAATCTTAATAAAATGCTTTTGTTAAGATATTTAACGCCTGCTTTATTACAAAGCTTATAAATAATGACTCGACAAAGTTAACTGAATTATCCCTAGTGTTAGTATTCATGGTTGTTAACATTATGCTATATTCAGAAAGAAAGAGATATTCTCTTTTTCAATGTAAAACCATAACATTCAAATTTTATACCATGAAGTTATATCAAAATGGCGCCTTCCATATACTCACTATTTGCTCGTGGTGATACTCATTCTATTTCTTATTTTTTTATTGGTACACCAAATTAAAGGCTATAAAGTCGAAGCATGAAAACTAAAGTTCGCCACTTTCTGTGCGCTTCACGAAATTAGCAGAGACTTATTTATTCATCTCATGAGAATGAGTTCGCATTGCCTACTGGTTCCCCGTGAGTTGACAAAACACGAGTCTGTCTAGTCTACTTTCGTGAATCGCACGGCAAATGTCGAACTTTAATGATAACACTAAACGAACTAGTAATGAAAAAATGGATACGAAAGCCCAGGTAATTACATTAACCGCGACTACATTATGGAGGCCCCACCGTATCATCAAACAAAAATATAAGTACTAGTACGTAGTACATATTTTATACAATCAAATAAAACCATGTTGTAACAACAATAATGTATTGTATGGGCTTTGCGGAGAAAATGGCGTCCCATCCAATTCAATTTTGGAACTATTATTGCCTTTGATACATTAAAAGAATTTGTAAAAAATATAGTCTTAAATTGTTGATATTTACAAGTAATAATTGTTTAAAATTGAATAGTCAGGAAAGTAAGTTGCTTAGGTTTAACGTAGAAAATTAATCCATTGCAGGTAGCGAAGCTACTGCACTCAGAGAAATGAATTGGTTCATGCAACAAACGATGAAATGTGTATCCATTCAACTAAAAATTCAACGGTTTAGTAAACATATGTATCTCACCTTGCAACTGAACTGAATCGGGTTCAATTATTTTTGTTAAATCAAGCCAATATTAGTGTTGGCTGTGCTTCAGAACATATTACCTTTAGATCAGCCACAAAATTCGCTTCATACAACAGACGTAAATAGAGTTCCGTAAAAGATATGCTTATTTATTTAAGACAGCACATTTGCACAATCGACATTTGTATTGTTATGTTTTAGCGGGATTAAATTTAAGAAATTTTCGAAATTTTACGAAGGTCTTAAATTAACAGAAATTGAGGGTCGTGAATCCGGGAATGTCCCTAGACACTCTTTCGGTAAATTAAAAATTGTTAGATGAAAGTTGTAAGGCGTAGAAATGAAAGAAATCTTGCAACTTCCCACTACATAAGCACAAGGTTTATGTCCTTCGAACACAATTTCTTCAATATTATGCTATTGAACACACTTGAAATTTTAAATCGAAATATTTCAACAACACTAAAACTTGCCTGGACGACAGTTAGACATAGTCACAAACAAAATTGGCGATGTTTTTAACTATTGTTAGATTACGTTGGCAATTGTTTTATTCCCTTGTCACTTATGATAATTTTTTAACCAATTCAAATATACTATTATTGAAATAGATGCCGAAACGAACGATTTTTCCTGTAGCATGATGCAGGGACGCAACTGATGCTGGGATTCTGTGTTTTTTGATGACACTCTTGACCACATGCAACACCAGAACGTTAAATTACGCTGTTAATTTTGATGATACTGACCAAAAGACTTAATTGACAAAGATCGTTTTTATACGACTAACGTATGCACTGCAACTTGCTGTAGAAAGACCTGACATTAGTTTGATGATAACGAAATGACGGATAAAAGTAGTTACTATAAGTCTTCCCCACGATTGTCGTTAGCTGGACTTTTATTAATTTTAATATTAATTTTATTATTTTTACGCCCCTTAGATATTGGGCTAAAAAGAGGAATCTTTCTACAGTGATCGGGCTTCCTACCAACAGATGGACCCTTATACCCGAAGGTTGACATAGGTGAAATGTCAAGAAGAGATGTGAATATAGCGCTGGTGACACCTAACCTCGTTGATGTTATTCATAACATTACAGTATCTATTTTACTTTCCCTTCTTAAAAATATTTATTTCCTCATACATGCGTTGATTTTTGCACGGATGCGTTTTTTGCCTTCCACCAACAGTTGATCCAATTCAAAAGTTGTTTGACTCAACCATTTCTTTCTTTGTGTGTAAAGATCAATTTAATAGTGCTAATAGAGTTTTGATGTAAGGGAGTCTGTTATGAAAGCCACATGTAGTAGGTTTACGTAAAAGGCTAAGATTTAATGCTTTGATAATTTAAAACTACTAAAGCCACTTCACTTGATTGTTTAGGGTCTAGGATTAGGAACGTCCGTATAGTTTCAGTAAATCTAGCGGTAGACAACGCTACATAAACTGGTTACCTCAACTTCTATGCAGCCGTTACTCATAAAGGATAGAGCGAATTTGGTCACATCTCTGCATAAAAGTTAATTACCGTAAATTCAGAAGAATTGAAACTGATGTAAAATTTATTTCCTCGAATTTTCTTGGCTAAAGATATCGTCCTGAATCAATTTTAGTAGCAGCCATTGAGGGAAAACAATAGAAACAATGAATTTCAACAAAATTAAAACCACATATGAAGAAATTAATTATTTAAGTTCAAACTTTTCTACAATTTGGAAAAGGCAGCTGCGTTTGCTGAAACGTTATGGACTTGTAATGGCCTGCCAAGCTCAATACGAAGTAGTGAAAAATTTTGTCTGCTAGTGCCCTTTTAGAGCTATAGTAGGTCACTAGCGGCTATGCCTTGCTGCCATCTTTAGAAAACGTTCTAACCTATGCCAAGGCAATATATTGGTTAACAACCTAGGGAGATTCCCGGCATAGAGAGCATACAAAATGACCGCACCATACCCTGTTTTCTAAGAATGAAGAGAGTATCGTTTAATAAATGTACATGCATAATTGAAACGGCACACAATTACGTATTTTAATACTTTAATTCAGTTTGTTTGTAATATAAATCAATATTGATAAATAAACTTACACTATTTTGAGTCAACATATGCTAAATGTAATTACCAGACCATTGAAAATTGATGAAACCATTATTTAGTAAATCATTTTAATGTATCGTCCATTCTCAATATGTATATGCCTATTATTTATTGTAAATCCTTTCATTTAGATCGCAGATTTGCATGTCAAACGTCACACTATTTAGCTTTAAACTGATCATTTTGGTTTCTCTCTAAAATATACCGTGTTATGCATGTGCGAATAAACCCAGTCAGAATATGCACTGATGCAAGCGCTATAGCACAGCGCGATAGAAGCATTTATTTCGAAAATAATGGGGATATCGATTTACCTATGCTGTATGTGCGTATACCCGTTGATAGGAGGAAGGTACTTATTCACTTTTCCTCAATTCACAAGATTCGTTTGTGTCGTCTATTAGGCGATTAGAAGATTATGCCTGTTCGTGCAGTCTTGTGTAGCTGGCAATGCCGATGATTATACAACAGATTTGTTCGTTGTACCGATTGTTGTTTTCCAGCAATCATTAAAATTTTTCGCCTCGTTAAACAGGATGTAAAGAAAATACAACTGAATTTTTTTTTTCGGTAAAAGAAGGTCTTTAACGAGAAAGTACTTTTTGTTATTATTTTTGCGGGAAATGAAAAGAATCTGGAATATTCTGTTCTATGAAAATATACACTGGATGGAAATGGTTAGCAAAAAATAACAGAAATTAAAACTTTAAAAGGGGAAAACTTTAACCATAGGTTTCAGATCCTTTTTAATTACAATAATTAGTATATTTTTAGAAATCTTTGCTATTATTCTTAATTATTACACTAGAAATTAAAAATTTGCATTATTACTGATTAACGATAAACTGTTTCACATGGTCAACCAGCATCAAAACCTGCCTTTATAAATCTACTGATCTGACCGTACATTAATATATACAAAATTTAAGGCAGTTGGGATGTAAAAAAGGAATTGAGGGAAATGTAAAAGCAGATGAACTATCCAAAGAAGCGCCAAATATGCTTTCCATTAGTTCAATTAGCAAACAAGAGAAAATCAAAAAGCGTCGGCAAAACATTCCAGGACAAGTCGGCTAAAAGTATTCATATAAGGCTTACCAAAAATAATGCTGCCTTTCAGCGGAGGGTATCTCAGATTATTTGCAGGCTTATTTTATTGAAATACGAGCTAGGAAACCCTTGCAAATAAACTTCGTCGTCATCATCACTCAAGTGGAATATGCTGGCCGATGACTGCCAGCCGAAGAAGCAGAAGAAATACAACATAAAAGATGCCGTATCCTCCAGAAAGCTAAACCACCGGCAAGGAAGAGAAAAAAGCACTTGAGGAAATACGTCACAATGAGAACCTAACAACGCAACGCAACAGTAGTGATGGATCGCGCAGACTACAACACGAAGATACAGATGCTGCTGGACCCGGACCACTACAAGAAACTGAACAGGGACCCAACCACGAAGGTTGAAAAGCAAACCAGGGACGCTATTAAGGAATCATCCATCCCAAAGGAAGGCTATTACCATCAGAAAGCTGACCAACACGACTGTAAGGGTTACCAAAGATACACAAACCCGGCAACCCTCTCAGACCGACCGTCAATACATGTGGCTCACCTACCTACGAGTTAGCCAAATATATCGCAAAACAACTGGCACAACACTCCGGGAACACCAAAAGCTTTGTGAAGAACATTTCATCGAGATACTGCAACAACACGAAATAACAAAGGAAGATTTACTGGTATCTTTCGACGTCACTCTTCACCAATGTACCAGTGGAACAAACACTAGAGATCATCAGGCAACAACTAATACCAAAAGGACTACAACCGGATCTGATTGATTTGGCAAGACTCTGCTCTGTCACCTGTCATCGCCAACATCTTTATGGAAGCGTTCGAACAGGAAGCCATCGAATCGAGCAGGATGAAACCTAAATGCTGGTACAGATATGTAGAGGACACCTTTGTCATATGGCCGCACGGACCAAAAAAATCTAGAGGAATTCCTACAACATATCAACAGACAATACGCAAACATCAACTTCACCAGAGAAAAGAACATCACCACACGATTCAGCGCGGTGACCAAAATCGACCAGCTCCCAACAAGGATGTGTTACCGAAACTACAAGCAAAAGACATATACGAACTGAAATGCCAATGTGGAAAAAGCTACATCGGACGGAGTATTCAGTGCAGAGTGAAAGAACATGACAGAGACGCACGCCTTAGGCACATTGAAAAATCTGCAGTAGCAGAACACCTGCACCAATAAGGAGACCACCACATAACCTACAGCGACGTTAAAGTATTAGCCAGGACCAGCCACTACTACCAGAGGATAATACGCGAATCGATAGAAATAATGAAGGATACCTACAACTTCAATTGCAAAGACAGATACAAAATCAGCAACACATGGAAGTTAGCACTGTGGAGTCCTCATACAGGGAACGACGCGATTCATCGGAACGGAACGGTTATGGATCAGCAAAGCGGAATAGAAATGGGGTATATAACGAGGAGCAAAAGACAACAACACCAGTCTTTAGAAATCTGAAGAAGCTGACAGCATGATCAGCGAAACGTCAAGTCAAACATCAAGTACGCGACAACACCCGAAAGACATTTCTACTAAACTCCGTCGTCATCGCCAAGATGTTTTGCCATTGATCGTAAACGACATTAGTACTACAATAAGCTGTTCCCAATAGCTACTGAATTGAAAGAAGAAAATCCTAGATTATAGTACAAAACCTTCAACTACACTATTATGTATTAACGGCCTGTTGTAATTAGTCTATTCAGGTTGCAGTGATATGGCCGGTTAAGTAATAATAATAATAAAATCTTTATGCTGCAATTCTCAAAAGAATCATCAGATTCATTGAGGGTATTAAAGTATATTATTTAAATCCTCGTTTACATTATCCTTTAAGATAAACTTTACTGGGATTTATTTTAACCGTCAAAAGTAGGAGTGCTTTTGATGAAAAGCATATCTACTTGATTTTTATTGATATATAACTGATTTCATGAATTCTTTGAAATATCTCAGAGAAACATTGTGAACATGTAAAATAGGAGTTATTATTGGTAAAAAGAACAAATGTTTTTCCTATCTGGGCCAAGTTTTTGGAGCCTTATGACTTAGCAGATGTTAATCCGGAGATTTAAAAAGACTATCTTAGAAATACCCAACTATTATTTTGACTATTTTCATATTCGTATTCATTGCAATCGTCCTACTTATATTTTCATTTGAAATTTCTAATTTTTGGCCCCTTTATTCTCAAGGGGCTTTATCTTTACGTGTTTAGCGCCATAAGTTTAACTGGGTATTTCCACTTGGAATTTCTACAGGATGATTGTGTTTACATTATTTGTAACTCCTATAATGTTTTACACGGGGAAATTTTGAGAAAATCTAGAAATTAATGTTTTTTGAAAATTAGGGGGGGGGGGCGTTTGTAAAACACCCTTTCAACAAATTGGATTTTTGATTTGAAGAGATAAATGGATATTAGAGGGATATTAGAAATTTAAACGACAACTAACCTTATATATCGAAATTCACATAAACGTTATGTTTACGTGTTTCCTTTTGAAAATCAGTTACTTCTGAATAATTAATACAACACACACTTTGAATTCCAATTTGAATTTTCCAAATTTTCCAAAGTCAACCATCATTTCAGGGCATTGTTTAATCGCGTTCACGATTGTTATTTCTACAGCCACTTGTGATAATTTTACTCTTTAACAATTAAAGGATTTCGACGAAGTTTGCAAACGCTAGCATCCCATATCATGCTGCAAAAGAGAAGCAAGATTACATGTATATATATATATATATATAGCTTCCTTATTTTAAATAGAACACTCCGTATATAACGACATATTTAATATAAAGTAAATTTAATTTGGATAACAATATATAGCCAACAAAAAATTCTATTTACGTTAATAAAATCGAGTGCATTATAGATATGTGAGTATTATGACATGCACTGATAACAATAAATAAATCCACTCAATAAGCAAGATCCAAGCAATATGACGCGTAGATGTAACGTAAATTAAAAAGAAAATCCGTTGATGTGTGTTGATAGACACGAAACCCCTCGCTTACGATTAATAAGAATTTGTGAGATAGTAGACCGTTGTTTTTAATTTATAATGTTATGTTTTTCAAAAAAGGTGTACAGGTAGTAGGTAACATAATCAATTCAAGTGATTAAATCTTATTTCCGGTCTACTTATTATGCTTTAATTAATAACGTTTATGTATGTAATTATATTTCAGAAAGAACCTGCCTATGAGAAAATTATGAGAACGATTTCGTAAATTTTCAAGTTCAATCCATGCAATGTTACAGATTTAATCAGCATCTTACATTACAACGCACTTAAAATATTTATGGGTGTCAACTTTTCTGTTGCCATGGAATCAGTTTTAAATAGCATAATGCAGTATATTTCAATCGTTTAGCATGTGTAACCCATTTTTCCACACCAGTTTTAATCATGCTCTCTTTTTTACACTACAACCGTCAGTAGTAAATGTTTAATTTTTTGCAATACCCTAACATTTTGTTTTATTATTGGATTGGTTTTCTTGGATTTTCTTTTCCTTTTTTCATATTATGCACATTGTCCCAACCTTTACATGTTTCACATTTACCTAAAGAGGTGTTATCTGCTGATTAATAAGCTTTGATATATTGATTTTGGTTTCATTTTCTTATATTTATGTAAATATTTATTAAGTACATAAATCAAAATTTGTTTATATTTAATTACATTACTCCTGTTTCATGTGACGTCGTTAATAGCAAAAGAAATAGCTCTGTACATTCTTGGACATAGAAGGTGCCTTTGATAACACCTCCTTCAAGATTATCAAAAGAGCGACCTCCTCCAAAGGATTTCACCCGTCGTCTACAAAGTGGATTAAAGCCACGCTGGGATCGGAAACGACAACAATTAGATCCGCCAGAGGCTGCCCTCAAGAAGGGGTCTTGTCAACTCTGATCTGATGTCTAGTAGACGATCTCTTACTGAACTTGACTTCCAGCGGATATGAGGTGCAAGGGTACGCTGACGACCTGGTAACCATGATAGCAGGAAAATATGAGAATACCATGTTACAACTTATGCAAAGAGTTCTTGACGATACATAGCCATTGCGGCATCACTAGTAAGCCGCAGGTCACTTGGTAAGAACTGTGGTCTATAGCTTCAAATGACCTTCTGGTCATACACAGCAATAATTAGACCTATGATCACCTACGCCTCTTTGGTTTAGTGGCTAAAAACAACTCAGAAGACACCACCAGGTTCAACAAATTCAAAAGCTCACTTGTCTCAACGTTGCGCACGTGTCCTACAGCAGCGCTGGAGATCCTGTTAGGATTAACGCCGCTTCACATCCACATTCAAAAACAGGCTATTATGAGTGCCCTCATTCTTTGCAGAATGTAGGGACTGCAGCCTAGGGATCTTAATGGACATCTCAGAATCCATGAAGATCACCATGCAATATAATTTTTATCAGCCTTACAAGGCAATAAGGTAATCATTGCAAGACGTACCGAGTGGGCATCCGATAAGCCTCAAAGCAAAAGAGGTACACTGGCATGGTATACGGACGGCTCAGGAGTAGAAGGAGTTGAAACAGGTATAGGCATTAGAGGGCCTAACCACCCTACCACCTTAAGTTGCCTACAGGACTTCACACCAACATATTTCAAGCAGAAAACTCTGCATGCATCATAAAGAACCTCCAAATAGGGATACGAAGTGCAACCATAACTATATTCAGTGATAGATAGCCAGTTCTAAATGCTATCAAGGCCCAGACATACGAATCTGGTCTAATCCACGAATGTATACACAATTTAAGGCAATTGGCATACAAAAACCACGTTATTTTGCGGTGGATCCCAAGCCATCAAAGGATTGAAGGGAATTAAAAGGAAAAGGAATGAATATGTCCTTCATCAGAGCTAAGCCCTTCTGTGGCGTACAAAAGAGTCACGTCAAACCAAAAATTAAAACGTGGGAGGATACTCAAAAGACCTCGTACTGTGACCATATTCCAGGACAAAAACAGGCGAAAGTATTCATATCAGGCTCATCTAAGACAGCAAAAATTCTCCTATCGTTCACCAAAGGCCATCTTAGGTTACTGGCGGGATTTCTAACAGATCGTGAACAAAAATATCACCCATTCAATCTAGGAAAAGCTGAAGGTTAAATCTGTCATCTATACCAAGAAGATCTGGAGACGGCAGAACACATTGTACGCAAACGTTGCCATCAGTCGCACTTGACAACATTGCAATAAACCATTTCTGACATCTATTGAACTGAAGGATAAGGATCTATTGTAACACATATAGGGACATTTTGTTACGATAGATCTACCAAGGTCGCAATGACTAAAGGCATTTGTGCCATAGATCAATGATATTAATACTACTCCTGTTTAAATAGTAATTTTTGCCGGTAATATATATATATATATGTACAAACAATCTGAGTCATCATGTTGTAACAAAATTCACTTGTTCCTAACAGGTATACGTTATAAATCATAAATTGTAACTCGCCTGCATTGTAAATATAATAAGAATAATTATCTTTATAAATATAATATTTCATTCTGTATTTATGTATTCCTAATACTTTGCGTAAAGCACGATTATATTTCGAACTGTAATTGTATGACTTTCTATAGTTGCGGTTTCAATTAGTGCTGATGAACTTGTAAGATATTTGCTTTACAGCTTGATTCAGAGCGGATAAGTATGTATGTATATGGATCTTATTTACTTTCCATATTGGCTACTACGCAATATTTACGCTTTCGAAAGTGTATTACGTGCGGTTATCTATTATTATCTGGCCGCAGAAGCAGAGATACTCATGCAACTAGATACGCATAGTCTTTACTTAATACTTATTAGTTACTTTAGTAAACACGCCAATCTAATTAATCTTATTGTACAACTAAGCGCTCAAGTACAGGTGATGATGATATGAAGAGTACCCATGTTTAGAAACAAATTGCAGTTTTGCAGAAATCAAAGAGAAGTTGTATATAGCTTGTAAGGACCATGCATCCTCGAAGGCTACTATCAGATACTGGTTCAATAAATTTAAGCTTGCACGAACACTCGTATTCCGACCCGACTACGTCGTCCCATTGACCTAAATATGGACAATTTAATTAATAAAGTTCATGATTTGTTAGCAGACTACCGACTCAAAATTAGAGAGATCGCTAATATGGTAAACATCTTAGTTAAACATCCTTCATGAAAAATTGATTGAGAGAAAGCTATCGGCGAGATGGCCACCGCGTCTCCTGACACTTGATCGGAAACGGAATAGTATGTTAACTTCAAAGCAATGTTTGGATATGTTTGAATGTAATACGAGTTTGTTACGAATGAGTTTCTGCAGCGTTATGTGATAGTAGATGAGCTAATGGCTAAATCATTACACATCAGAAACTAAAGGCTAGTTGCCAAAGTGTGTTTATCCCGGGAAACGTGCACCAAAGAAGGCGAAAATGATTCCATCAACCGAAAAAATTTTGGCGATGATTTTTTGGGATTCGCAAGGCATAATCTTGATTGATTACTTATAGAGGAGATAAACAATCACGATACAGTGCTACGTTGGCTTATTGGATCGATTCGACGCTGAAATACTTGGAAAAAGGTCCACTTGCATGTCTATCAAACTAGCGTAACCATTTCATAAGCCCGCTAAAATACAAGTTGCATATTTTGTTGCTAATTTGTTACCCAAGAACTGATTTTGTTGCTCCAGCCGTACATCAGCTTAATATTAAGCTAACACATTTTTGTTGCGGCGACCGTTACTCGGAGACGGTTGCCGCAACAAAATCAATTCTTGACTAACAAATTAGCAACAAAATATGCCGTTTAGCCCATGTTTATATGTGCTGCGAGAGAGCGACTGCCCTGGCTTAATATGCTAGCCTAGCCATCGTTTCTCGGAAACGGCTAGAACAAAATCAATGGTTGGGTAACAAGTGGGCAACAAAATATGCAACTGGTTTGCTGGTGGACTTATGAAGTGACTTCGCCACTTACCGAAGAAAAGGATTCTCTACCATCATAATAACGTCCCCGCCCGCGCATTGAAGTCGTTGTTTGCACAAGAATAGTTGAACGCAAGGGTCATCATAACCAATACTAAAATCTCATAAATTGCCATTCCATTTTCATTAAGAAATACCGGAACTTATACAACAAACAATTCAGATATAATTTAAACTGATGATCCTACCCTGCAATTAACCATGTGAGTTACTCGGTTTGCAGGTGCCTCTTAAAGTACATAATTAAATAATAAATCTAATAATAATAATGTGTAGTTATTGTAACCACCTAAAGAGAAAGGCGATATTGGAGTAAATTGTTATTAAAACGTGAGCAAGCTAATCGTAATAAATTCCAATTTATTCCACTACCTGCGCTACAGATTAAAATTAATTAATGGGTTTACGTTTCTTCAGAATATGTTTATGTACGTTTAGAGAATGGAAATAGGTCGCCCGCGTTGTCACATTGAGAATTGTAAAGTGAAACATAATAGACGCGATGAAAGTTCTCGGCAAAATTGCAAATTCCCAATAGAAACATTAGCTGCGTACAATACCGTACTTTCAACTTTTCTTTTGCATCGAACATCTGACGAGCTATTAGTAATTACACTCATTAGGAGAAGCTCACCGCCAATGGTAATTCTTTGAAATTAAGTTTGATTAGATTGTTGAGTTAGAAATTGTCCCGATTTACATTTGTGTTTTATTAACTATACATATATGAAACGGTTTATGGCATTTAGATTGAAAAGAAAAAGTTAAGAAGACCCGGAAAAATTTGATTTATTGTCGACAACTTTTATATAGAGCTTTTCTTGGGTCAATGGGGTCAAAATTTTTGGGTTGGCTTTTTTTTTTTTTACTAGAATAGTGAGGGTTTCAAGACAAGATGCGGGTAGAGTTTAATGGGATTTGGTAGTCAGTTTCTAGTCTATAATTAGCCAGCGTGTATTCTGCTACAAACAAACATAAGTGCCGATCAATCATTTTGTTTCACCGATGTACACATTACTCAAGAATCTTGTAGATGTCAGAGGTTTCTAAATCATTGCGGTCTTTCATGAGAGACTAGTGTCTAAGAGTTTGAAATGGCGTCTGAAGGTTTTAGGCTATTCCTGAAGAGAATCTTACTGATGCAATTGGTGACAGCTTGAGTGTAGGGTAGTTACGTTTGCTTAAGGTTAGGTGAGAGAACTAGTGCGGTTCAATTCTTGAAGAAGCGAGTTTTTGGGTTGGATGATGATATGAGAGGCCGTTAAGAATGGAACAGAATGTTCCAGCGTACCGCGAGAACATCTGGGAAACGGAGGTAACCGCCTGAAAAAACCTCCATGGTAAAGGATATGGGATTCTGTTCGGAATTCAGAAACGACAGGAAATTATTCGTAATCCGTAAAACCAGATGACAAAGTTGTCATTAACGTACCAATGCTTCGGATTACAGTTGTAAAATGATAGAGCTTATTGTTTGCATACTTCCAGGAAGGTAAGATGTTGATGGATCGACAGGAGACGGAGGAGATTCCATAGCTGCACCTAAAGCTTGCTCGTAGTATTTACCATGATGCCGAAAATAAATAGAACAAAGTCAACTTTCGGAAGGAACTCTCTAATGATGGATATAATATCCTGTACAGAACCTTTGGCAAATAATGGTTCGACATCAAACCTAGCAAGTAGATCGCCAGGATCTATCGTCAACTCTTTCAATCGTTTGACGAAATGTTGCAAATTTTGGATGAAAGTTTTAGAAGAAAGGTACTTCGATAATTTGTAGACAGGGTTATTGATAGTGCTGACAATAAAACATGAGGGTTTGTGAATTTTAGGGAAACTGTATAACTTCGGGGCTGAAGAATAACTAAGAAGTCCCTCTGTTCTTTTTCTTCGTTTCTGTCTGCTTTCATTCATTGTTTTGTGCCTCCAACTGATCTTTTTGTAAAGCCGCAAACAACAACTTTATTTCAGAAACGATAGATTAAAATATGTTGAAGAAAAATGACAAAGAAAGTTAGTGTCCCTAAATAGAGGAAAAGTAGTTGCATACTAATGTGAAGGCCAAAGCAAAATACATACAAAAAAGAAATAGTGAGTCAAAATGGAATAAATTAAAAATTAAAAGGTTAAGGGCATCCAAAATTTTAGTGTTTCTCTTAGATTTATTTAATCTGTCAAATCAATATTATATTTTTTCTTCTCAATCATATCAAATTTCGACATGTGTACTTGCTGTTCGTATGTAATAATAAAAATTAGTAGTAACCCACATAATTTCGATGGAACTGACAAGGATGTCATTTGAATTATTCGATTTAGTATACGCATGGAGATAAAAAAGAATTGATAAATAGGCAACCTTTTTTCAACATCGACATCTTTACAAAATATCCTCGAGAAAACTTTAAATTGAAATTCTTCAATGAGATATTCTGCATACAGTTCATTTTAACATTCAGTAGAATCATTTGGACCATTTATTAAATAAATTTCACCACCTACGGATTTGGAGTCTCTCGGACCCAGGTTCGCAAGAATTTCAAAATTGGGAAGGACTTCTGGATTTGGATTTGAAGACTGAGATATCACAGGTACCGAAAAATTAAACATTTGGGCAAAAATAAAGTATAAATTCAATTTTCTTTTAAAAACCAATTACTAAATTTAATAATCTATTCAAAATTAGCAATCGGATAGGGATTAAATTAGATTTTCGTGTTCATATTAATTTTAAAAGAAATTTTCTAAATATTGTAAGGGAAATATAATTTTAAAACTTTGAATAAAGTAAACATTTACCTTGCTCACACTTAATTTGTATAATTTTCAGTGGAAAAGAAACAAGATCCCACAATTCAAAAACATATTAAGACCCTGAATATTTAATTTTAATTAATTGTTAGAAAAGGGTCTCATTACAATATATAGCACGCAGCATCAGCATCAGCATCAGCAATATATAACTTCTATAATAATCATGAAGATAGTAGGTACCTAATGCTTTAGAATCACCAATACCACCGGTGTTGCACAGGTGCCTTTTATCAGTGGATTTACGTCCATGGTTCGAAGCATCTGGCAAATAAGGGGAGTCATTCATTATTACTGAACCTAAATTCTACACCTGTCGCAATATTTCTCTGGGACAATGTAGCTTAGCTCTGGGAATGTGATGTATGCACATAATATGCAATTCGTGGAGTTCCGATAACATAATAACATAACCTAGCTTGATTAATGTTTTCATTCCTTTGTTCCAATGCAGCCCGGTGAAATAACCCACCATATTTCTCGCTAACGTTTCCCTTAATTTAAAGACGTTAGTATGCTAGCTCAGTATAAGTATTTTGAAGAACATTTTACGACTAAACCCATACAAGAATCTAAAGAGCTTCCTATGATGATTTGCCGAGGATCCACCTAAACCAAGGCTATTAAAAGACGAGTGAAATAGAATGCGCTCTACTACAAACGAAATACAAAATGAGGAAGGAATTAATCCGACGAAGAAGATTTTAACATACTGGCAGAGTCACTGACAGGACCACCACCGCCATTAAACAATAACTCACACAGAGAAAGAAAAGCTGACGATCAACTTTAACATCTGTATTAAGAGGATCTTGCATACTATGCAAATACCACGGTATTCCTCACGCTTATTCCTCAAGAGGATATTTTTAACACAACAAGTTGAAGAACCAGCACCATTCGTTAGCCATGTGACCATTACAATCACAACATTTTTACATTGGTTTAGGTAAACTGTACTGTGTGTTCGATTTTAAAAAATGATTGGCAAAAATATATTATACCATACAATATGCGTAATATTACGCACATGTCGTGTTAGCAATTTGAAAGTACAGAGCGGAGCAAAATGAATGTAGTGTAAATACCTTATAACTCGAGATGACCAAGGCAGGTGAAATTATTACTTTTTTACAGCGACTAGACAGACTATTCGTCTCATAAGAAACGGTTCGTCTTGCCCACTGGTTTCCCCGAAAGTCGACGAGGCACGAGTCTATCTAGTCGCTGCAAAAAGTAATAATTTCATTTGTCATTTCTACTTATAACCTTTCTTTGACGATAATTATTCTATATGTGTCTAAATATAGTATGTTAATGGATAATATTTTTGGTCTAATTATGAAAAATAATATCTCGCAAATAGTGGCTGTTTTCAGCTTCGCACATTCGTGCTCTTCCCAAAACATTTTCCGCAGCCTTTCGCAAAATTTGTGTTATGGCCCAGATTTCATTACAAATGTTGTGTTTGGGAAATTATTCTTGGTTTATTAACGTAAATACATTCTTTCTTTCGAATATCTCCAAAGGAAACAGTCATAGCGGTTAACTCCGGTGAAAGCGGAAGCCAATTAAGTCGCTTCTGCGCAAAATAATGCGCCTGCCAAAGATATCCCTTAACAAAGTTATTGACTACTTTCCGGTATGCGCTGTGGCTCCATCTTGTTGGGACCACAGGGTTGGATGGGTTTGGACAGCTGCTCTTAAAAAATTTTCCAACATCGCCCGATATTGAACATTATCCATGACCGTCTTTATTTTCAAAGAAGGCCCAATGATCCTTTCGGATGACACACCGTACCAAATAGTACACTTGGATTCTCTACGTGGTACAAACAACACATAAGTATCGGCACCCTCCGCACCACACAATTTTAATTTATTATAGGGAGGGTGTCGATACTTATGTGTTGTTTACCATACTACGCCACAGTCCTTGCTATCATTATTTACGTGGTGCAATTTTGTTTGCTTCCGAAACCATTTAATTATAAATGGACTTCATGGCCCATAATCAAATTATGAATAAAATTTTCTGTTTTTCGCTGGAAATAAATTGCATTGCTGGCAGTCTGTCTGCCTCAATTCTTGCACAAGCTGAACTTTATATAGTAACATCCGTAATGTACGTAAAGTTCTCTGCAGCGACGTTCATGATAGCGCAATCTGTGTCGAACGTTTCCTCGCTGATAGTTATGGATATCCTGCGTATTCTCTCGTACATGTTCAATATTTTAATCCGTGTGTGTCGTCTTCCGGCACACTGTCCTTTTTGTCGAAAATTTGCAACCAGGCAGCTTATTTAACTCAAGTTTGCATAGCCTCAATTGCGCAATCAATCATCGGAGCTCATGGAAATGACACTTTTTGTGGCAACTGTACGAAGATTTTAGAAGATTATCAACAATTTTATGTATTCCTTTTGGTTTATGATGCCTTACTAGCGCACTAAGAACACTATTATTGTGTACTGCGAATTATATTCTGATAACAACTTTATTATATCCTCCAGTTTATAAAAAACCTTTACATTTACATCTTACATTCATGTAATAGCTTAAATAAGTAGTGGTTAGTAATAATACTAAGCAAATATAACAATTTCATCCTTTGGAATATGCCATTAACTAATATTATTTTATTCCTCATTGCACACTATTTTCACAGTATGTAGAACAGTAAAATTTTAACTCACGAAATTACCTTCACTGAAATAAAAGGACGCCTTTATACGGGAACCCCGCGAAACCACATATACCAGAATTAAACCGACCAAATTACTCGTATTCTATTAAATGCGACGCCTGTTTGTATAGACCATGCCATTACGGCCTAGCTACTGGTGTGCGCGTATACCTATCTCGGTACGTTCATTAAATTCTGTTACGGTTTACTCGTTTCGTTCACCTGATATCTGGAAACCCTAGAGGACGGGAAGCGGAATTTAAGGACCGTGAATCCGCTTCCTACCAATAATGACATTTCGTGATGCCTCCATTTCTATATAAGAATACAATATATACGGTTATTATGGTATCTCCAGCCAACTCGATACGACATCGACTTTTCGAACTACATAAAACGAGACGCCACTAACCGCGTGTCTACGGGCGTTAAGATTGAGGTGCGGATACAATCACAAAAGGAAATTGGTCTTAGATTATGTCGGATATGGCACGGCGCTGCGGTCTGGGAGTTAATAATTTACAATAGGCGAAAGGAACTGAGAGCTAAGGTGGGCGAATGTGGAGCCACGTCTGGTCGGCGGTGAAATTTGTTTATTGTCAATTAGACTTCTCTTCTTGGATTTCGTAATACGCCTGAAATGTGGGCGAAATTAAATTTTCAGTGATTTAATGACGCGAAACCATTTTGGGATCCTATTTCAAAAGTTTGTTGAGGTTATACAAATTTTATTCTAAAAAATATTTATTGTTATTATTTTGAGGAAGAAATCAAAATATGGCAACAATAAATTTCTTTTTCAAACATTTAATTACGTCGGAAATACCAAACAAATCAAAGATTTTCACATTTCATCGACGTAAGGGTGATCCAAATTTAGTGTACCATTGGTAGCCGTTTTATTTTTGAAACTACCTCATCGATCAAATTAGTTTCTCGCCAATTATAAAGATGGAATCGGAAAAACAATTTAACATTGTGCGTTACCATTTAATTATAAAACAACAACAAAATAAAAATGTATTTATTAAGAAGATATTCGAAAACCGTCTTGTTCCTCACACACATTCTTCGGTTCGTTTTAGGACATTTTAAACACTTTTCAATAGGATCATGTCATGTATTTGATATAGTTCTTCCTGAACTACATTTTTGAGTGCATCAACATTATTATATCGTCTCGAATACATACGATTTTTTAGATAGCTCCACAAGAAAAAATCGGGTGTTGTAAAATCAAATGGAGGATGTGAAGTAGGAGGTGAAGTATCCAGGTCATGCTTGATGCAGAACAATTGGAATAATCACTTATCTAAAGTAACGAACAGGGCTACACAGTTGTTTCGGCGCTGCAGGAGAGTTGTTGATAAAACCTGGGGATTAAAATTTATTAGCTATACACTATGGTGGTGAGGTCGACGATTACCTACGGAGTAGTAGTCCGGTGCGGAAGGACAGAAGTCTCCTCGCCAGTGGAAGTGACTGAAGCAATGAGCAGTATGAAAACCGCTTCCTTGTAACCCATAGTGGGTCTCTCCCCGTCGAAGCTCTTTGTGAAGGCGGAGGTAACTAACAGCTTGAGGCAATCCAAGATTAGTGGTGGAGGGGAAGGCAGGGATATTATGGGAACGAGCCTTTGTTACAAATCCCCCCAAACAGTATGGCAACGAGTTTAAGATATCGGCCTCTAAAGGAACAATTCTAAAATTATGTCAAAGCTTCAAATGATGTCAATTCTCCCAAAAACTGAGGTAGATAAGTATGGGTAGTATTGATAAATGTTGATATGGCATATAAAATCTTAATAATATACAGGATATTCCATTTAAAAGATCTCTGGGTACCCTGTTTACTTATATATAATTTTATGTTGTGCAACATTTGTCCAGAAATACTTTTTATTGAAAACTTTTTCTCTGAATTGTTCAGGAAAGGAATTATCTTCCGTTCAGCACTAGATGAATACGTATATGAAGGTATATAATACGAAGGTTCCTACATTTCTTGCTTTTGGTACTGCGTTCTTTTTTTTAGTGTAATAATTCTTTTGTGCTACAGCTTTATACTGACATTCTTGAATTTTGAAGGAGTATGGTTTCTGTCTATGTTTAGTACAAAAATTTAGTAGTGTGTTACATAAATATGTATAATAGAAATAGCCGTTATATTCATCTCATTATTGTGACAAAGGTACTGAGCATCAAATATTTTGCGATAAATATATCTCACGTTCTTATAAGAAGCATAAATTTCTATACAGTAGTATTAGAACATCATTAATAGAAGACAAAGGACATAACCAACTTTCCTATATATATAATAATTAAATAACAAAATTCTCATATAGTACCACCGTCTTTTTGACTAAAACAAAATTAGATTTGAAGAGGGTCGTACGTCCTAGTAAAATCAGTTGAAAAATCATCTCATAACGTTTTTCGCAAAATCTATTTGGTATCTGACGCTTACGTTTTCAGCAATTAACTCTTTTTGTTTTATTGTTTCAGGTGAGCTAAAATTTTCCTAAATGAATCTGAAATCCTGATATATGAATATATGGTAAGTTAAAAATGTTAAGTGTTATATGAGTCGACTACTTCCAAAAACCCCTAAATCAACTTTTTCCAAAAATCCGACCGGTTGGTGCTATTTAGTAGTATAATTAACGGGCTTTAACGCAACCTATAACGTTACTTCCAAATATCGCCAAAAAGCTGCTTTTGAGATGAAGGCTAAAGTTTGACTAATTCCGAAAACCTGTAAATCCAATTTATGTTAATTACAAAATCATCTAAATCCATACTCTGCCTAACGGATTACGAATTCGGCTAAATCCAGCCATTTATTGGCGCTGGTGGTTTAGTTACTTAACGAAATCATTTAAATCCTGTTCTGCGGGTCAATATGTTGAGTTTACCTAAAAAAGCACATTGCTCATTATTCACTGTTTTCAAAGAAAACTAGTGGTGAGTTGTTATACCTGAGTAATGGAAGTCCAGGAAACTTCTTCAAGTGTTTCCATGAAGAGGAAACAAGATCGCAAAAAGATTGAGGTTTGTTGATGTTTTTTCTTTGGATGCAAATACAAATCAAAACGATATCAATGTACTTTGCTCACTATGGACCATATAAAATCCTTTCATAATCGCTTTTATAAAATTCCAGATTTTCCAGGACAATTTTATATTAAAATATGCTACAATATAACGCATTAAACGTGTTAAAAAAATGAAAGTTTTAATAGACCTAGAACAATAGCCACATTGTATTTTGTTCGAAGACATACACTATCCAACAGTATCAAGTTTTACTTTGTAACTCCAGTAGTTCAGCAGTAACAGTTTTTTCGATTTTCTGAAAGATATGCCAACGCGGATTTAGGAAGTTTTGGAAATGATTGATTCATATACATATATTTGTAATACAAGATTCTCTGAAAGCGATTCCTATATAGAGAGAAACACATTATAAATTTCGCCGTGAAACTCATATTCAACCAATCACAATTATAATACTTTGACAAAGTCACATACTACAAACTTTTGCCTAAAAGCTCTAAACTTTCAAATTCAAGGAGTTTTTATACAAATACATGTGTAGATAAGACAAAGTTAAACGTTTCTGTCACCTCATTGTACTCTGTTTTGCGCTGTGTAAACAAGCTTCGATAAAGGCACACCAATTCCAAAGATAAACATTCGATTCAATTCGTGTCAATATTGAAATTTATAGTTTTATAATTTTTCTTTTGAAACAAACTTCTATCTTTAGTTTATTATGAATGTATGTATGTTAATAGTTTAGTAGGATATCAGAAAAGGAGGATCATTCTACTTTAGTAAGATAAAATTTGTGCCGCATTTAATATTCGTTTACTGAATGGAAGTTAGCAACAATGGAAAAGTAACCGTTATGTTTAATGTCTTCATAAGTTCTTTATTAAATTTAAAACTGAGGAATCTGTGCGTTAGTGCGTAAAATTTTTAATTTTACATATAAAAAGCTGGTATGAAAGATATCAACTTTTCAAAAACTTAGTATAAATATCCTGTTCGCTCATAATGTCTTTGTTCTGGAAGATACTGCGCGAAATGTAGCATTAAATAACAAAATTCAATATCCGCTGGCTAGAGTTCTCTCTCCTCACGTTGGTTTTACCGCGAGGGATTCCACCAATACCATGACCAGCTGTTTTAGCAACACTTTTTTGGTTATGTATTCTTGAACATTTCTTATAGAAAATATACTATTTAGGTAATCATTTCTAAGTCGTAGTTGCTATCACAATCAAACCATTGCGACTATTTCTTCGGTTAAGAATTTGACGTTTTTTTCATTTAAAAACTCAATTTCTTAAAGTGAAATAATTAAATTTCATGACTATCAATTTCTTTAATTATATCAACATATCAATGTTGTTACTTCAAATATAGTTTTGTTAATATGCTTTTTTGAGTTAAAGAAATTATATAAAAAAAGAATTTTCTTTGGTAGGAAGCAATTTCTTTCACTCAATGCAAGCTGCCTTAAATTAACAAATTGTTTTGCTCAGTGTACTTTAGAGTTCAATTTTTGTTAAAATCACACGTAGACATTAAACACAATATCAATTATTCGACTGAAGTTATCAACATTAACTTTGTCATTGGAATCGGGATATCCTAATAGTTAACACATCAAAATAAAAGTCCTTGCATTGATATTCCTGTGGATAGACGTAAACATATTTATGATACTTGGTACATGGTTTTCTGTCATTTAGGTATCACTTCAAAGTTTTGCGATCGTTAATTCTTAATTGCTACCTAAATTTTGGTCGGAAACAGAACAAAATCATATTATAGGAAAATACAATTCACAACAAGAAAAGATTGTTTCACTAACAAGTATTCAACCGGGCCCCATCTCTCACCACAACTTTTAAAATACAAACTAATTAAATATTTGGCCAGACGCTTGATTTTAGGATCACAAAATTTGTAATTGTACAAAACAAGATTTCTGTGATATTTTAAGACAGCATTAGTCATTTATATAGATTTTACAAGCATACGAAATCATTATCACAACAATAACAATTTTTACATACATCAGAAATTCTGCACAAAAATCACCTTTAACGTCCCGAAATCTCATTTTCATAATATGGCGGTATATACTGTAATGTTATTAAAAACGACGAGGTTAGCTGCCATCAGCGCCGTAATCAGTTCGTCTTTGCTAAGTTCACATTGTACACCTATCAGGTATGAGGGTCCATCTTTTGGTAGGAAACCCGATCCCTAGGGAAAGAATCCTGTTTTGAGCCGAATATGTTAGGGGCGTAAAAATAATAAAGTTAATATTAAAATTAATACAAGTCCAGCCAACGACAAGCGTGGGGAAGACGTATATTAACTACTTATATATATCGTTTTCTTTTTCGAAAGCTAACATTAGAAATTTCTACATTGTTACGGAGAAGCCATCAAGCCAAGCCAATCAACCAGCGCAGTCTGTTGGATCTTGTTGCACCTAGTACTTAACGGTAAACTTTTTTTAGCAATCGAGGAAACGTTTCTTCATAAAATCTATGGAATAAATTAGATGGTAAGACTTGTGAAAAAGAACAATGTGCACGAAACATCAAAAAGAAATCTCCATAATTTTCACAATAAAATATTAATATTTATCGCAACGTCTACTATGAATTAAAGAGGAGTCGGTTCTTTCAGACCTTATCAGATGACGCCCTTCTCACTGTAAAGGGGTGGATGCACATGTAAGCTGGATTTTGGTCGGAAAGTAAAGGAGGGTGCCAGTAAAAAAAAATACGACTATGGTAGTGGTGTAGTCTGACTAAAGGGTTCCCAAACAAGAAAGCGAATGCCGACCCGGCGCACCTGGTAACGTAATACTCGGAAGGGTTGTACGTTCGTACATATAGACCTACAATCTAAATAATTAATCAGCTCGTTGATGTCTGTCAGATCCGTCTCAAATGAAACGAACGATAAGATGGTGATAATGTCTTCGGGTTTAATGAACCGTCTTGCAAATTAGGTACATATGTGCCGTAATAATAAACGTTACCACCTATCACGTAGTGCTGAGATTGTGCACTATTATAATAACAGGTCGGTGCGATGAGATAAAATCAGTTCTGACGTAAACCCGTGGTGTAGTATTATACATTCATATAATACATACATCTGCCGTACTTGGACGATCGCTTATCATTACAGTACTACTTACAGCAAAGGGATTATACGTATATCATAAAGGTAGATAGAACGTCCATAACAAGGTTTAGGTTACAAACATCGGACGTCTAAATTCACGGTATTTGGTTAATTCAAAATTTCGTATATGCAAAGTGTGCTTCGATATTCTTAATTGAAAAAGATGCGTACTACAAAAGACCGTTGATAAAATTCGTCTATTTTGGGGTGGTAGAAATCACTTCATGTAAGGCAAATCTTTGTTTAAAAATTTTTACACCGAGAAAATGTTATTTAACATATTCTAACGCTCCAGGCGCGGGAGAAAGTTTCACTTTAAATCAATGATGTTTTACTTAAACCAGCGTTAATCTGACACTCCTGCAATTTAATTCGCTGTTTTGAAAATAAGAAAGACATCCATTCAGTGCGAAAAGGATTGATTAGGATGTAAATTGCCTCTGACTCTCTTAACTAACCCCTCAATTTTGTAACTTGGTTCACGTGTTATTGCTTATCATCGCTTGGTTTACGCGGGAATTGTAGTAGTCTCTCAATATTATCTGTCAGTTTTAGCAGCGCGTTTTAAGACGTTGGTTTAGTGAAAATATCGACTAAAACAGGCGAAGGTGTATTTTGTAAAATGAAAGGCGACTAAATATGACAATATTAAATTCTTTTTGGTTAGCTTATTTATGCGGGATATCTGAATTGCAATTTCTTAATTTGCCACAAGGTATAGTATGTGTAAGATGGCATACTTGTAGAATTGTTTATGGATAAAATATAGTTTAACATGTTTCGATAAAAATTTATAACCTAAAGGCGTTCTTATATGTTTACACCCTAAAACCATCATATTCACTCTACACACATAGAACTGTTTTCTTGGAACAAAAAATTATATTTTCTTGAGTATGTTTACTACGTTCAAATAAATATGTACTTGAAATTAGAAATTAGTAATTATTATAATAAAAAAATTCTTGAAATTTTATTTTAGTTAAGTAAATATTTTCTAAATTCAAGAAAATTGAATCAATAATAGCGAAATTCTTTTGGTGAGGTGATATAACTCAGACGCATTTGAGTGGGGATTTGTCAATTACATTTGGTGAATGTCTGTAATGTCCTGTGATCCTGGTATCAATTCTGTGAGACTTGTAAATATTACTCTGTATTTATTATTTTATTTACACGGGACATATAATACAGCCCTCAGTTTATTTGATAAGATCAAAAAAAAAATGAATAACTACAGTATTTATTTTAGTAGCGCAAGACTTAGGATACGTCATAATGGACATTTTATATTGTCTAAATTCAAACCCAATATAAGCAGTGCTATTGATACTGTATTCACTTTTTTTAAATTAAGTCTAAATATGAAATGCGCCATTTTTCTTATCAAAGATTTGCCAGGCAACATAATATTATACTGCAACATATATATGACATTAAACCATTGTTTACATTTTAAAGCTTATTTAGTTAAATTGTTGGATAAACAAATTTTAAGATCCGTATCAAATGTTCACTCGACGTACCGTACAACAGAGCATATTTTGAATAATGGCAGGTACATTACTTTAACGAAATATATTAGAATCGAGGAACCTGAAAATGAATAATGTAAAATTTTGTATTGTTTGTGTATTAGTACTTTGTTATGCTTTTTTTATTAAAAATAAAAGAAAACCGACTGTACTTGTAGAAAATTCTAAAATCTAACAACGTACCCTGGAAAAATGATGTACGCCTATCATATCAATCATAAGTAGAGTGGTGACGTTGCGCGCAGTTTGTCATTGACGTTACGTTCAGTGGTAGGCTAAATATCGCATGGCAGAGAGCGACGGCAGTACTGGCCAGTGCATAGTTAGTAACCGAGCGAAGAGCATCGTAGCGACGTTCGCTTAAAATATCTAGATACTTCGTTAGCATTTCATTTTGTAGGTGTCCTTTTTTCCTTTTCATTTATTTCATTACTGCTCTACTTTAGAAGTTTTGGTTTATATTGTTACTGTACTGTTTTAGATGTGTCTTTTTTCGTTTATTTCGTCATTGCCTTTTTTTTAGATGTTTCATTTTCGGTTTATTTTGTTAGGTACTCTCATATTTTTGGAGTATTCTTTAGAGTTTATATTTCGTTTTATAATTTTATAATCTATTCGATCCTTATTTAATGTTTACTTGTTTCGTATTCTTTCGTTTTATTTTAGTAGTTCTTAGTTTATCATTTTCCAACAATGCCGTGAATGTCCAGCATTATTTCAGAATGTGGCACCATTTTCACTATCATTAACAAAAACGAAGTGCTTTGCACATTTGTTCTGCGAAATTAGGATTCAGGGGCAAATATACTCTTAAGCGGCATCTGAAAAATACGAGGCATATTGAATACCAAAGAGGTATTTCACATGATAAATTTGTAACTGATTTATGCGCAGCTTTTCTTGGTGCCAATATCCCATTAAATAAATTACAGGATCCACTTTTCCGTGGATTTCTTAAAAAATATTCCAACCAAGATATTCTCCATCCATCGACAATTAGAAAATATTATGTGCCTAAGCGATTCGACGAAACAATAAATTAAATCAGGTCAAAATTAGGTGAAAATTATCTTTGGATAAGCACAGATGAAACGATAAACATTAAAGGAAGGTGCGTTGTTCATGTAATGGTTGGCACATTGCATACGGAAAATCCTGCAATGTCATTTTTAGTAGCTACAAAAATCAGATTGCGTGTCACTGCAAACGATATTACCAACATTATCATTAACAGCGTAAAAAAATGTAGCTGATGACGACTGCTCAAAAGTTCTACTCTTTCTCTCAGATTCTGCAAGCGTAATATTAAAAGCAGGTAATGAGCTTAAAAAACGTTTTCCAAACATGTTACATCTAACATGTGTTGTGCATGGAATACATAGCATTGCTGAACTTATTCGTGAAGAATTTCCCGGTGTTAATACATTAATTAACTCATTTAAAAAGATTTTATTGAAAGCACCAACTAGGATATAGATATATAAAGAAATGTGCCCGAACACACCTTTGCCACCAGAACCTGCATTAACACGTTGGGGTACCCAACACTTTCGCATTTTAAAGCCTTTTGTATTAAAGTTAAAACGAGATGCGTCCACTGTTACAACAGTCCAAGATTGTAAAAGATGGACACTTGGAATCATTGTTTAATAATTTAAAGAGTGTAGAGTGATGGATTGGCGAAAAAGATACAGAACAAAATTAATGCGGTTTTACAAAGAAATCCAGATTATATGCTCTTAAAAGAAACTTCCAATAACACCTTTACTACCCAGAATGAACGTTTGTTTAAAATATAAGGATTTAATTGCATACTTCCATTTCGCACCAGTTACTTCATGTGACGTACAAAAGTCTTTCCCTAGATTTAAAATATATTAAGTTACCAACGACACCAATTTACAACGAACAATTTAGAAAAATATATCGTAGTTAATTACAATCGTATCAAAAACGAACTTGACAATTAACAAAATATAACTTTCAATTTATCTACGCTACTGCATATTCCCGATCGACGCTTGGCTGACTAACACTCGCTACCAAACTGCACCGAACGTCCTCACTCTAATCGTAAGTCAACAGAATAAATCTAAAGTTTCATAGCAAGTCTGCATATTCTAACTGTTGGGACCTCTTGTGAAGACGTATACATGTATATTGCTTCTATAAGCAATTAAAGTTGAAAACAGCTCGCAAACGTGCATTTACATATTCTATGTAAATGCAATTATTGTCGACGAATAAAGGTGAATGGTGCTGTATATGTATTCTTACGCAACCTCGGCAAATTAACCGGGTAGCGCATAAATGTGTGTTTATTCCTACGTATGCAAATCTATGTATAGCATCAAACGGAGACTATTACATTACACGGGAATTAATATTCGCATTTAGTCGGAACAATTATAACAGTATTAGAAATACGGAACGTGAATACGGAATATGCGTCTGTGTGAAAATTACGTTAGTGTGTTGTAACTATGCGTTACACGTAGCTCCTACGAGGATCATTTCTATGAAATGCTTCCAGAAAATGGGTATGATAACACTGGAATATTTGTAGGTTTTTATTTTCACCAAGTATAGAAATTGTGTTCTCAGGAGTAATATGATATCCACTATAAGATTATTAAAGATTGCTTCCCATCCATCAGCAATCTTTGGGAGTAATATGAAGAGTATTGCATACAATTAATTTCTGTTTTTGCAAAAGCAGTAGTGTGTTGTCCGTCGTTGCTATCAGTTACTATTTTTTTTACCAATCTCTAGCGTTTGGTTCTAAGGTTACTTCATTTACCTTCTCATATGAATTCTCCTCTGTAACTCCAACAATTTATGCTGCATCAAATCATGATTATTTTATTGTTGTCTTATGGATGCAGGAACATGATCCTGTTGCGGACTACAACATTCATCAACTTCCTTTCATGAGCAATTCATGTAAAAATTATTCATCTCAACCTCTTCTTCTTAATTTCTTTAACATTTGTCTGTTAACATAACCACCTAGTAGGGGGGAAATGGACAAAAATTATACTAGTTAATACAAAAAAAGATTGTTATTGTAATAACAAATTTCCGTGGGGTCCAATAAAAAAATTGTCAGTTTAACGCATTTGCATTTGGCAGTTTAATTGCGACTAATTCACTTTTTCCGATACGCGTAATTAAATTGAAATACTGGAGATTATTTGAAATTTTTGCGAAAAAATGCCTTACAAGAGTTGCGATTCAAATTTCATTGGATTGCAAGTGTTTGGAGCGTTCAGTAGCACACACAATATTCTTTATACAACAATTAGATTCTGTAAGATAATCGTAGAAATCGTTGCGAAATTTTATTCACCTTGTTTCAGTTCTGTTAGGTGATATTTCAACATTTGCTAATGTCTCGAGAGTAATATTGCGCGTAATGCTTGGACTAATACGCCAAATCGAGGAATCTACAAAACTTTAATCACTTAAAAGCAGAGTAATATACAAGGTATTCCAGCGAAATTTATATCATGTTCAGCGAAAATTCAACGACTTCTATATTTCAATGCAACTTCATTTTATGTAAAGATCGTCTCTAAATAATGTTTTCACTCCTCATTGATGTTTAAATTTACTCAATTTCCTAATGCTGCATAAATGTATGCTTAATTCTTGATTAGTTAATATAGTGGTAAATTTAACGTGTGTCTAGTTTTTAAAAGCGTTTTATAAATTTGAAAAGGAGATCTTAAAAGTGTTAAGCAACACACCTAAATTCATCTTAGAGGGTTTGAACTATAAGTTAGTAGCAGTTGGTGTTAACGCTCACTTCAATACGTGTACACATAATCTCAAAATTAACTATCCTAACAGATTTTGTCAACACTTGCTTTATTTTCCTTATAAATACTCCTAAAAGTAGAACCTGTACATTTCTTGAAAAGTAACTCAGATCGAAGTGTAACTGTTTTATAAAACCATAATGTGCATAATATTTGTCGCACAGGATTATTTGGCTTATTTCTTTCTACAATTGTTTCTAAATTGGTCCCAACAAGTTCATATAAAAACTTGACAATGGCTTTATTAAATCTGAATGTTGATTTAAGATCGATATCATCAGTATAATGTCAAATAGATTTATTCTGTCTGTGAATATTCAAGGGCGTCCTACGATTAGAATAGCATTTTTATAATCTCATTATTTTTAAACCAAAAACTTCAAATTTTATAAAAACAAACAGTGTTTAAGCAATAAGAACAAAAATATTAAAAACTAATACATATTACGAGGTCATTGTTAAATTGATACATGGTTTAGCAATATGCTAAATTAACCTTTAACATTTGTGTTAATAAAAACAATGTTTTAAACAAGTCACATTAATGTGAGTAACTAAATCATATCTAAGCATTGAAATAAATTGAAATCACCAAAGTTTATTTTTTTTTAAATATCTAAGGAATTAAAAAAGTAGAAAATTTAGAACAATAAAATCTAGAATGAAATAGAAAATATACAAATAATAAAATGGGATAATTACAGTAAATTCGTGAATCTAAATGTAATCCAATTACGAACTTATAAACTTACAGGAACCTTAGTCTTTATTACATAACACAAATTTCAAACAAACCATGCGCATTATCTACATAAGTATAAGAGCAAAATATTCTCTTATTGTGTTCCTTAGGTTTCCTTTATCTATTTCCAATATCTGCAAACAAAGCTTACGCAAATTATAGCAAGGACTGTGGTAGTAAGGTAAGCACTAAAATACCGGCATACTCAGCGTCACACAAATTAATTGATTAAACTGGGAACAATTGCCTAAGGTAGCAAAGTAGTAAATGGACTAAAGTAGTATTCACATAGGGTACCGCTCCATTAAGGCAGGAATTAAGTAACTTCACACAATGCAGTTAAATATGACCGTTCACATAACGATGTTAAGGCAGAGTTCATAATAATAGAGTTTATAATAATACTAAAGAAGTGTATCAAAATATACGGAGATGTAAAAGCAAAAATTTAATTAACATACAATGGGTGTTCTTTAATATCTTGTTGATTAGACTTTCAAATTATTATTCTTTTTTGATAAATAGTAATCGTTTCCATTGCAGCTTCCCTTTATACTTTTACGATGAAGATAAATAGAATAAAATTTAAATAAATCAAAGTTTGCCTATAATGTTCATTTCTATTTCTTCCTATAATAATTTGCTAAAAAGCAAAAATATTTAAAATGCTTTATTTACATCCTTGTCACTTATATAGTTCGGATTACTTTTCTTTGATTTTTTGAGGGTTCATATCCACACATACAAATTTATAATTTCGCTTACAGCAAATAAAATGTAATTGTAATGCAAAGAATCAGAACTGTTAGGTTGTTTTATATGAATGTAAATGCCTTCGATCCACACCTATACAATTAGGAGACTGCCAATTATTCCAGAAACCATTAGCATTTGTACCACAGTTTGTACATATATGTATGCCTTGTGAGTATTCAGGCTGTAGTACAGGCTACGGTGCTTCAATTGTTTCCAAAAATAGTTGACAAACCGTTGATTTGCTTCTATTTTTAATGAAACACTTCACTATTACCTCTTACCACTTCACTTCACAAAGCTATCATCTTCAACAGCAATACTGAACTTCAGCTTAGCTGTCGAAACGTGCGTCCAGTTTTAGTGAAGTGTTGTGGTAAGAGGTAATAATGAAGTGTTTCAGTGTTCCGGTACCACAGTGTTCGAGTACGTGATCTATTTTCAATAAATTTTTAAATAAATCTCATATAAATGGTTTCGTAAGCATCTAATTTTGGTGGAGCAATTACATTTTTAGTTAACTGGAGGTTTTCCAATTTAATAATATTATGCCATGTGTAGTGCTTTACTTGATGATTCGATCCCTCTATAGCGGAAATGCGATCTCTGTTTTTTTGAACCTGGTGCCTGTAGCTATTTTGGACAAATGGTACTTAATATGACAATCTCCTTTAGAGTAAAGATAGAGCAATGCATATTAGAATTTAAGAACTTTTCTGACATAATTCGGTTATACGATTAATATTGGGAATCCACAAATCCTCGAAACAATTGTTCCGAATGTAATTAATTCACTTGTGATGCGGAGTGTGCCGATATTTTAGTGTTTAAAAAGGTTACATACTAAAGTCCTTTGAACGTTTGTTTTTCTTATCTTCTTTAAATTTTACTATGATTACCTTTTCTGTACTTGAAACACAACTTTCTGTTGAATGATCCTTGTATTTGTCCAACATTATGGTTTTCTTTACTAATAGTAAAACCTTCCATTCTCCTTACTATTAATTAAAACGCATTTGTATTCATTTTTATAGAAATGCATCCCATAAATTCTAACATTAAGCATGCGAATTTACATGTTGCAGAATAACTACGCAACTGCTGCGTAATTTTCTTTTTCCAAGCTAACGTTACATAATTTATAATGATACGGTAGATGTTAATAAAAATAATATATTGAGGAAGCTACGCGTGAGCAAATGAAGGAACTTTATCTCGTCGAGATAATGGGTAAATTTAATTTAGAAAACTTTCCAGGTGATTGTTCTCAACTTCGCAGAGTGTGCTTATAATTTTATGAACGAAAAATACCTGGAAATTGAAACTAGGACAGAAACCATAGGGAACTATTAGATACTTCATCGTTATGTACCAAGTTAGTTCCACAGTAATATTAACCCTTTCGAGCCGGATTTTTTATTATTAAATCCTGATTAGATTGTAATTTTTTTAAACAACAACAAGATGAAGGTAAGTGAAATAAACACCTTAAAATGTTATTCGAAAAAAAAGTCCGCCATCTTGTATGGGACATATATATCCCAGTCAGACTTTTTTAGTGGGAAAAATATAACCCATTAGTCGTCGAAATGCAACTTTATTGAAAAAAAAATCAAATGTAGTATATCATTTTAAATGGAAAGGAGTGAAACATGTTTTGCATAGAGGTATGTTGCTGGGTTACATATGACCCAATAGGCTCGAAAGGGTTAATAACACTTATAACCAAAGTTCTATGTAAATAGGTAACGACGTATTTCAACGCTTGCACAAACTTGTAGATCCCACAGGGAGATATTTATGTGCATCATTGTTAATAGAAGCAATTACACAGATCTAGCTCTAAATAAATATTTTATTTTTAAAATTCCGAATAGTTACATATATGTAACTACTTTCATTTATTATCAACACATATTTGATTATTGTTATTACATTGTCATACTTTGTCTTTATGCTCATCTATTTGAAATTAACTGATGTTACTGAATATAAACTTAACTCGCCTGTCATTAATTCAAGATGCATCATATCATCTCCCTAATACGAGGATAGCATATAAAGTTTTTATAAACGACTATTAAGGTAAACAATATTACGTTGAAAATAACTAGTTTACAAAGTTATATTAAAATTTTTCAAATAAATAAACCACCTAGTTACTCTTTTATGAAGGCTTCATTTTAATGGCAATACAGGTTTCATATAATTCTTCATGACTACAGATAAAAATCAACTCAGCGACATGGTTTTCTAGTATCTTAAACAACAGCAAATAATATATACTTTTACTTAAATGTGTCGTACTTGATATCAGTGGGCCATTCTATCATGAGTCTAATTATCTAAAATTAACCTATCATTCTCTCATTAGAAGTCTGACAGTGTATTAAAGAAGTACCAAACTATAGCCGGTCCATTAAACAAAGTGTAATTTACGGACATTTGGACGCAGATAATGTGCTATTTTAATATTTAATATCGGAGAGACTAATTGATTAAGTATTAAATGACAAATTGTGTTAAAAATGAGATATTATGTATTATTATAGTTTGGCCATGACACATATGTAAGTCTTTATTCACTATGATCTTAATTTCTCTATTTTAACAGCGCCCTTCTCTTGTTAGAATAGTTGAAGGCTTTGAATAAACGTTAATACTGCACACAATCTTCTTCCTTGAGTTCAGCCAGTGGGTGTGAGAAATGGCCTGTTAAAGTGTTGATGTCGTGCATAGACTGATAGCAATACATTTACACAGAATGTGTTCTGTCGTCTCCCGGTTTTCTTGATATTCGATCTTCAGGTTTTCCTAATTTATGTAAATGGTATTTTAAGGATGCATAACTTGTCAGAAATGCTGCAAGTTATCTCAGGTCGTTTTCGCTGAACGATAGCACAGTCCTGCTTCGACGAGCTAGATATGAGTCCTGGCAAGCTTTGCCAGTGCGAGGCCTTGTGATTATCCTCCCATTTCTGGATTTCTTGCTTTAAGTAGCTCTTTTGTCGACTACAACAGTGCTTTGGATCAATGAAACGCACGTCCGCTGCTGCATAACCAACTTATCTGCCTCTTCATTTCCTTCGATCCCTTAATGGCTTGTAGTAACGTGGTTATTGAGTTATGTACACATGTATAAACTATAACAGCCTAACCCCCCTTTCTCAAGGATTTTTTCGGGCGTATAAGTTCAAAACAGAAATTTTTGCTTGAAATATATTGGTGTGAAGCCCCATAGGAATTTTTGGATGGTAGTTAAAACCTCTAATCCCTATGTCCCGACTCCTTCTATTCTCGAGCCGTCTATGCACCCAGGTTTCTTATGTGTATTGCGGTTCGCCCGATACCCACTCAGTATGGCTTTCAATGATCACCTTACTAGGCTGATCAACATTTTATTGCATAAAGATCATATCCTTTCCAATGTGCATCAGATCTCCAGGCTTTAATCTACTAATTTTGTTAATAGTGAGGGTACTTGCTACAGTCTGCTTTGGAATGTTGCGTTGTAAATCCCAACAGGATTGCCAGGGTTGCTGTAGAACAGGTACATATCACATTAACGAAGCAACCTTCGGCACACTAATATTGCTGTAACGGATTTGTTCAGTAAGAAAGTGATATAGGAGTTCCATATCGTATTTAGCCTTATCGCTAAAGCTAATAATTTTCCCTTCTATAGGTAGTGATATAGCTTAGCCTTTTCTTGCAAAAAGTCTGACTGTAATCATTTGCATGTTTGTACGCATTCTATTAGTTGAAGTTCTTTGAAGACAGACTCTACTGGCTGTAATCGTTGTCGTTTAGGATCCCGGCGTAGCGCTTATCCGTCATCTTTGAATCATGGCTTTAATCCATAATTTTGTAGACAACGGGTGAAAACCATCGACAACAGCCGCTCTCTCTCTATGTATAATAATTAAACTATAAAGTACCCTCTCTCTAAAAATGCACAAAAAATTCCAATTTGCTTGTGATAAATTAGAGATCTGTTAGTATTGATTTTACCTTGCGATAGACTTGTTGGTTAGGATGAAGAGAAGCAAGCATAATAAAAGACCAATGTGTCTGTACGCTTTGGCCTCTGCGGATGATCGTCTTCCTCCTTTAGGTACAAATACCTTTTAACAATATTGGTTTATAGCCCAAACTATAGCTGGTTTTTTAATATAAACCCCCTAGTATTGAGAGAAGAATGTCAATGCATTTCTGCAATAGCACAGACAAGATACTGTCTCCTCCAAGCAATTTGTAAGGTTTGAATATCATTAAAGCTCATTGCTGTAACGATTTCACTTGCCAGATTTGTCTCTTTCGATGGACGATTTAAGTCCAATTCCAGCTAGTAGTTTTTATTGATGAACACGGTGAAAATGTGCGTTCAACATGTCATCAGCTTTCTAAAGGTGCCCGAGTTCGTTTGCATGTTTTTGAACGAGGACTTCGTACAGGCACTACTACTACGAACTACTACTACTTTCCTTTCCGTATTGCTCAATTACACTAACAATCAGTTAGAGCTTTTTTATATAGCTTCCACTGCTGTTTGAGCTTTGAATTTTTGGCTTTTGGACAGCTTTGTAATCTTAATGGGCATTACTTCGAATTCCCTGTTTTTGTGTCCATACCTTTTTTGTGTACTAGAACAACATGCATCGAATGCCCTATGAATTAAAGCATGCAGATGAGTTGATTACATTCAAAGAACGCAAATTTAAGACATAATTTTAATTAACCCATTCTCTTGATGAGGTAAAGGCGGATATCATAATTTGTATCAACAACGAAACTTTTAATTCAAGGAAATGTAAATGATTTTGTAGTATTATCAAATTTAGTTTTTGAATAAACTACGAAGATATTGCATGCATCTCTTTTAATAACATTTGTATATTCCTCTTTTTCTAATAAATTAATGTTTTACGAGATATCTAATAACAATCATGTAAATAATGCTGATAGACTCCATTATAATAAAAAGGTCGATATTCCTTTACTAAATTATGTCAGCTCAGAATCTATACATCATGCCATAACTATAACCATATATTATTTTCTTTTGTCGTAATATTGTTCAAAGGAAAAACTAACATCGAACTCTTTGTACACATCACTCAGCGCCTGATAAAAAGCGAAGATGAGAATATTTCTTTTTAGAAAAACGCCTAAGAGAAATCAATTTGAATGTATTTTTCAACGGAATGAAAAATGATAGTGTTAGACTATTATTTCAGTTGAAAATGGAATCTTGTATCAGCCGTCACATCATTTTTCAATCCCTGCGACATCGAGCGGGTCCGGTCTTTTAGCTCTACTCGTTTTCGCCTTATATTCTGTGTATATTATCTCATATGGTGTTCCTTTTTTGTTCTTTCTCTAAGCGTCGGTTTTAGAAAGTTCAACAGATAATAAATCCGGACATAGCAGACTGGTCTTTCATCACCGCTAAAAATATTCTTTCTAAATCCCAGAACTTAGGAAATTACATTTTTTTTTCTCGATTGAATCAGTATATGTGAAGTTAAAATTTATAGGATGTCACAATGATGTACTGTACTCTCTATACCGATTACTGGTTCTTATACTTCACCCTTAATACTTTTCAGTACTAAAAGAAAAGAAGAATTTTTAATATATTCGAACTGCATTTGCTTCCGTGGAGGAATTTTATATTCTACAATATCCGTGCTACACTTCTTCTAACGTTTCGATGCCGATAAATCGTGTTTCTAGGGTGGTTGATCTATTTTTAGCGCGCTTCTTTTAAAGAAAAATGCCGGCACATATCTTTTACGTGAGATAAAACCACAATTTTTGTAAGCAAGTTCGAAGGCATTTTATTACTAAATAAAACATTTGTTTACTATATAGACGTAGTTTTTACGGATAATACATATTCTAGTGCAAAAATCGGAAAAAAATTATAGCTGTGTGAGGTCTACAAGATCTGCCACCTCAAATAGACGTGCAAGACCGCTCAGATATGTAATAGTGTATTGAGTTGAACCGCAAGACCGTTTAGATTTTTATGTAATCGCTGCTTGGGTTCTTTTACGCCTTAAACATGTTTGGTTGTTAATCGCATGTGTAGAACAAATTTATCGAATAAATTTAGTTGTATTTTCGAAAGCGAACATGCGCATGCTTTGCTATTTTTTTTTTTTGTGAAAAATATCCACTTATTTTTTGTATGTACTGAGGATCCAATCGGGTTTATAACTTACTTAATTTGTTATAACAATAAGGGTCTTCTAATCACCCCATTGCCTTAAAAAGTGAAGTATTATTAATTGCATGCGTACCTCACTCAGTCAGTTTATTCATTTTGCAATTCAAAGGATTCTGGAAGATCTGGATATAATAATATTATCGTATAATGTAGTACATATAAACTAATGTTTGCACCAGACTGTAGTTGTACTCTATCAGGCTTACCAATTTGTTACTAGGGGATTTAAAGTTAGGATTTGTAAAATATTTAAAATTTAAAGAACTTCCCTTCGAACACTTTATAAAGCTTTTGGCAGACATTAGTCTGCCATCTTAGTGTCTCAGAAAATTAACTACATCTTGGAGATTGAAGATTTTTTTTGATATATTCACTAGCATTTGTATACTTTAACCACTTTCGATAGGAAAACACTCACCGTAATGACCTTTATTATGAGGATGTATCATACGACACATGTATGTAAACATTTTCGATTAGAAGATTTTTTGGTCCGGAAAACATTTAGATTATTATCATCGTGATTGGACATACAACTTTGCGTTGACTACAACCATGAAAGAAGTTCAGTCTGGAAGAATTACCTTCATGTAATTACAGTAGAACCTCCATATAACGGACTAATGTGGGGGAGGGGTGTCCGTTAAAGCCGAAAGTCCATTATATAAAAGTAAGTTTTCCGTTACGTTTTTCTCTTTTATGACAAGGTAGTAACAAATTTAATTCACTGCAAAATTGTTTGCAAATCATTCCCTCCAGATAATATATCCAGACACCCTCGTTGTAAAACAACGTTAATGTTCGGTTCTTTCGGTAATCCTGTTTTGAAAATCAAAGTTTTGTTCGCGCTTTTGAAGTGTTTTTTTTTTTTATCGACAACCTAAAATGGACGACAATGCGTGTAATACAGTTGAATTTAATTATCTCATGAATCATCAAAAAATGTTATTAGATCCTTGAAATGCGATTTTAACGTATTGTTTCTTCTTCCTCGCTATCTTCGCTTTCATACTCATCTTCCACAATCATCGCTTCATTTTCACCCTTTAGCTATGATGCCATACCCAATGTCACCCTCATCTACTTTTAACCACCGTCCAATATCTTCCTTGGCTACTTCTTTCCCAACGATATTTTGCATAGTCTTACAGAAATCAGGAAACTCAGATCCTTCTAAATCAACGGCTGCATATTGGTCATCAAATAAATTCTTCCACCAATTTTCTAATGTTTGGACATTTACTTCCTTCCATGCAGCTGCGAAATTAAAAATTGTGGATTGTACAATTCACAATCCACTCTTTAAATTTTCCAAGGTACACTGTCTTCTTGCGACTTCTTCATTTTCGTTATCCTCCAGTACCACCATTACTTAGTTTAAACATTTTTTCGGTATATCCGTTTTGTGGCTAAAATTATTCCCTGGTCCACAGGCTGAATAAAGTAAACCATGCCTTTTTAG
>LR736884.1:1677406-1783696 GCA_902654985.2 Oryctes borbonicus | reverse complement strand
AACAATCACTTGAAACTATTTGGGACCAGTGTTGTCAAGTCTAATGAAATTTCACCAGTTCTTGTGATTTTACGTCCAATTTGTTGGTTTGGTGGAAACTTTTTCAAATATTTTTTGCAATAAATGTTATTTGTTGCAGGCATTAATTTATAACGTAAAATAAGTAAATGCCCACTGCCATCTAATGATCAATAGTTGTGGTTGTAATACTAAATTGAAGCATTACACAAATTTTGCGTCACTATGTTCGATTTTACTGTTTTAATACACCTCCTTGTTACTTATTATTCGGTATTGTTTACTTTTCATACCTCTTCATGTTTGGTTTCTAGCATAGTAACAAGTGCATATATGCATGATTTGTAAATGTAAACTGACCTCGATTTGGTGGTTTTTATTTTTTTGACTTGGCAACACTGCTGTTGATCGTATAGGATACCGCATTGAAATCGAATGTTGGATTGTTTTTTCCTAATAGTCATGACAAACTTGGTTGACATTTTAAAAAAATTTTAAAAAATTCTCGTTGATGTTTTATCAAACAAACATTAAAATTCCACTAGAATTTAAAAATATGGTAATATTTAGGGTGTTCCATTTAAAATAAAATCGGCAACTACTTCCGGTATGACCAGGAGTTAAATTATTAAAAATATATCGGCTTTAATGTACTGCCGAGTTTGCAGAATTTTCCAACGTATACATTTTCATATACCAATCTATGCCGTTCCTTGTGAGACACTCTGTATACATTACCTGCAGCGGCGGCTAATTGTGAAATAAGTAGGAGGTCATTGACAAGGCTTTGATTTCCTCGTGCATATCATATACATTATATTTGGATAAAAAATCGAGGAAATCGAAGTTTCTTTCTTAATCTGCCATTTACGTCACTATCAGCCGCAGCTGGTTACTTATATTTATGTAATCTCTAATGCTTTAAGAACAAGGTCAAATAAACGGAATTAAATAATAAAATTCAACCCGAAGTACGAAGAAAGACATGCCCGTGTAACTTGTAATGGAAAGAATAAGGAATATATAGATATCTGTGTCTAATACGCAGAAATTAGTATATTTCATAACATTTACAATTAGACCATTTTCAAAGGATAAGTGAATTTCTGTTAACAGCAAAGAAACAGCTACCTAGAAACTGGGATGTGTAACCTTATTTGATCTGAGGTCATTTTTTAGTTGCAGTATGTTTCATAGTTGAATGAAAGAGAAATGTCGCTATTTTCTTTATTTGCAACACTTCTTCACTCTTCATCAAGGTGACACTATTTTATTTTTTCAAATATTGTGACCTTGACGGAGAATGAAAGTGCACTCGAAAAATGTTGATGTTTAAAGTAAAGAAAATAATCACATTTAGACCTGTCTAACTTTCTTTGCCTTTCTAAATTTATGTTGACAGTTGACGGCATTACTTTTTAATAATTGGATAGTATTCCCTTAAGAGTGTAATGTCATTGGACTCTGAAATAATATAACATATTTTATAATTTTACGGCTCTTGAGTTGACATTCTATGCTCATAGGCAAAAGAAAAACAAATTCCTATTTATAATATGTTGTTGTAGACTTCAGCGGTCGTTGTTTTCTTTTAAAGAATTTGGGATTCCGGGTTGAAACCGCGTCGTAATTGCATGAGAATGCCGACGTTTCGGTTTCACTTGCATTTTTCGTACAGCAGCGACGCAACATGCAGCAGCCCAGAAGAAGCTCCATACAATTGAGAGCGAAACGTCGGCATTCTCATGCAATTACGACGCGGTTTCAACCCGGAAACTCAAATTCCTATATATAATAGTTGGCTCATATTTGATTCAGCGCAGTTTAGGGTATTATATCTACAGCTACATCTTTTATACAGAGATTTAAGTTTGTATAAGTCGAAACTAAGGAATTCTTCATTGCTCTTTTATAACGATTTTCTAGATTTAAACACTGCAAGCAGACTGAAATCCGTAATGCTATACTAACCATGATATTCGTTTTATTAAATTTAACGATGTTGAATATGTTGAAACAGAAAATAAAAATAACATTTGCCGTTCTTATAACACGTTTATTGAAAATGATTTAAAAAAATTAAATTGAATTAGCTCAGTTTATTTATCAATAGTTAAAAACTAATAAATTCGTTGTTCTTTCTTTGACTCATTGTTAGAGCTAATTCGTTGACGTTTTGTTATGGATATCTTCTATTTATTGAATCAGTATGCATTGCTATAAAATGGGCAATACCTAATTATTAAAAAGAGCCAATAAATTTCGTTTTGAGTTGAATTAATGTTATTCTTAGTTATGCATTATATGACACTACGAACATAAAATTCATCTTGAACGAAGTATTTAAAATACGGAAAAACTTTATTAGTTGAAATAACTTTCTAGCCAAGTTCCCTATCTCATTTTACACATCTTGATCTTTCATCTGACTTCTTTTAAATCTGCTCTCACAACTTACGTCGTTTTTCTATTTCTTCCTCTTCCTCCACGTGCTGCATCTTTTATCGACTCTCTAACACGTGTATACCTACCAATGTTCCAAAAGAACCTACAATACCCATAGAGATGCATTTCTTATTCACTTCATGAACCGCGTCATACTGAATAAGTAACGAGCACGTACAGCAAACGATAAAAGGTAAGAAAGAACACGTCGACAAAGGAGAAGCGCTGGTGTGTGATGATCTTTTGTTTTCCCATGCGTTCAATTGTTCACCGGAAAGCCAAAACGGATGTGACCGTCTCGGTAGGCTGGGCACTGAAATGCTCGCAGCCTGCTTAGACAATCAACCTACCTACACTCAGCGGAGTGTTTTACCTGTATATAATTTTACCCTGTACGAATAGTGTATGTTATACACGTTATATTCGTATTTCTGTTTTGTTTTTCCTTGTTTGCGTCTCTTTTTAATCGACGAAATTAAGTAACCACGCACGCTAAGTAATTGCTATTCTTGCAAGCGGTTGTTTTCGTTGTTGATCATGAAAACGACGCAAGGTTTTATGATTCACTTGTTCCTATCTACGTTACCGGGCGTACGCTTGATGGATCTCCTAGGCGTCTACGCAGGCAATGCGTTTGTTGATGGTGATTTGCAGTTTGGCTGACCGGTGGTTGGAATCAATGTGTGCAATAATGTGAAATGCACATTCCTTTTGATGCGCATTGCAAGAAAAATATGAAAACTAGAACTGGACATGCATGAATGTATGAAGCATAGTTTTATTGAAAACGAAGTAGATGCATAATACATTAAAAATATGTTTATTATTAATAAAACTAATAAACATATTTTTATGTTGCGTGCGGATAAAGTAACTTTATTTGTAATTAATCTATGTTTCTTCGAAGGATGTATGCTCTAGCGCATTGTACAAGGCTTTTCATTTTATTTTGACCACTTATTTTCGTTACTATTGCAGAGAAAAAACGTTTCAAACAAAAGTTGTATTGTTTTACCTCTACGTAATAAAAAATTGGCAATTATGATAATTGCATGTAGAGGGCGGGACCAACAAAACGTACATCTATGTATCTTTATATCGGTGGATGGCCTTTCATTTCTTGATTCCAAATATATCAAACTATTAAATTGATTACGAAATTTTCGTAAGTAGAAAACAAGGAATCTCTGAAAATGAAACTACTATTCTTTTGCTAGATGTGAATCTGTAAGTTAACATGGCATATATTGCAAGCGAAAAAGTTTAAGTATTCTCTATTTACATAAAAAATAATAAAAACAAATTTACTACAATGGGAGAATATATGAAACTCTCCTGTAAATTCCTTTGGAAATGTTTTTCATCACATAAGATATGTCTACCTACCTAAAATTTTTCATGAAAAAAAGAAACACGTTAAAAGAAATCAAGAACATCTTAATACGTCGATTTATTTTGAAGGTGTAAATTAAACACTTCCAAAGCACGTCTTACTAAATAACTTCTTTCATATTTTTATAAAAATTCGGAAAGCAGTTTAACTTAGTTAGATAGAAGCATCTCCACAATCCATCGGGTATGACCACCAGTTCCGAAGAGGGAAAGATTTCAGTTTTGCCAAGAAATGATTGGAGATTAGAAATGACTAATTTCTTAATTTAAAGTGTCCACTTCCGGCGTTTTTAATAAATAAAATAACCATTCGTGGAAACAAAACGAAAAAGTAATAGAAATAACAATTGGAAAAAAAACTAAAAGGAAAGTTTAGGCCACGTTTTTTATAATTTTAAATTAACACCAGAAACATATTTGGAAACAATTGATTTCCATAAGTATAACTTATTGCAAAACGTCTTAAGACATTCATTAGACGACATGCTGGTAGCAAGATTATTTCGTATCATATATATATATATATATATATGACTTCCTTCCAGAAAAAGTCCAGAAAAAGTTTTAATATCGGAAGTTGTATTCGTCTCTCCATACAATTAAAATATTTTTATTTTATTTATTTCCTTTGGGATGTAGGTCATTTATTAAAAGAAGGAAACGAAGAAAACCTTTTTGTGCTTCTTCTTTATTTTCTTTTCTTTTCTGCGACGTTTCGTTGCACATGGCATCAACGTTTTCAAACAAATGTCTACAAAGACGTTTTCACAAGTAGGCGGATACATAATTTATTTAATTAAAAATGAAAAGTTTAATGAAAGAAATCATGTGTCCATCTAATTGTAAAAACGTCTGTGCAGATATTTACTTGAACGAAACGTCGCAGAAAAGAAAATAAAGAAGAAGAAATGCAAAAAAATATTTTCGTGTCCATCCTTTAAGGAAAAACCTACATCCCAAAAGAAGTAACTATCAATTTTATACAATTAAAATTAAAAAAATTTGAGTCATTGTTTATACTTTAAAAAAGGAGTAAATATCTTTTTTTTTAAGTAAGTTACCATGAAATGGCACGAAACTATCATTAGGCCCAAATATTTTAGACTGAAACTACAAATGTAGCCAAAAATCAAATACAACAAAAGTGATACTACACATTTTCAGAATATCAATTACGAAGAAGTACCGTAGAGTTTTTAACCTATTTGTTTTGTCTAGTTTTGCAATAGCTTTTAATCCTATTATTTAGCGGAACACATCGGCTGTAATAAATGTATTTTTGAAAGTGATTTGAAAATCTTTACGTCAATAACCACAGAATAGGATTGTATTCACTTCCAGAGTCAAGTAATGTAATTGAAAGATGTAATTGAAAGATGGTGCACAGCTAACTATCTTCACCTAAACATTTAAATGCTTGCAAAATTGTAACATACACTAGGAAAACGAATCCCGTAATCTCGAATTACTTTATAAAAGACTTATGTATCTATTTCTCGAGTTTCAGTAACTAAGGATTTGAGTGCCTACTTCGACACAAACCTTGTCAGGCCAGTGCCATAGCTTCCGCTATTAAAATGTTAAGATTATTGATAAGAAACTATTCTTCATTTCATGTAGATACAATTAAATTACTGGAATTTACATATGTAGGATCAAGATTAGAGGTTAGAGTACGGATCTTTAACATAGAATCCTCACTATTCCGTCCATAAATTATCTATCGAAAATATACAGAGCAGGTTTCTAAATTTGCTTCCTAAAGAAGAAGGCGTTTACCCTTACAAAGGTTATAAACATCAGCTACTGATGCAAAGAGGTGAGACGACAACTACACATTATACAGTTTAGTATACAATAAAATTGACTCTCCACGTTTGTGGGCTCAATAATTTTTTTTTCCAATCTTCTCAACCAGACAGTTCGCTCGTCTGAATGCATCACTGAATTCCCCAGTTGTTTCAATGTATCGCGCATTCATTCAATATCATCACTTTGCGATACTAATTCTGCTGCACTTCTCTACATACTTTCTTTAGCAACTGCCTCTTTGACGTGATGCACTGTCAGCGGTTTAGTTTACGTACCGTGCTCACTACCCTCCCTCCCCATTGACTTTGTTGATCTTTATGTTCCTCCATATATTATTTTCTGAACTACCTATCTTTCTACTTGTTTTCGTTCTTTTATTCTAATAAAGTACGTACCTTTTTGATGTAACGTAATGTAGTTTATTCATCGTAAATATTATATTTTTATATTGTATTGTGTATCTTGTACGAACATGTAGTTTTTGAAGTCCTTTATGTGGATTTTCTGTTGGACAATAAAAAACTATTATTATTATTATCCGTCTTATTGTTACAAATTACTTATTCATTATTCTTTTGAAATGTGTAGTATCACCTGGATTGCATTCGATCTTTGGATACACTTATAATCTCCATACCGAATATCTGGGCCTGATAATGTGTGGAGTCGTAGCCTAAAGATGAGATTTAGTCCTTTTTCAATTACCATGAACTCACGCCGAGTCATCAACTTCAGTATTTCAATCACCTATTGACAAAACTGTAATGTTTCCCTCTTCTGAACTTCTGTGAGCTCTTGTACCGGTAACATTTCTAAAGTTCGATTAATTGTGGAAATGCTTCTCTCTAACTCCCTTGCAGCAGTTAAACTGTTTACCGAATTTTCTACAACAAAATGATGAGTTAAGTGATGCGTGCTGGGAAAAATGTTCTTCGTTTGTCCTGCCATTTTTCATGCAGAATTGTTACTGTTTCTTACATAACGGTAAACTCACCTATAATTCCTTCCGTCTAACTGATTTGTTTTTATTACTTTGTACGTAAATAGGGAATGTTTATATTTTTTCAGTTGTAATGTAGGCCATGTTGATTTATAGAAGTAATAAACTAGTATTGATCTATCATTTTTAGAGCCTCCTTCATTTCTAATATTTCCTAATTTTATTTTGTGAAATAGGCTATATATATTTGGAATCACAAGATGAAAGCTATATAAAAATATGAAAGTACATAGGTGTACTGCATATAATTCTGATAGTTATCAAATTTTGATTCGGTAGGGGTAAAACACTAATTTTTGTCTAAATCATTTTTTTTGTATTTACGATAATAACGTAAATAAGTAGTGGTCAAAATAAAATTAAAAATTCTGTACATAGATGATCCTTATATATTTATATTTAGAGTGTAACAATGTAACGCAGAGCCTTACAATGTATTATGGTATTTGTGGGGCGAAATATCTCGAACAGTCGCTAGCTTTAACAGAATTCGCATAGTTTACTAGGAATATTCGGAATATCAGGTTTCATAACTGCCCGCATGCATTTAATTCCCAAGTTTCTTCGAAATGTTTCGTCATTTGAATCTCCCGTTCAATTTCCAGCTGCTCTTGCGTTTGTAAAATAATATTACCCGCTTTCAACTTAAGCCAGTGCAGCAACTAGTAGTGAAGCAGTACTAAAATCGTTTGGTTATTCTACAAATATTAAAGAATTTATTACTCACTTCAGATAAACATGTTTTTTTCCAAATTCTGGAAATATCACTAAATGCTTAAACCAATAGAATTGCATGCAGTTGCACGTTGCTAAATATAACTCGCTTTTGGGGGTGCTTTAAATGGGGAACAAACAGCTATTTTTAGCCTTAAGTATTATAAGTTTGTGTATGTTTAAGCGTAAATAGCTAATATTAAACTAAGTGAAGTCTGCCAACCTATTGTACTAGGGAGAAAACCTGGTTGGTCTTTCGCTAACAAACGAACAAATTTAGTATTAAGGCGATTATTCTACCATTTTAAGCTAAAACGATGCACCGCCAATGTCTGGAGGAACAAAAGTCTGCAACATTTCGTTTCAGCACTCTGCGTATGTACCTAAACGAAAAGTTATCTACATAACTTCATCTGTAACTTACTAAAAGAAATAAAAGATGAACACAATCAACGAAAAACACTTAAATTTTATTAGTATTCTATGTACATTTCGCCTCGAGGCATCGTCAAGAGATTAGGCACTAGAGTTACAACGAGTGTACATACAAATACCATGTCGTAAAATGGAAATTAGAAGCGAGAAGAAAACGATGGACCTAAATTTAGTTTTTAATTAGAACAGAACGTCTTAACCATTGTAGGTTTTATTAAGCGAGAGTTTATTATATCTGTTTGCTCATTCAAAATGTTGGCCAGATTCGATAGTAAACTTTCTTTTATAAAATAGCCTTCTAGAACGTTCGTTTTACATGTATGAGCATACATGTACATATACGTAAAATGAACGCTCTAGAAGGCTATTTTATAAAAAAAAAACGGTTTACCATTGAATACGGACAACATTTTGAATAAGCAAACAGATATCCTACAATAGTTAAAAGGTTATCTTCCCGTTAAAAACTAAATTTAGGTCTACCTAATTCCCATCTTAGGGCATGATATTTGTACGCGTTCTCGCTGTATAAAAATGTTAGCTGTAATGTCTAATCTCCTGACAATTTCGCAAGGCTAAATGTACATTGAGAATTAATAAAATGTGGGAAATTATTACTAAATGTTTTCCTTTTATTATGTAAGAAATGTTTCACCCAGAGCAGTCCATCACTTATTGTTAGTTTAATTCTTTGATAAAAAAATAAAAATATAGGAAGAATATTGGAATAACATTATTTGATTAAAAATCCGAAGGTTATAATTTTTTCATATCAATTTAGTTTTTTCTTCAAAAATTAAACTATGGCTTATATACTACATGACGTGGAAATTGCGACACGATGAAGAATTTTTTTGACCAACTTTGACAAAAACATGCAACTATTCAAAGGTGTTGCGATAGATTGGGTGGTCATGCCATATCTTACATTTCGGGTGTATTTTTTGCGAGTTTTGATTCAGATTTATCAGTTTTGATTATACCTAGAACGCGGCAACGTGGAAACTTTGGCGAATTTGACAAAGGTCGATTTGTTGGCTTACTTGAAGGCGATTTTTCAGTGAGTGAAACGCCGAAGTCGCCGAAACCAGAACCAATTCAACGTCATGCGCAGTTATTACTCGTGGATTAAGAAGGTCCAGGAAAATCGTCAAAAACGAACCGGAAGCCGAAGAAAAGGTGCAGGACCGCCAGCTTTTCCTTCATCCTCCAAAACCAGGTCAATTGCCAACCTACAGTAAAACAATGAAGGTCGTCCTGCGATCCTTCGAACCATTGCTTGTCGAATCAGTACTTAGACACATCTTGTTTTACCACTTACGCCTTAACACCGACAGCAATGTTTGGAGTGGTGTAAGTTGCGATTGCACTGGAACGTGGTGTGGCATAACATCACGTTCAGTGATGAATCTTGATTTTGTGTACAAATGCACAATGTCAGCATGAGGGTCAGACGAAGAAAGACGTGTGCACCGAACCATGGAAGTGATGGTATGGAGTGCTATAGTATATGAGAGTAGGTCTCAGTTGGTGTTCATCCGAGGTACCATGAACGCCTAGCGTTAAGTTGATGAGGTGGTAGAACCTCACATTCTTCCATACCTTTAGCAACTCGAAGATTCACTTTTTTAGCAGGATAATGTCCGCCTCACATAGCGAGAACTACTCTAAACTGGCTCGAAAATGCCCAAGCCGATATCTTGCCATGACCACCAAGATCTCTCAATCTCTCGCCAATCGAACGCGTGTGGAACATTATGGAAAGAAAACCGAGGAACTTAGCGAATCCTTCGCAAGCACAGGGAACTCTTTGGAATAAATTACAGCCTGCTTAAAACAGCGTACCTCAAGAAGACATTGACCACCTCTGGAATCAATACCATGAAAAGTAAGGGAGGGTGTTGGAATTTCCATGTTATGTAGCAGGTTATTAGCTACTTATTACTTACATCCTCCATTGCACTTACTTCAGTAAGTAACCTAACCAGTAACATAGCACAAAAATAACAAACTTGTATGATTGCCTTAAAAGGCTAAGTTTTTAGCGCCAAACAGTAAGCAAATGAAGAAATTACCCAAATTTCTTTTCAACAAGCGCGTTCTCCCCGGCATCCGAAGGGCTTCTGGTAACAATATCAAAGGGAGAATCCAAAAACGCAGTAATATACAGGATGTTCCATTTGAAAACCCAAATGCAGCGGAAAATATACTTGGATACATTTTCATGTGGTGTATCTTCGAATAATTTTTGTTTGAAAATTTTTCTTTTAAATTGCTCGAGAAAGTAATAATCTCCCACCTACACAATAGACTCACTGTATATAAAACAATTATTTCTATGTCATCCAATTTTGTATACATTAACATCAATGTATCGAACTAAACTAGCTGATAAAAAAATACATTAAGCCAAATAGGTGGAATTGAACACCTGTAACATGGAAATTTGCATAAATAAACAGGAAATTGCTTCTGAAAATCAATTATGTTTATCTAAATCAATCTTGCGCGACAGCCATGAGAAACACTAAGATTTCACCATTGTCGACGAAATCAATCATTCCAAATTCAGACATCTCTTCCTCTAATCAAATACAATATAATCTAGCTAGCGATAAACAAAAGGAAATCTTAAATAATGTAGTCGTGATAGCAAAGCATTATTTTTGTCGAATTTAGGACGCGTTTTGATATATCTACAACCCCTAAATATGACGCCGTCAAACTATATTAACTGATCATTCATCCTCTTTCGATGGAAGATTGTATAACATTCAACGAGGGAATAATATTTACACCATATAGGCGACTATTTTACGACTTATTATCGGTCGATACCGCATAGACGCCACACGTTTATGTACGTAGTTATTACGGTATATGTGGGGCACAAGATATATGGACTAATGTACGGTGTTGTAATTTTTGTTACGTCATTCGAAGCCGCTACCCAATGCAATAAAAATATGTTAATATTTGTGAACGGAGCGGACGCTATTCTAGGTCAATTCGATGAAAATTATCTAGTGTGTGAAATAAATGATTAATGATATAATAATATAAATTCATATATGAACCGGTTTATTCTCACAAACAATTGTTAAATAAACCTTAATGCATATGGGTTACCAGAAGTTCCGTTTGTCTGAACATAAAAAGAAATAATTGTCCGAATTACAATATACAATAAAATGTCAAGCACTGTCTTCTGTAAATTCAAAGATACAGAATGAACTAAATTTTACAGGTGTACTTACCAAAGTTTTCCTTGTTTATGGGTCACTAACAACGTAATCAGCAATCATTGTCGAGAAGAGAGCTGAACTTAACAAGTAGATTGAAAAGAGTATTTTGAAAATATCAAATTACTTGTAACTAAAATAATAATGTAGTTATTTTGATACTAAACAATTTTTTTTTATTTTACTTTACAACAACATATGACATCATTTTAGCTGGACTTACTCTTGTAGGTGTTCTCCATAAAACTAAATTGTATAGTTGGGTAAGAATACATATTTCAACATTTCACAAATCATTTAGTTTAAGATTACTAAACAAAGAGAGATGTGAACTTATGTACAGCGTGGTTCTAAAGTAGGGCTGTCGAAAACCGTCTTTTTTCAGGAGCCGAGTATACTACCCGAAATCGAGTACCCGGAATCGGGTGATTCAACTATTCGGCTCTGGAACCGTTTTCGAGTACCCGAAATTGCGTATTGGAATTTTCGGTTGTGGGAGCAAATAGAGGTATCCATTTTCGAACAAAAGCATCAACAGTCGAAAACTATTTTTTTCGGGAACAGAGTACTCGTCTAGTCCACTACCTGGTTTTGGGTCACTCGACTATCCCGATCTAGAACCGAACACCCGGAACCGAGTATTCAACTATTTGGTTCTAGAATAGTTTTTGGGTACCGGATACACAAAATCTGGTAGAACCGATGCTAAAAATTTTTTCGATTACCTGAGTACTCGATTTCGAGCAATAGTGTAAAGTATAAACCTCTGGTAACAGTTTAAGTTTAACTCAAAATGCTAGTGTTCTAAGCGGAAATAGCGACTGGTGCAAAGAGCGTTGATGAGTATTTATTTTGGTATTGCTCTCATGCTGCTCTAGTTAGCTCCAGTTTAATAGGGATTTGAATAACAAGGTTTGTTAAGCCGTTGACTAGATGCGTTATAAAAGGAATTGTTTTCCTTCTATGATATGTATAGTCTCTGACCCTCTAGCAATAACTGGCTGTCATAGAACAAAAGAACGATAAAATGCACCGGCAGCAATTAAAATTGCACCACCAAAAAATTTTTGCACGATAATGTTTATAAGTAGTCTAAGCGTTTTTGATACTAGTAAACATGTAAATGAAAGACAATTCAACCAAAGAAAAGTAAATAAGATTCGTCTAGCGCGTCTATGCTCAACTGTTAAAGGTAATCGCAATAAAAGCCGGTAGCTACGGAACCCATACGCACTATTCGACTATAAACTTGCCGTAATGATGTTCTACGACCCATAGCGTTTCACCATTGCTGCGTTAAAAATGTTACCGACTGAAGACGGTGTTGCGCAACCAAGCGCTTCAAAAGAAAATCTTCTCGGGGGTTGGTCCTTCTGAGTGCGCCTGAACCTGCTGCTTACCGGTAAGTCTACGGGGCAATTTCCCGGGAACTAACACCACCTTCATGTAGCCCAGTAACCTAGCCATGTTCGAAAGGGATTAATAGTTTGTATTTTTGTAGTGCAACTATCCGATTGTAACAGGTGTCCCTTAAAAAACATGTGCGGAGTATCTAGTCCTTCTAGATGCTAGGAAACAAATTAGACCAGAAGATCATCCTCAGAAATACGTTTGTAAATTTAGCGAAATACAGGGACAATGTAGGGGTGGTGCATTTATAATTATAGCCATTGTATTTGAATATAAAACAGTAAACCCACAAAAGGTAAAAAAGAAAAAATCAATAAAAAGGTCAATGATGTAAACATTGTTTATGCAACATAAGTCTCCCTTCTATTTAAGAAGCGAAATGCTTACATTTTTTTCTGTGAGAATTGCTGATAGTATAATGATAGCAAGGACTATGGCGTAGTATGGCAAACAACACAAACGTATCACCAACCTCCGCACCACACAAGTTTAATTAATTAATCTGGGACGGCCGTTTCGAAGAGAAGAAATGATCCGCATCCTCAACCGGTGACCGAATCTTGGGTTAGCTGACTTAACGTGTGATGCGGAGGTTGTCGATACTTTTGTGTTGTTTGCTGATACTATGAATTAAATTATTGTTAATTGATGTAATTGTAAGAGTACTAATGAGTTCTTGATTTATGGGGTTCCTTAAAACCGTTTTTGAACGCCCAAGAGTCCTATTAAATCTATTGAAATTTATAGTAAATTTCTGTCTAAAAATGTCTTGTAAAAGTACGCGTACTAATCTTCTTTTGTTGTGATAAACACCGGCATAGGTTTCCCAAATTGGATGTTTTTTTTTTCATATTTGCTGCTAACGAAAGAACTATATATTTATTATTAATTATTAATAACTAGATATTAATTATATAGGTATGTCTGAGCCCAAACACACATCTTAAATCTAGTAGCCTGCTAACGTCTTATGATCTCTATATTCTAAATTTACAACCAACTTCACAGACTGACTACCTGTTACTACCACCACACATAACTGTTACATTCTAAAAAAGCATGTATTGTCACTATAATTTAGTAGCATTATTAAGAACAGCCAGAATACACCACGAATTTAGGATATCAGTCAGGAAAATGGTATTGTTCTGACGAATAACACTAGCTTCTTTATGTTAATACTACGCAACAAAATTTTAATGTTTCGTTTATATGTACATATTTCCTACATTTTTTTATTAATTTTATTTATTATTAATACTATTATAACAATTTTTTGTTAGTTGAAATGTAAACTGAAGTACTTTTGCAAAACAAACAAATAAAGGTATTGCAAATTATTTTTATTAGTACATATTTTTGTAGATTCTCGTAAGTTTAAGGTGTTCAGACTTATTGAATGTCCTGAAGAAAATCCTGTAAAAGAGTTCTGCTTTACAATTAGCGATATTTAGAAGGCACAGACCCTCATGAACAGCCGCTACTGACTTCACAAAGCCATGACTTAATGCTATGCCTATAGTATCACAAAAAATGTTATAGGCACTCGTAAAAGAACTTCTGACACTGATACTTAACTACAAATGAAGAATACGTGGTAGTCTACAATTACGATAATTATAGGCATCTAAAGTTTTTACGATAACTGTTATTAACCTCTTAATTGTTACCTGTTTAGTCAATTTCGTTTCATTGCTATACTTTTGCTGCTAGTGAATTTTAACTCACCATGCGGGTAATAAATTATAAATTAGGAGTAGTTGATTTTAATAGGAACGTATATTTTACACCTTCCATATTCTACACCCTACCACATAGCTACACGAAATGATAAATAACTATTGCACGGATAGACATTGCATTAATAATAGGAAATAAATTACCGATATTAAATAGGAAGCAAGTTTCCATGTTCTTCTTCACAACTTTCTTTAAATGTATTTTCTTGAAAGATAATTTATACCTATCCGTAGCTTGTTAGAATTTTCTAATTTAGAACTTAACTGCGTCTTTCCTAGAAAAGCCTTTCTATCTGAGAGATAAGATGGGATAAGAGATTGTCCGTTGCGATTCCGCAATTACTAGAGCTTTGCTAAGTATGCTCTGTCGTGTTAGGAAGCGTACTACTGTCTTAACTTTTCTACCTAGTAAGTCTGATATAAATTTAAACCTATGTCCAATCAGAAATTACTTGACCTGTTACTGACCTGGAACGTTTTTCCACCAGCCTGAAAATTTCCTTTCCTTCCATTATTTAGTAGCTGTTTTAACTGTCCGTGCCCACGGAGAGCCTGGGGTTTTTTGTCAGTAATGTAAGAGCCTACTCCTATTTTGCATTTATAAAATTATTTATTTTGAACTAAGAGAGTTACTTGTTTATTGAACCTGAGAATCACAGTTTATTAGTACTACCTTAGTTTTCTTTTGTTCTTTCAGGAGCGACAGATAAACTGCAAATCAAATGTCCATATGAACATTATATGTATCCGGATCAAGCTGCCTGTTTTCATATGGCAGCTAACAAAGCTAATCTTTAGTTTTTTCTGGTCTTTCTAGTATTAGTACGACACCTTTGTTTTCCTTGGCTCTTTTCTTTCTTCTTTGGATGCCTCTTCTGCAGAACCCTGGTCCAGTAATAGATATGATTGATTATAAAATTCTCGCAAAATTCACGCTCTGGACTTGTTTTAGATTTATTCTGAATGTCAGAATATGTTAATGACGAATAAGCACATTTGACGTAGAATAACGAATGCTCTGCTGATAGCGGTCACTTTCGTTTGTTTTTCTTATAATACAAACGATTTTAATAAGCTTTAAGCTTTATTACCTTTTACATGCTATTTGAAGTTTATACTTATACCTCTCATTAAAAAAATCTGGCCGTCCCTAAATAAAAGACGTAATAAATTAAATTAACGTTGTTATAATAAATTATTTTAAAAGATTTTATATTTTAGGTAACTGGTATTATCTATTTTTTCGAATGTACGAGCTGCCACTGGCTGCAGTTAAAAACCATAAATGTTTATACTGAGATACTTATGTAAATATTTTTCCATCAAAATGTAAAGTTAATTTGCCATCGAAAATAAAGGCAGCGGTGCTCCAGAAGCCTTCTGTAAGCTCTACACCTGCCTTATATCGCCCCGGCGAGCATATGGTCATCGAATAAAGAAGAAGTGTTAGCACAAAAACTCACATTAAGCGGCTTCACTGGCAAAAAATATTCTTATCCGCCTTACCATCATCACCGTGAAATACAGCAGTTTGTATGTATTATACGCAGTTCTATACGTACACACCAAGTTCCGTAGATAGGAGACTCTTAAAGTTTTTAAAATAAAGGCTTCTCATTTCGAATTTAAAATATCCGTCCTGCACAACGTCGAGTTACCCTTTTGCTTTTTCAACGCTAGAACAGCTGCCTTCCGTGCTATGCCAGGTAAGCGGGAGGGGCGTCGAGGTTAAATCTCCATCATCATCATTTGTCATGCAGTATTAATTGGTACTAAGTTTCAAAATATACCATCCGTGCATATTACGCGACCGCTTTTCGGTGAAATTAGAATAATAATAAGAAAAGTTTGAGAAGTAGGTTGGCTCATCGCTTCTTGTTCTCAATATAAATGGTGCTTTCTGGAGCGGGTTTAATGATCCGTTCATTCCACTCTACTATACAGAGCTTATCGGAGGATTTAGCAGACAGGAATTCGGTAATAAGAAATTATCGATTACCTAGTAATTTATCCTCGAATGCAATCATGAAATGTTAAAAGAAAGAAATTATGCAATTGTTCTTATTCCTGTATGTTGTAAACGTATTATATTATTTATTGCTGCATTTATTGAATTGCGAATATATCAACAGGAAGTAAAAGCTTCCCACGCCGTAATAAACAAACCCTGTTTTCATGTTTTTTATATTTGTGAAGGAATGCTTCTAATTAAGTTTTGTTCGATGCCTATCACCTTAATTTAAATAACACGAATGTTTTTCAACAACTAATTTATTCCAAGAAGAATTTTTTGCTTCAAATCTATGCATCAAAAAGAACCTTCACAGATGGCAGGCAGTGCTAAAAACTTTCAAAGCCTATATATAAATTGGACCTGATAGATGGACGTATACAGAGTCTAAGGCAAAAATCTTTATTTTATGATGAATCTCTTCTAGCAAGGTATTGACAAGCTACCCACAAAAGCAGCGGATGTGCGTTTCACTGGTTCAAACGTTATTGTAATTTACAAAAGAGCCGCCTGAAACAGAAATGAGGAAGAAAACCCGCATTGCTCGTAATGGCCAAACAGACCAAATGAACCGGGGCAAAGTCAGAAGCGAAAACTTTCATATCAACTTCACCACGGATGTTGCTCTGACTACATCATTTGAATATTGTATTATTGTATCATATGTTCGAAATTCAAAAGATCTATTTAAGTGTCCGAATTTCTGCCTGTTTCACTAAATGCACTGTTTTCTGATAAGCATAATGTGTTAACATTGCCGTAATAAGATTAAAACCACTCAGGTTGTATTTGTTACACCGATATAGTTGACGTTCCACAGAACATACCCTCAGTTTCTCTAGAAATTGTTCTAAAAGCTGACGTTTTGGTCTTCTGCTGCTCGTTATATACACTTACTGCTATCTCGTGTATCCGTTGTGGTCTGGTAGGCCGTATTTATCACTGTTCTGGTAGTGTCCATTGAATCTTCGTAATTTGCTATTGCTTATGGATTTGCAGAAATTAGTATAGCAAGAGGCCTAAAAATGTCTACAAGAACGGTTAGAAAACGCTTAAATGATGCAGAATTAGAAGGTTGCAAATCAAGAAGCCATCATTGTCGGGGATCAGCAGCAAAAACCGTTTAAAATGGGCAAAAAGACACGAATTGGACAATTGAAACTGAAGAAGAGGTTTGTGGTCGAAACGAATCTAGAAGTAAAAAGACATTGCTTTCAAACTGGAATTCATAAATATTGCGTTTTTCCTACTCTTAAGCACGAAAGGTGGCGGCATTACGACGTGATGGTGCATGCCGTCATAGAGTATTGGGAAAATGTGCACATGTCACCGTTGCATGGACAGCCTAATGTACATAGAAGTTCTATACAGTAGTGGCTGGAGGTCTTGACCTCAATTTTCTCATATATTTCCGTTGCATATCGCGTACATTATACTTAAATAAAAAAGTACACGAGGAAATCGAGGCGTTGCTTTTGATCTCCCGTTTACATCATCACCAACCGCCTGGTTCTAAGTGCGACATTAAACCCATCATAAAATTTTTTTCAGGGAAATTTTTAGAAAACGTTTTTTTCCAACAAGGTAACATCTGTAACACCTGTAACATCTCGAAAAAAGGTGAATAAGCGAAAATAGATTATAGATTGGCCTGGCCAATCTAAAGATTCTTGAACACTCTCCAAGAGCAGTACTTGAAGCTAAAGTAAAAGAAGTGTTGGAAACTATTCTATTGACACGACGCATTCTGAAAGGTTAGTGGGTTCCGTGTGTCTAAACGTATACACGTACTCATTAAGGTGCTCCGTTTTGTTGGCCAGGGCTGCAGCGTCTTTCCCAAACAATCGGACTTAAAACAAATTTTTAATGTCTTTTACCTTTGGGACAATCGTAAAAACTGGTTCCTTCCTATTGTACTTATACATAAAAGAATTTTGTCACCGGACGTAAAAATTACTCAAATACCCACCCCAAACTATACATTTCACCATCGTATATATTGACGTAATCACATTCTATAAAAATTAACTTAATATACCGCCTTCCTGATGTAATGATAATTATCATCCGCATAAGCGAGGTGGTAATACATGCATACCTGGCGGCACCCACGATCTTTAATACATTATCATAATTTATTCGGTTCGACTCCTACGCCAATAACACTATTTCAAAGTTTTACGTGCATCCAACGCCGTGATTGTTATAACGGCGCAATAAAGGGGGTAAAAGCGGCTTTATTCCCGCTTGATGATTCGCATTATACTCTTAGGTACCATAAATTAAACCAGATACCAGAATTCGGTAGGTAAATCGTGAATTGATGGTGATCCGAAATTAAAACTACTACGGATTTAATTAATCTAATGGTATATCCGATATTGGCGTGATTTTCAAATGTCCTATATTCCATAATTTAGATAATTACCTCTGTAACTTCCGATGCGCAATAACAAACGGTAATAGTTCTGCGATCGCCTATCTTAATTGACTGAAGTTGTAGGTCGATTCTAACATTCTGATCAAAGTGTTTCCTGTTAAGAACTGATTTCCGTTTTGCTTTTATGGAGTTGTGAATAATAGAAATAGGCGATCTAAATATATTAAATATGACAGGTTTTAAATTGCGTCAATGGAAAGCAGTAGTCTTGCCGGTAAGCATGTGCATTCAAGTCGTTTGACGTGTCTATGTTTTCTCCTTCAATTTCCATATTCGATTTTGCCGTTCTTTGTCGTTCTACAGTTTTTCTTAGCGAAGATCATTCTCCTAATTTTCCTTTCGAAAGTTTTTTATTTCGTTTCTTCCTTTTTTGCTATTTTGGTCATGTATTATAGGTAACCATTGTTCTTATTAAGATTTTCTTGTTTTTTCTTCGTAATCCTTCTTTTTTCACTTTTTTTTCTTCCCGCTGGCCTATTGTGGCTCCTAAGTAATTAAAGGTAGCTGTTGTAATTATACAGTAAGTAGTCATTGTCTTACTCGATGCTTTTCGGGGTTGACTTCACAAGACTGGTGATATCATACTTCTCGGGCTAATCATTTTTGGCCTTTGTTGGATCCAAATCTTTTGCTATTATCCGGAAGTGACATCCCGAGAAGTTCGGCTGTTAGTTTTGCGTCATATGCGGCTGATAAGATAAGAAATTTGCAATTTAGGGTTGCTCAGGGCGGATAAATCAAGGTTGTGCCAAGAGAGAGAGACGGGTATTGGCCGCCGAAAATGTCTATATTAATGACGTTCGTCTTCCATGGTTCGCTGATGTGAAATATCTCGTAGTAATATTTTACCACAAATTCACCTGAGGACGTCATGTGGAGGAGATGTACTGTTAAAAATAAGTTACTCTCCCTGATGTGTCGAACTAGTTCGTTATCCATGAAAATTAAACTGCTAATATACAGGCAATGCCTCAGGCCTACAATCATCTTATGGGGCAAATTCCCACCTCAAGCTGCTGGAAATATTAGAGAACCGAGTCCTCCGGATAATCGTTAACGCCTCATGGTATATCGGAATGCCAGGATTAGAGAGGATCTATTAGTCTCCAGATAGGTAGAACACACCAGGGCGTTGATCCAAAGGACTTGGAAACGAAAAAAGTTAATACATTCACATTTCCCCGAAAACGAACGCACAAAAGACAGGAAAACAATTGAATGTAAATCCTCTAGATATTTCCAAGAGTTCTCAGATCCCACTACATCGTCTATTTCTTTACCTATGTTTATGTGATACCTTTTACGACTCAAAGCAATAATACTTCTCGATCAAGTTGCATAAAAACAACTGTACCGGATTATATTTCTCTTTCACAAATAACAATATTACATTACTGACATAATAGCAGTCTCAACGGTCCATGGAAACAATATATCAGTATCTGACACCGTAATTATAATTAATTCAATAGTACGATGTAAAACAACAGAATAGTGTACCGCATGTCATATTGTTGAAGTAGTAAATTCTCTTTTATTTTTTTCTATCGTGATTATAGATTGTTCAAGCTTTTTTTCTTAATTTAATCATGCCGTGTTAAAAGGAAGAGGATAATTGTTGTCTTGTTTGCATTATGTCAACGGTAATTAATAAAGATGAATATTTAATAATCGTATGAGGTGAATTGATTAATTAAAACACTTATCCATTTTAATAAGTTTACTGATTACTTTGAAACAGTAGTAGATGCGTTTAAAGAGATTGAGCAGTTCTAATTTCACGTAATTCTGCAAAGAATGTTGGCTTCCAGCAAACCTTAAGCATTTTCAAATGACATTGATTCAGCAGTATTTTAAGACATGCTTTGTTTCTCAACAGAGAAGGTAATGAAAACAATTCCTAAATGTGATTATTTAGCCTTCCAGCTCATCCAACATTCGTTTTTGCGGTATTATTGTTAAATAAAACGTAATAATCACATTTGCTGTAAGCTATTAATACTTTTTAGTCAATTTAATTAAAATAAATAAGATCCTTATAACAATTATTACCTCTTCATTTAATACGTCCAACACAATTTTAATAGGAGTATAAAAATAATATTTGAATATTTATCCACTTGAACTGCTGTTCTTCGTAGATAATTTATTCTTTGCCTACTCTGGATATATAACTTTAAATTTGAATTTTCATCAATAATTATTGCTAGATATTTCATTTGTTTCAGTTTTTCTCATTATGCACAGATAGAAAGGATTTCTTAAGAAATGTACCTTGTCACGTATATTTTTCTGATTTGATTAAAAAAAAAACAGCTTCCATTAACACAGTCATTTAATATAGTTTGAAAAATAATGATTTTACATAAACAACAAGGCCCTTTATAAAAACGAAAAAAAAAACGATGTGAGCACATTTAACTTGAATCCCTATTGAACTTATCTGCCCTTCAATAGCATCCAACCTATTGGATGTAAATTCGGTAGTAATGTATTAAAAATAACTTTTTTTTTATATCACTAATAAAAAACAATGCTAAAATAGCTTCCTCGTGGTAATGATGGAATTATTCACGGCAAACGCAACAAAAGGAGAGAAAGAATACACTACTCAGGGACATGTTTCTGCCTATCCGGCGCCATCAGAGTAGTTCCGAGAGTATTTTAACTTATAGTTAATGCCACATTTCAAAAGGACAAGCTATACATTTCTTAGCGTCTTCTAGTGCAAAAAAAAACACATACCCGCCGTTTAGAAAGCAGCGACATAAACTGGTTACTGTTCTACTGTAGTGATGACGCCGGGTAGGCAGAAACATGTCCGTGGATAGTGTATTTTTTCTCTCCTTGTGTTGTGTTTGCATTGAATGATTCCATAAATACCGTTTTAGCATTATTCTTTTTATATGTTTTTTTTTTTAATTTGTTTCTTAGCATCTTCTGATATATTTTACTTCACAACACGTCCACTACACAAATTTCCGAATTTCAAAATTAATACTATGGAGATGTAAGGATGTTCGAAATACGTTTTAGGCACATTTATATGGAACGTTCTTCTCATAATTAGTCTATAAATAAAAACCCACAATCGAGGATGAAACTTTCCTCTGTAATACCTAACTATCTATCAGCACTGTAATGAGACTTTAAAAATAAAATTACATCAGGGTTTGTTTATATTTTATATTTGCGTTGTGGGATCTACTTTTCCCTTTGCAGATTGAAGACCATTGAGAGATAAATTAAAAAACTACATGTGTGTGCGAGTTAATTTATATGATGAAGTTTTGAAATTATATCACTAACAACATTTATAATTTTTTTTTATTAAATACATACAAAAACCTATTTTAATCCTTAACCTATGAATCGAATATTAAATTGATTTTTAAAAGAAAATCGAATTTATGTTTTATTTTTGGCCAAATGTTTAATCTTCGCTACCTGTGATGTCATAGACTTCGAATCCAATCCCAGAAATTCATCCCAATCTTGAAATCCTTGCGAACCTTATGGTGGAAATTTATTTAATAGAAGCTCCAAATGTTATCACTGATTGTAGACTTGAAGTGCTTATAAAGAAGATCTCATTAAGATATTTAAATTTAAATGTCTTCTCGAAGAATTTTGAAAAAGATGTTTTTGTCGAAAAACGATTGTTTACTTTTTCTAAATTTCATCCATAGATTTCCAAATCGAATAACTCAAATGGTAATAACGATCATTTAAATTGCTTTGTGTTTCCTTGGGACCGATGTGTTGGCTTCCATAGCGATGATAGTAAATTTGTTTATTACATATGAACAACAATACGCTTGTCTGAATTTGGAACGATCCAGAAATTTTCATATTAAGAAATATCATTTTAATTTCATTTCTCACAGAACAAGTTGTTGAATGGACTCTTTTATTAACGAAAACCTATCCTTAATATTCATTAAGTATAGAATTTTGGCGGAGGAGCAGAGTAAGTCTTTAGTCAGCCCTTAAAGTAAAGACGCACATGTGGAAGAACCCCATAAAATGGTTATGAATTAATGATACGATGATGCACATATATACCTTATACTCTGCAAGATGACTCACTATAAGGTGAGGCAGTAAGTTTTGTAGGTTGCATATAAAATATTCCGTGGCTATTAGAGTTTTTGATATTATCTGCTTTCAAAACATTCGTATTCGTGCTTGAAGACATTTTCTTGACCTAAAAGTGATTAATAAAAGAGTATTCTTGGCCTACTTGAATTTGTAATATTTACAAAATCCCGATTTTATGTTCAATGTACCATTTATGTGCATTATTGGGTAATTTTCAAAACAATAATGAATACTCAAAATTGATTTGTATGTAAACAAGTATGTTTTTATTTCGGTTATTATCAGTTCATTCTTTGCAGCAGCGAGTTTCTGGCATAACCTTCAGTAAAAATAAAAAACTTAAAGAATAGAGCTCGGGAATACTGTTCTTAAGGACATCTTATACGTTTTTCTTATTTATTTATACGTTCACTAGTTTCTTATATTTTAGCCAGTAGCACACTTTCGTTAGTGATATTCACACGAAAAATGTAAGTTACCGAAGCATTAATATTTTTTTAATTTTTAAAAATTGATACGTAATAATTACAGAAGATAATAAATCGTATGATTTTCAATATAGTCATTCCAAATGTCACACACAGGACTGATCTAATACACGAAGCGTAGAGAGTCTAGGCAATTGCGACATAAAAACCACGTTACTACCACCTACTGAATCGACGGAAGAAGAATTGGATTAGTATTAAGGTTCATTAAAAACCCCCAGCTGTTCTAACACACACACACACACAGAAAATTTAGGGACAGCAACCCCTTTATTTTAAAAATAAGAACAATTTGTGCCAAGAATTAAAACACGTTTATTTAATCTAACAAAATATGTAGTTCCCCTAACAAAAGTTATAATTGTTGACAAATTTTACTGTAAAATTTGTGATAGCACCATTTTATCTTAAATCCAACTATAATCTTTGTTAAAAGATGAAAATATGTAATCGTCCTAATGAGTGATTACATATTTTGCTACATTGAATAAACGTGTTGTAAAATGTTAGGACAAATGGGTCTTATTTTAAGTATCAGCTATCCCAAATTTTTTTTCTGTGCATAAGGGCTTCGTAATTACTGAGTAAGACGTTTAAACTGTGTAGCGTTGGTGGCGTGACATTGATAAAAGGATGAGATGAGGTTGGTTCATATTTCTTGTAAAGTGAATTGTGATTCTTTATTGATACGTTTTCTTAAATTCTCAACGTTTTCGATTTCGTTCTATAAACAGCATTTTTCAGGTACTCCCAATAGAAATAATCTAAATGGAGGGCATTAAGTTTGACTCTTTCAAATCCATCTGTTAGGAAATACTTTGCTCAGGATATGGCAAATTGTTGGTGGAGCTTTATCGAGTTGGGACCACAGTTGTTTAAAAAACAAGACCCACTGCTTTTTCCATTGCCGAAGGACGTGCAGTATTCAAAGTTCCCTCTACAATAACCGCAGCACGAACCACACTAACCCAGACATTCGCTTTCTGGGATATTTATCTTATTCCAACTTTGTTTGTTGGTGAAGCCATTAAGCGTAAAAGAAGCTTCGTCTGAAAAGCAAATATTATGCAAAAGTCGTCCATCTTCGTATATTCTGTTCTGAACAAATTATTCATCATAATTTCAAAAAACTCAATTCTGTAGTCAAAATCATCTTCAAATAATCCTTGTATTATTTATTATTTCTTATTCTCGCTTATTTCCTTTCAGTGTGCGATGAACCGAAGAATGACTTCGAGTGGATAACCTCTTATTGAGTTTTAGTTTAACCGATTTGTACAAATAGTTTTGGAACACCGTTCAGTGCTTTGACAGGAAAACAGATTTAAGTCGGACAATGATCCCTTGTTTTCCACTTGATCACAAATTATCATGGAGATCACTGGAGGATAACAAGTTAATCTTCATCGGTGTTTTTTCTTGTTGCCGACACAACTTTTAAAAGTGGAAATGTTTGCTTGCTTCTTGAGGATTTGACTAAATTACCTATCGCAAGTAACAAAGGATACATCTTCCATAGCACAGCGAAATATTCTATTTCTTTTCGCTTCTGGATTTGTCAAGATCTAAAAGGCAGAAAGCAAATTTTTCTGTGTGTAAACTGTTAAAGTACATTATCGAATAATACTGCTCGCAATAAGATAGATGGTAAACTAAAATATATTTATAGCTACAATAATAGCACCCGATTATCTCCGGATTCTTAGTATAAATATATATCTGTATTTGGTCACGAATTTCGATATAAATATGTATTTATATTTAGTTCTAGAAGACTAATAATAATCTAAAGATTCCATAAGAAACGCAAAATTTACATTTTGGCTGGCTCGAGCTACTATTCAGTTGTAATTATGGCGACTTTTAATAAAATTCTGCGTTATTAGAATTGAATTTTCCTCATTTGTGGAAGCCTTTGAACAAGATCGTGAACGATTAACTTAACGGTCTTTGTTTACTCAAATCGCGGTGTTACCGTAGAACTTGGCGCACGATTACGAAAACTGTCATTGAACTGGTGCATTACTTCGTAGTAAGAGATATAATTCTAATCACGACAAATAATTATTATCATTATAGAACCAACTGTAATCAAAAACGGATTGATGATTAATTTTTGTCTTATTAGTGGTAAATAGAAGAACTTGACAATACAAATTGTAGAATATACAAGGTAACAATACACTTAAAACATCTCTGATTTATATTAATTCTACATCGTTTCATGTTTAAAAGATGAGATGTATTAAAATATTTTCCCAAAAAACGCGTTAACTGGCATTCTAGCAAAAAGAGAACTGCTCCAAGAAGCAGAATTAAGAATATATACCGACGTTACTATTTACATCTGAGAATTGAACAATACAAAAAAAACAACAGGGCAGAATAAACACGATGGAGGTAAGGCACTTTAACAGGATAATAGGAAGGACAAAATGGGATAGAATAAGTAAAGAGTCAAGAACTAACCGAGAATCGATAAAAAACAAAATAACGAAGAGATAAATGAACTGCTATGGATAACTGATGGGAATCCAACCAGACCGAATAACAAGAAAAGTACATGAAACAAAGGATAATGCAAAAAGAAAAAGGAGCAGACCAAGAAAAAGATGGATACAGTAAATACTTAGGTGGGAAATTGAAATAATGACCGAAAATAGAAAGAAATGGATGAATGAAAACCCATAAAACTAATTCAATTCCGGCTCTTGAAAGGGCAAATGGAAAGGAAGAAAGAAAGAAAAGAGAACAAAGGAAAGCAGATGACGTTTCATTTGAACACTCTGTATTACTGATTTAGTTCGAAGCATCATAATTAAATTGTTTTGAAGTGTACAAAGTGAAATTTCAGGTGTTCCGGGGCTTACATTCGTAACACACCGTATGTGAAAATCATCGTGCCCGTCTACCAAAATTAGAATTATTTCCAATATATTTAGAATAAAATCAATGGATCAATATAAATACTCCCGTCATTATCGTTTTCCAATTATAATTCCAGCGGTTGAGGATAATTAATTTCAAATGCCATCAATTTTCCGTTGCATTTTCCATTTTAATATCTGCTAAAATCTATTTTAATGCATTCATTTTCTATACCACTGGGATGCTTAAAACAAAGAAAAATCTGTGCCATTACTATAATAGACGTATAATAGATATTAACGTTAATGTGACAGCACCAGATGAAACAAAATGTTAATCGATTCTATAATAAACATGAAACAAGAACAACATTTATAAGAGTGTAAACATTAAAGTTACTTTTTCTTAAATATATTTTCCACTTACCTTTTCCGCTTTATTATAATTGCAATTACTTAAATCATTTTTATTTTTCAAGGTGCTCTACAAATAATAGTCCAGAAGCTACAAATCTGTCGATCTGATAGGCCACTGCTGTATCAGTCGCTATTATTCTATTATAAAAACCACCACTTAAATAGTTGGTCACATGTTTGATAATGTTCTACATTTTGCTGGTACCACATTTGAACACTGAAAGTCCAAAGTATCTATAAGATAATCTAAAAATATTTCTAGGAATATTTGAAGAATTTCCATATTCCATTGTATATTTTTCGAAACATTATAGGACCAACTACACTGATTGCCTCATGGAAACATTACGTGGAAATCCAAGTTCTGGGCAGTTATGTTGATTACTTAAAAACATTACCGGTAGAATCATTAATTCATCTTATTTATCTCCATGCTTACTCGATTTAAAATTAAGGTACACGATAGTTTTAACATTACTTTTATGGGACCTAGAATGTAAGGCATATTTGAAAAAAGAATGAAAATGCCACTTTACCGTGTAAAATTCCAATATGGCGTACATTTAAAATGAAGAAGTTGCTATTAAGTGTACCTAATCAATTTTTATCTGAAGTATTTTTTTCACATCTTCAATTATAGCGTCAAGGTCTTCTACTTCAAAGCAGTTCGAAAATCACCGAGAAAAAAATTGAAAATCGATATTTACTAATAATTTCTAAATTGTTGACAATTTTAAATTTTCGTACACGGATTCTCGGTAGGTATTGAAGACCATACGGCTTTAACATTTTAAATGAATCTCTACATTTGATAATAATCTAGGACATAGCAAAAGAAACTGACAAAAATATATGTGTCAACGCACATGTCAAGAATAGATAGCTTGATCATAATTTCTGAAGAAACTTGATCACGTCGATAATAAAATATCTAGATCAAGAAATAGGACAGAGCCAAACCCGGAAGATTGTAAATTTATAGATTTACGATGTAATGAAATCGTGACATAAATTTAAATGCGTTTCTCGATTGCCTTCCTTTCCTATAAACTACAAAGCACATAAAATTCCATTTTGTGAATCTGCAGCAATTAGAATCCTTGGTGCATTAAAATTTCTTATTTACGGCAGTACTTAATTATTTCTAAAGTAACAGGTGCAACGTTTGCGTTCTTCGCACAAAAAAAAATCAAACGGTTCACTTTAAACTTTCCTTTGAAACAACGTAACAGCAACATGATTAGATCATTACTGCTTTATAATTACAATAATTATTATGTTCGTTTAAGTTATTTGAAAATCTGCCAAGTCGTCTGCGCACTTGAGTTTACGCGCTAAAAACAGAATTCATCCGGTAAGCGGCACTGTTTCATTATGTTTACAGAATATTTCCGTTTTCCTAACGTAGCTGCTGTTAAATTCGTACGTAACGGACTGCAGTATAATTCATTTTTAGCAATTTAATGCCTTATGATTTTACTGGCGCTGGCGCCGAGGAATGGTTGGTTAATTTTGTTAATTGCAACTTGCGGCCTTCGATACGTTGGGTGTCTAAATAAATAAATGCAATTAAGATAAATAATTGAACGGCGGTAACCTTAGACATCAATTAGTTATCACCATTCATTTCGAGAAGTGTCAGAATGGATTCTCTAACGTCGTTCAAGTGGCAAATGAACAAGTTTAATAGGTAACTTCGTGTGTATACTTTACCGCTGGAACTAGGACAAAATATTCATAAACTCGCCTTCAACTGTTTATACGAGGCTAATATCATAAGTTTTTAGCCTAATACAGAAACACTTTTCTGTCAAATTCAGTTCTGTTTCTCAACGTAGTCTCCCTGTAATTCTATGTCGATGCTCCCGTCTCTTTAATCCTTCTAAATAGCAGTTGGCATCATGTTCTCTTCAAAAGAAGCGCTTACAAATGTGATGGCCTTCTCACTTCTTTCGACTTTACCTTAGCTTCAGGAGTGTATTGCTATATCCAAGATTCGTTTATAGTTATTAATCAACACCAAAACTCCGACTTATTTCGCGTAAACTGTTTCAACATGACTTTGGAAATGTTCATTTGAATGCATTTTTGGTCCTGAGGGATAAGCGCGGCACCCAACGCGCGATTAGTTTTGAGATGCCCACAGTTCTATTTTTCTAACCTTAATTTGACGGTTGTCTAGCACCATTTGGTGAACTTCTGCGATGTTATCGGTAGTTGTTGTATCGGTAGTTTTTGGCCTTCCGCAACGTTTATCGTGAACTAAGCTAGCACCTTCAAATTCAGCTGCCCAGAATTTTGCTGTTGAAAAGCATGTATCTGTCACTATAAACTGAACAGTAAAACATTTAAAAATTGTAATAAATTTGTAAACTAATTTTAACAAAACAATCGATTTCGCTCGACCTACAACTACTAACTGCACGAAAGTTGTCCGTTGGGAGCTGTGCAACTGCATTGCTGCATTTGGACCGCACTTCTTACACGGACTGTAGAGTAGGAGTAAGAAGTGTTATACACTGAAATAAGTAGCGCGAATTTGAAATTCAAATGAATATTGTGATAGTCGAATATCATCTTCGTCAACAAATGCACATATTTTAAAAAACGATACTCCCATGATGCCAGGATGAAAAATGGTAAGTAAATGGAGCCGCTAAAACGCCAACAAACGTAAATTTGTAAATAGCTAAAATGCTTCCAAACTAGCTACTTGGAGCACTGAATACCGTAATGAAAAATGACGGGAAGTAGTCCGTTTGCATCTGCTTGATGTAAGCCACACAATCACACATTTGCTTGAACTGACCACTCTGCTGACTCCCTTTTACACTACATCAAGTAAAAATGCAGTCCGAACGAACATGCATTAAGTTCCATTAAGGTAAAATATATTACCCTATGTACGCGTGTTGTTTGTTCAATGAACAAAAAGCAATGTTACCATAACTGCATTGAAATTATTAAACGTACTATTATTAAAATTATCAGTAAAAAAATTTATATCAATAAAAAAGTTTTTGTTGACACAATAAGCGACCACCAACAAATTATTAAACATCAGACATTCTAAGTAATCGTTAGTTTTCCTGCAAAAGATTGGTGAAAGTATCTACTTTAACAATCACAGCATCTTCAGAATATAAAAAGCACCACAGTTCAGTATAAAATGCGATTGCATCTATAATCATAACCTATATGAATACATTAAATAAAAAAAAAACTTGAAAAAGTCGATAAACAAGTTAAATAAAGATAAGGTATCTGCAGGATTATGCAAATATTGAAATGAATCGTGATTTTTGTTTGAAAATTACGTTTATAGCTAAAAATCAAAATCAATACTGACGTAATACTGTTGAGAATAGTATAGGTAGCAGATCATACAGAATTGCAAATCATGAAGATCCACACTGTATATACTATTTTCTTACAGGCTCTATTTTGATCCAAGGAAAAATTTTAAAACTACCCAACGTGATGTCTAGAATTTTAATTATGATTATTTATTGAAAGTATATCTATCTTAATAAATTAATGAATAATATACTTATACTGCTTTACTGCTTTAATGTTGCTACAGTAATATTTTTTGCATTCTGAATCCTTTATTTTTACTTCCCATATAATTGAATTCTCTGTTTTGAATTTCCAGAGAATGAATCTGTGAAAGTTCGGTTTTGGGTTTCTGTAAAAGATACTAAAGATTTCAATAAGGAAATAAGTATAATTTCTTGTTTTTGACTGTAAATTTGTGGAAAATAAGCGTCACTAGATTTATTTTGACTTCTACGCTTTATGTGTAGAATGCATTATCCTGAGTTACCATGAGACGAATTTAAAAAATCAAAAATTGATGGCAGTACTGGAAATGATTTACATATTTTCTGTCCATAATCTCATTATGTTCGAATATTTTCTGGAAACTGTAGAAAAACATTGAGCGTTTTGAAGTTTGAATTTGTCCAGAATTTCCGTAGGCAAAATAGTGCCTGTTGTTCAACTTCCCACATTCGGTAAAAACTTTCTCAGAGATTACGTAATCGGAAAATTAAATAAATGGGATCTGGATGAATTTTGCAATTTTTATTATTGAGTCAAAGCAGATAAGTTTTCAATGCCAAAAGAGAGTATACAGTTTGTTGACATTAATGATTATTTTTAGAGATTCATATTTAACATTTTTCGCAACCGCCTATCACAAAACGACAGTTAGATTTCAATTTCCTTAATAAAATTCTATTAGTTTCAAAGCTTATTGTTCAAAATAATAATTTGTTTCTGCTCAGTAGTTCTTCAACTGAATATACTGTTTGAAATCACTTTCGAAATGCCCGCCGTGTTATTCTGAAATCACTGTTGTGCCTCTGATATTTCTTATAATTATTTGTTTTCATGTTTTCTTATGTCGGTCATTAGTGTAGTAAATAAATATGAAGCTACTCAGATAATTTTTTGTTTAAAAACAGAGTGCTGCGATAAAATACTGAAAGACTTTAAATAACGATAGCAAGGACTGTGAGATAGTGTGGCAAACAACAAAATAGTATCGGCATACTTCGCTCCATAAAAGTTTAGTTGATTAATCCGGGACAGCTGTTTTGAGGATACGTCGATTCACATTTTGGTTGAAAATCTGTGTTATCTAGAAACTTTTATTCCACTAAAGTTATTCATTAATCAAATCAATACGTAATCGTGGATTTAAGTATACGGAAATGTTTATAAAAGAAGTTCCAGAAGAGCTTCTCCATTACATTCTAAAAATATCTAGCGAGTTTTATAAAAAGAAATCAAATAACACGATTCAACCATCAGGAAAAAACGCAATTTCGCAAAAGTCGCAAATTATTGCAAGAACTAAGATAAATTGTGTATAGGGAGTGTTGAATGAAATTGGCACGAATTGAAGAGGAGCTTCAAAAAGTGTATGTATAATATTCCATTTAGCAAACCGAAGCTGCGTCGCTTTTGAACGGTTTCTCTACATTGTTCAGGAAAAGAATTACCTTCGGCCAACGCACTAGTACACACGCTGCAGATCTTTACCGCGATATTGATTCTTTATATTTAGTTATACCAGATTTCTTATCATCAGACGAATGGATTAGAAAAAATGCTTATCTAATTATCGAGCTCAGAAAAAAAGAAAATAAATCATCTTAGGTATTTTAAAAGCAATCTAATTGAGTATATTTTACTAATTTGATTTGTTTTTCGCAATATAGATCCACGTGAGAGATGCTCATCGTAGCCTACATTGATTTTGCAAAGGCTAAATCATGCCATATTATCAATCAAGCTCAATAAAGTGGCAATGTATTTGTCTCTTATAAAGGCATAAAGGCTACGCCCGGTACGGTCCATTATCTGGTGTTCTCCAGGGATCCAGCTTGAGACCTCTTTTATGATGACCTTATTGAGCTGTTAAATTACAAATGCTTACTTTTTGTCGATGGTATAAAGTTGTTCTCATTAGTGTCTTGTTTGGACGACGCCGATGCTCTCCAAATTAACTTGAGTTGTGTGCATGATTGCAAACAGGGTTACTTCTTAACATCTCCAAATGCAAAGCAATGACGTTTTCACGTAAAAAGGGGAGCTCATTGTTTATGACTACTTCATGGAGAATGAAATTCTATCTCGATCTGAAGTTATAACCGATCTACATGTCATTTTTTTATTATTTTTTATTTATTTATTCCTCATACCGCAACTCCAGTTTCCAAAGCAAATAAAATATTAGTCTATTCTATTACGAAGTTCTAAGCAATTCCACCATATCACTACTATGCTTAGCTTATTCAATTCTGTTGTAAGACCTAGAATAGAATACGCTGCGTTGGTTTAGAACCCAATTTATTTCGTTTTTAAAATATCTTTCTTTTCGAACTAGTGGGGTGTATCCAGAACAGGATTTCCTAAAAGATTACATTTAACATTTCTTTACTTTTAACTAAATGTTCCGTGTAGGCTGTAAAATGTATATTTCGTATTATCCATGGTAATATTTACTGTCCCTAAATCCTTGAACAATTACATTCTCTGGTCCCAAGACAATCCGAACGATGTCCGATAACTTGTTACACTCCCACAGCACGTTCGAATGTATTACTTTGCAATTAAATCTCCTACTAAATTTATTTGCGAAACATATAGCACTGTCAGTTCTAGATGTGATTTATTTTCTTATACTTTGGATGTCTTTATTTGACTAAACCATTTTTTGATCATTCTGATGCATGTTTTGCCGCAGATGGTCAAAATTTTAAGTAATGCAACGATTAATTCAACAGACAGAAATTACCACAAATTAGGAGATGTCAAGAAACATGGAAACGATATCTTCTGAATACAAAAAGTGACTTAACATTCTTACAGTCGGAGAATTCCAATAATGTTCATCAGTGAACTTGAATTTTTATAATTACACTCTATAATTCGTTATCCCGACATTATTTTAATGGTGTCTATATTCTCCCGCACAATACTAACACTATGTACGACTGGTGATTACGGAAAGGTTAAACTTTCACAAAATAGACCCAATATAGCGTCGACGATAATAATATTGCATGCCGGCCGTTAGTTATGGATGGATATTATGTCTCTTGCGGGCATAATAATTGACCTTCACCTCTTTCTGTCCATACGCGTTATACGTATGCGCTCATATCCCACGCCGATTACAAATTGTCTATCATTGAACCGATCGAGCACAAAATTTTATCTCTCGTTCATGCAACGAGACAATTACGTTATTGTACACTGCGTAACCCTTATCGACAAGGACATGTTTTCCATTTTATAGAAGCTGATTTTAATAAATCTTTGACACATTTATAAGCTTTATTACAATACTGTCCAAGCAACAACTCCCCAAAAAATGGAAAATAATCAATGAAGATTAATTTGTTTTGGTATTAAGTCATTTGTTACATCTAATTATCTCTTCCTCTAACTACCTACTATCTCTTCATACTGTTTTCTTTTAAAAAAATGTAAAACACGTAGTTTAGAATGAAGGAAATATTAGTAAAAGGTCCTGTAAGAAAAAAAAGCATTAAAAGTATAAAATTGCTCTTTAGTCTAGAAGTCATTATTTATTTTTTAAGGAGATGAACACAATAAACATGTAGAAATCATTGAAGATCCATAGATTGCTTGCTGGATGCGGCACAATTCTTCGCAACTTATGAAACGTTTAAGTTTTCAAAACAGTACCATTTTCCAACTTTCCGTTTACCAGTGAACAGGATTGAGTGTCTACTTATAGTTTGAAACGTTTTTCACATGTACTTAAGTAAATCTTTGCCTTATTTCTTATGGCAGGGTAATCTTGTTCCACCGCTGTATTCCAGAATTAAAACAAAAATACTGTATGCTTTAGGAACCTTCAGATCACCCAAAGCTACTGCCAACTACATGGATCATCGTCTAACCATAAATTCATTTTATACGCGCGCTCGTGGAGCGCCTTAATGTGTTTAGCATTCATCAAGTGCGGATTAAGGAAAACTACCCTTGGAGTTGCGAGCCCGGTACTTCCAAACTATTAGCCAAGTGCGCTAGCTACTACGCCATCAGCTCAAAAATAGTGAACGTAGCCCAAAACTCAGTTTTATTATAAAAAAAAGTACTTTGTAGTAGTGATGTAAAGCATCAAGTATTTTAGGATCGAACATCACATAGTACTGATTAGCTTACTAAAATCCATTACAAGGCACCACTTATTAAAAATGTTTTCATGTAGCATCCGCGTTCTTTCATTTCTCGGCCAATAGAATGAATACGGCGATAATTGCAGTAATCTTCCTGATTCTGGCAAGCAAATTATTATACACCATTCAGCGTTAACTGCTCTTCGATCCTCCAAAGCTATGCTTGCAACTGGTCGAATACAACGAAAAAAACAAACAATCATTTTCTTGGAAGTGCTTCGTGAACGAACAACCTTCATTGGAATTGGTTTATCGGGGAACTTAGTTTTCTCAAATATATCCAAGATTCATCGCCTGCTATAATATTGTATATATTATTTTGAAGTTTCTCTGTCCAGTTTTTTGAGAATTTCCTTACAGCAATTGGCACTAGCCCTTTTTGTGCTGGTGTCAAATTATGGGGATCAATCGGAAATCTTTTTTATACTTAAATTCATCATGCAAAATCGAATGTACCTGCAGCAGTCTTCGATATGCCTAAGAATTATCTCTATCTCACTATAAGTCACATGCCAATCCTCTTCAATCATTTGCCTACAGCAACCATGCTTTTTGAGACAACAACCAATTTCGGTCGACTTTTATGAAATTCGTCGCTGTTAGAAACTGTAAGCAAACCACTCAGCTGATTGTGTGCTATCACTGCTTCAGTAAATTTCAAATTTTACCAAAATAGTAATGTCAGATCTGTATAGAGCCGCCTGGAGATCGTTTGTAAAGACTTTAGAAGCTACCCACGTAATAACATATACAGTTCCTGGTTTTATTTAATTAGTTGAATTAGACTTAGCATTAAAATTACACTAAATTTGTAAAAGTAAATTACAGTGATACATTAAGTCTTTTGCTTAGGTAGTGTATTATATATTTTTTTATTTTGGGGGCTTGAGTGTACATGTGAATACTTGCAAATCATAAACTCTAATCATAAAACACAATAGGAGTTTACACAGATAACTAAGACCCCCCAAAAAATTAGAATGCTAAATGTAGTACGTATATAACAAATGTATTATTTTAATACTATGTAAACAGCAGCATTTCATATAATGCTTATACGTAGGCACAGGAACTTTACATATTGTATAACAGAACAAATAAGCTAAAAGAAAGAAACCCGGAAAACCATAAGTTTCACTATGTAAATTGTCAGTCTCAAATTATGAAAGGCCAGTGCGAAATAAATGAAATAGGCCAGTGAGTAAACCTCTAGTACTTGGAAACGCAGAGATTATTTGGCAAGTGGAGACTTAAAAGAAATTAGAACTAAATATACAAATTTTGGATTGTTTCCTATCGAAATAAATGATATGTACATGTATGAATTTGGGATTAGTGAATAAAGCTGTATAACACATTTATAGATTTTCGCATTAATGTATAGCTCTGGTAAATTATTTACATTAAGATTATTCTCTAAAATGTAGCTATTAGTTAACTAATTATCACCTTACTATCATACTTGCATCAAATATTTAGTTGCCTAGTATCTCCAGTAACCCACAAGTTTATGTATAATAAATACAGGTAGATGCGAAATACAAGAAATACATGTATGTTCGTCTAGACTAATATTATTTAGGCCATCAAGGATGGCCAAGCCTTTAGCTTTTCTGGGCCACATTGGAAGAAAGGTTGTCTGGGCTCCCCAAATTGTTTAGTAGACCATTTTCCAATTTATCAATGGATGATAGGAATTTTACTTCCACTATGCCATCAATTACATCTCCAGATGAGATACTCTATCGATTTCTGTTATGTTAAGAGTATCATTAGGAACCACTAGGAATGCGGCTTTTTTCTATCGTCATTATCATTTCTTGTTCGCTACCTTTCTTCATTTCATAAAAAAGATAGATTCCCCAAACCTCAAAAAACCAATAGGGTTAAAGAAACATCTATTTCATTATCGGATATACCCAATTATTAGGGTATGAATATCGTGCAGGAACGACATTCCTTCCACAAAACTACAACATTTCTTAACATGGACTGCATATATATGTGACAAATATATCATAATAGATATTTGTAATAACATACTAATCTAAAGGTCGCTTATTATTATGCACGATTTTTCACAATGATAGCGTAGATGTAATTTTGAAACTTGCCCCTTTCTGTAGTTTCATTTTACACATTGTACATTTTCTCGGATAAAAAATCTTTTCTTTTGTATTCTTTGAGTACATGGACCAAAATTACAATTCTACCACCAATTCGACAATTACTATCACCTTCGCAGTCATGGTCTGGCAAATCAGTTACACGTAAAAGAAATTTTGTATTACTATGATGTACTTCACCATTATTGCCACATCATAAAGAATATATATGTACTGTAATGTTACAACTAACGTCTCAGAAGTTATTTGTATCAGCGTCACCCACACATCTCGTCTAGTTGAGAGCTCGGTTTCTATAGCAAATTTCCTTTTTCTGACCTATTATCTCTGGAATGTGGGTGGATATTGTAAGTTCAGCCAGTGACGGTAGTAATGAAAATTAATGTAAGATCTACGTAGAACAAGTTTCAGTATAGATTTAAGCATATCAAAGTATCATTTCATCAATGAATAATCGTTCGTTTAGTCACCATTAAAATTCTTAATATTTTACGTTGTACAGTTGTATGTGACGTAAAATATAATCGAAAAGTATATATTCTATGTTACAGTTGCGTCCCTGCATCACATGCATCATGCTTCATCAAAAATGAATAGCTTTAGTATACGTTTCGACATCAATATATTTTTAAATAGTAAATTCATCAAAATGGGTGTGGAAATAAAACAATCGCCAACGGGATAAAACAACTTAACATTAACTGCCAGTGTAGAATACATCCCTAATCAACGAATTTGCTAAAGTTAAAATTAGTTGATTATTGTAATTGATATCACTATTTTAGTATTCGTACATTTTGTGCAGTTTCTTTAAAGTGAAGTGATAATCCAAGGTTGTTTTTAAAGAAAAAAAAAACATTTAAGGGGCGGTATTTCGAAGACTTGGATCATCACTGGTACGGCACGGCCCTGTGTATTTATATAGTTTCATTCAAATTACTATTACTCCAAGCAATTTTCATTTGTTGGTAATCCGCAATACATTTTTCTAATTTCTTCATCTAAGGGCTCTGGTAGTCTAGTGTATTAGAATTTCTTTGAAGAAAGAACCCTTATAATTGTTGCAACAGCACGCCAGCCGATCGTTTAATCTCCATTACACAATCCTAACCGTTCATAAACATGACCGACTGTCGTCGATCCAATTGATGAATCCGCCCGGCGGAGGAGACAAAGTTTCATCTTCGAAAGATATAAAAACATAGTTTATAAACAAAAGCCGATCGCCATAAAAACCGCAGGAATTTTTTCAAGCGAGGGCATGCAGGCGAAGACGCCCGAATACCACGATCCTCGCGTTTTTCTCGGCCTGCTATTGGCCAACACCGCTTCGGGAAAGGTGTACGGCGCGCTGTCTCGGCTTTGAACGGTTTTCGAACATAGTTTTCTCCGGCCTATAGTCGGCGAAGCATTGTGCTGCAAGCTTTCAAGCTAGACAATCGAGAATATTACGTATTACATCGTGTCCGCGGAAGCTTCGCAAAGTTTGACATATATATTTCACAATCGTAATATCTTGTAGGTTGTTCCTGTTTGTTAACGTTCAAGTAAACAACGACTATCGTATTCTTGTGTTTACCTGTTGTCTTGGAAGATTCGCGTTGGTTAACATTAACATAACCGCAAGTTTCATATTGACAACGCTGTAAATAAACATTATCTAGTTAATAGATCTAGAATGGATGATAATCAATTATTAGTTACCGGCTCAAAAGTGCGGTAAACAGGAACTTCCTTTTGAGCTTGTGTTTCCGTTTCTTTCTGGAAAGTGTTTGACTTTGGTTGTATCTTGAAACAAGTTGCGCGTTTTGTGTTTTTTTTTTTGAAACTGCTTTCCAAAGCGCAAAGTGCATGTAAATGTAATACATTTGGTGAAGTGGTTGTTGCTCTCTTAATGCGTACCTTGGCCGATAGTGATAGAAACACCTTGCCTAAAGGGTGGGTTAGACAGGCTGTTATGGGGGTGCTTCGGTGGAAAGAACTACCAGCTGGTAGAACGGATACAGTGCCGAGGGGAGCGACTCTGCAGGTGCTGACCTTTATTTACTTTTATTCGTTTATAGAGTTTCATTTTTGTCGGTTATAAATGTTGGTTGACCGTTTTTTTTTTTTTCAATTTCACGTTTACGTTCACTTCCTGTGCAATTTATAGAGACTTTCTCAAGATATTTTCTTTGGTAAACTTTGCAAAGCAGTATTAATTTTACTTTTGGCAAACTTTTAAAAGAAACGAAGGATATTGAAGTTTTATTATATTTGAGAATATATTATCAAGTATTCTGATAAGAGAATATCCATCCATGAGTCTCATTTATTAATTAAGTCCACCACTATTTTAATCGAACTGCGTAAGATTCTGTTTCATGAACCTATCGTAACTAGAAACTCAATATCACGAACATCTAAGCTTTTCATTTTACTGAAGTATCCATTCGCTTTTAACGATCAAAAAATAGTGTTTATGGACTTGCCTGTGTATGTAACTTTATGTTGTATGTCAGGGTTTCACGTTTTTTTGCCGGTTTGGGACAGGTGTCCTTTCGATTTTAATTGTAGATTGTGTAAGGTAGTATACAAAGCAGGTTTGCTGTTATGGGTCAAGCAGTACGACTTGTATACTTCAGTAGCCAAGTTATTTGAAGTTAGAATTGTGATATAATACGCAGTGTGATAATTAATTGTTTATAATCGTTGATAAAAATTTATTGATGTAATATATCCTAATTCCACAGGAAATGTTGGTTCTCTCCTGTCAGTTGTTTCTCACAATATTTATCTTATAAATTCGATTGTTATTGTTATTAGATATGATAATATTCTGCGCATCTTTCTTGAATTTTCTATGGTATGCCAGTTACCGTCATACATATGTATATATATGCACACATTGTATATGGCTAAAAATGTTAGCCGAAGGAATTTGTCAAAGCCTCGAAACATTTGAAAACATTCTTGGTAATATTGAAGAAGCATTTATAGATTTAATCATCTATTATTGATACATATAGCTTCTTGGAAGTTTTTGGAAAAACTATAGTACCCAATTTAAACATCAGTAAACAGGAGCTTATAGTGAAGGTGTAAATTAGCAATTTTATTATTAACAAACGGAGAGAGTTTCCACTAAGGATTTGTTCACATCAAAGCAAGTGACTTTTATGCTTAAAATAATAGGTGCTGTTGCATCAATAATTGTTAACTCATTCCTAATTACACATTTTTTTAATTTGACAAAGATAAAAATACAATCTAACTATATTGCGTAGTTTCTGTTTGTATTTTGTGTTTTTTAACATTTTTTTTATTATTTTTTTATTAAGGCAATTTTCTTCTGCCCATTGGATTGATCTTTTCAATATACTTATTGCATTGTCTCAAGTTCAGTGTGCTTGTCCTTAGTTTCATCTTCTTCTCTTTCTTCATTAAAATTGTCTAATTGTACATTCATTTGATTCCATGCACTTACGCATGTCTCATCAAAGTTGTATAAATAAACATTAAATACATACACGTGGCAGTAATGTGTTTAAAATATCGTGTGTTTGAGCTAGAGCTTCTGTCTGACCCTTCCATTCTTGCTAGTGGCAAATCATCCTCGTTTTCTTGATTACTCAAATCTAGAAATTTTCCGCAGCATTTGGCAATCATTGCTGGGTCTAATCGGTTCCATGCATACATTAAATAGGCAACAGCATCTTTTGTTGTTAAATTTTTTAATGTTTCTAAATTGGAGCCATTCGCAATGATATTGCGAAAAAAATTACTTCTATAATATCATTGGTTGGATAAGAGGGATTACATTTAGCGGAAGGTACATTGTTGTAATTTGCCCATATTCACTCTGTAATTTTTGTATTGGGAGATACGATGGAGCATTATCCAAAATAGCTAGAGCTTATTGGGTGACCATTTAATTTGTGAAAACGTGTAACCTTCCAACAGAACAACCGAGGAACAAAAAAATTATGGAAGCAATTCTTAAAAATTGACTTAGTCATCCAAACTGAGGCTACTTTTTTAATATAATTTTGTAAGTCTGACCACATTTTGGTCCATTGGTTGGATAAGAGAGGTTACATTTGCCAGGAAGTATATTGTTGCAATTTGCCCATCTCCACTCTGTAATTTTGGGAGATTCATGTTTGATAAATTAAATTTACATTATAAACTTACCTGAGGCGCAAAAGAACTATGGAACCAATTCTTAAAAATTCAATCTGAGTATCATAGTCCACAGGAAGAGAAAAAAATTTAAAGGCCCTAAGATTTTTTGCCTTGCCAATAACCAATGCTCGACTTTATGACTTCCACTAGTATTAGTACAAGCAAAAGGTGTTAATCATTGTTTCTCATGTTGTCTACTGGGAGCAGTAGAAGTTCTCTTGAGATGAAACAAAACTTTTCTCTGGTAGCTTCCAATAGAGAGCTGATTCATCGGCGTTATATATCTGATCAGGTGTAATTTCCAGTTGTTCTATTCTATTTTTTAACTGGACTTTAAATGGATCAACTAGTTGTGGCTGAGATGGCAATTTTTAAATATCGAATTCGGTATCTTTTTTTAGACCCTTGTAACCAACCGTCACTGACAGTAAATTCTTCAATAGAAATTTCTTTCATCTCCGAGTTATTAATATTAAAATGAAATTTGCAAAAATTCAATTGCGCCAAAAATATAAACCTATTTTAAAATTTCAAGCTAGCTGTTCCCATATTTCTATAGCAGCAAATGCCTCAAAAAATATCAGCAGCTTAATTCCACGTAAGAGACACTTTTTATAGGATAGATGCTATGCTTATTTACAGATTTTTTAACCAATAACGATACAACGGTAACAGGTTAATCCTTCGGAATTCATTCTTGTTTATTCTTTTCGACTTTCTCCCGTGTTTTCTACCTCTTCCCAAGAATTGTTCTTCTATTCAATGTTGGCCTTGGCTGCAGCTGCTTATTCATCATTTATCATCATTTTTTTATTATATTTTTATATATCGCATTACATTAACCACTGCAAGTGTTTTTTGCAATCTTAAGTGTATCTTCATTTTAAGTGCTCTTTGTTGACTATATTCTTGACCTATACTTAACGTTAACTCTAGGCAAATGTCTGAATCATCATCTTTATAGGTTGTATTTGATAAAATATATAAATTGCAATTTAAATGTATAAGCGCAGTGTATAAATTGAGAAGAATCCTTTCTAACTCATTCCCATTGCAACCACTTTCAACTTGATACACTCAAAGAGACTACTAATATATGTATTGTTAGTCAATTGTTCGGAATTTACGTATCAACTTCACACGTATCGCATTACAGATAATGTAGCTATTTATTATTAAACACCACTTTGTATGTATTAATATATCAAGAATTGAAACAAGTTGCAGTTATCGTGCCAAGAAGAAAGCGATCCACTTAAAGCGCTTCGTAACGAAACCTTTACGTATTGCAACTTAGTATTCAAAGCATTTTCCTTAGGAAAAATCATCGTTAACCGATTGAATTTTAAAATTTACTTTTAAGGGAAAACCCTTTTTCGAGATCCTCCACTTTACATGCTCCAAGTAGTAATACGATTGATTGTTAAACATTGAATATCGCATTTCTGCAACGGCACAGAAATAACACGTTACCCAGAAGAGCTCCGCTATACCATTAGCATTACATCCTGTAATGGGCCTGGACCGCGTATATATTTAAAATTCAAAGCATGCGATACAGGAAAACCCCTCTATTGTGGCGTATACTGAATTTTTAAATTCTAATAAGGGACGCTATATTGACGTTTTTCTTCTGTAGTTCCAATTCGTTGTTTTGCTTCCGAAACCAAATGTGTGGGTTTGATAAAGCCGGAGGAATATTGATGGGAATGGTCGTTGTTGAGAAGATAGTTTGATTGGGGCAATTATTTGTATGTTATTTAAATTTTAAACGTGGAATCGTAACATTTAACAACGTTTGCATATGTCTTTCCTATTTGTAAGTATACTCTTATATTTAATGAATATGTAGCAACTATCAAGTTTATTTACGAGGGTGGTTCAAGAAATCCTTGTAGCGCTCGTGGTATCGAAAATGGTTTGTTCTTAGTAAAGATCATTAGTTACTAGAAAGCTGTCAAGGACTCAGTTATATCCATCAAGCGGTTTCGATTTAAGTAAACAATTTTTGTTTATACAGAAAAATGGAAAAAAAGTGAGTTTCGGGCGCTCATACTCAAAAGACCGAAATATATCACCATATAAATCATCATATTCGTCTATCGAAATAGTCGATTTTTTAATACTTTGGAGGAGAGTAAACATCAACATCTTTAATCATAATTTGTTGTCTATTTTAAAATTCAATTATTTGCTTTTACTATTACTTTCAATAAACGGAATGTGGGTTTTATACATTTTTTTTTATTGCTACCTAGCATTAAAAAGCTAAGAGTTTATTAATTTCACATATATTGAAAGAAATTATTATAAATATTTTAAATTTATATACACACATTTGAGAAGAAGTGCAACTAACCGCGAATATAATCTACTGTTCAAGGTCAAGTATGTAAGCATGCGAAAGTACTATATTGTTTATGTTTTCTGAACCCAAACGTAAGCATTTGAATAACAGGAGTAAAGACTGAACGATTTATTTTTTTTAATTTACTGATGTATTCAAAATGAGGCACAGTGAAAATTCTGTTTGCGGACAATTCTCACGAGCGGTCACCTCTCACCACCGGACAATATTCCCGGAACCAATTTTTTAGTTGGTAAAACTAGTCCTGATAAGCGGACAGGGTAATTTTCCCCGACTGAGACAAAACGACCCCAAGAGCGGACACGAAGCTTCGAAAGCGGACGGAAAAAATATATAAAAACAGGTTAAGAAAGCGTAGCTCATTCGCTAGCTGTGGTATTCCACCCAAGATCGAGTCGGATCATGTTCTTGGGATTCCCCTTTGCATTTATTTTGTACTCTCGATTTGCTTTAAATGTTAGTTGTTGTGTGTATTTATTGTTCAAATACGTTGAACTCCAACCACTAAGATCTATATAATTTTAAATAGAAGCTTCTTAGCCAACTTTCGAACTTTTGAATACTATAACATTAATTGCGTATAATTGCTCAAGTATTCATTTTAGGTATGGGGAGACGTAGTAACATTTGATGGGGAATTTAATATTCTATTATCTACAGTAAAAACACCATGTGTTCTATTTTAAATTAAAAAATAAATAATAATTAATCGTTGAATTTCACATAATTGGTCGATAAATACTAACACCCTGTGTAATATTTGTACAAAAATGGAGATACTGTGCAATAGCTAGTATTTATAGCTTACCAGTTAGAAACAATCATTAATCAATACTGTTGCATACCGAGGAAGCAACAAAGTACTATGATGATTTTACTAAAATGTTATCTTTAAAACGGTAGTGTTTAGATCTATCGAAATACATGGATTTTATGATAAATTAATTGCTGCATTTAAATGTTTCATAAAAATTATGTCAAACCATTTAAGAAAATTAACTGTACGTTACTTCCGGTGAAACCGGAAGTTAAATAGACGTGCCGATATTTTTTTAAAGTTAGTCTCAAAGAAGAAAAAGATTCTTAGTACTATTATTGTGAGTTAATGGGATTAGTACAAACCATTTACTCAAACTTCACCACCCAACAAGTTGAAAGGACCAGTACGTGGAACAAACATAAAACTTCATGCTAAGAGCCGATCAGGTGACCAACACAAAAAGAACACACAGATGCATTCCTTGGAAAAAAAGTATACCCACACATGTTTTAGGAAATTGGTTCATTACTTATACATCTCCCTATATGTATGGAAAGTCATTTTATAGGGTCAGAAAATATTTTGTGCAATACGCGCAATTTTACGATTGCTCGAATTCGATTATTTGTTTGAATTTCTAGTTACCAAAGTTATCCGATTCAATTAAATATTTTTGAACTTTAATCCTCTTTGTATCTTAAAACATAAAAGCGCCGAAGAAATTAACAAAAAATATTTGTAAATCAAGGCACATCATGGGCTTTGCATAGTTTGCAACATAAATATTACGTACTTTATGTTTTAACAATATATTGAAAACCATTCCAATCTCAAACACCTTTCTAATTGCATGGTTATTATCAATGAAAAATGGAACGAATTTAATATTTATTGAGTACAGTACTCAAGCACTTCTTACAATTGATAAATAACAGAACTTGTATTACCTTCTTTCGTAATTAGGCATTATTTTTTTAATCAGCGCATACTTGCAGTTTAAAATCATGATTAGAAAGCGTTGACACTATTATGGCAAATAATGAAATTAAACCGTTCAAAAGTGAATGCTCCAACAAATAGAAAAAGCAAATTGTCGCTGCTCACTTCATTAGGTCGCGATCCAGCATGGAAACATACATTACCTTATGTTTTACGAGGAAATGTCATTAAGTGAGAGAAATTCCTCGCTTCTAGATAGTTTAGAAAAACGTATTTATTCAATTCAATGAACTGGAATTTCAAAATTACGTCTTTAAAAGATGAGTTATTTTAACTCTCACGTATATAGAAATTATTTCGTTGACTTTCCTGTAAAAGAGAGAAAAGTTCTAATTAAGGAACGTACTTGAATTCCCCAGCTTGCTTTGTATTACATTTCTCGAAGTTGTTTAGGCACTTTGCATAATTAGTTTGGATGTGTGTATATGCACAATTTTCCGCATTTAATTTCAAAATTAGAAGAAATGTAAAGCATTAATTCAACATTTATTTTATTTCTTTCAGCCTCTTACAACTCAGTCTATGGATTAATTAAGAAACTGAATATCTAAGCGTATAGCTTCTACTTTTGTAACCTCTTTTTAGCATACACAAATGATTTTCTGAAAAGATCAAGTAACATACTCATCCGGCAGAAACTGGATTTGAAATTTTAGGTCAGACAATGCGTACCTCGAAATTGCAAAACTAATAAATTGCAAACTTTGAAGGCCGATTATTTCAAGAGATATATTCACGTGTGTATATACGGACAAAAATATACCATCAAAAAGCTGTTATTGTTAGTACGCCCAAATACTAGTTCAAGTTCGTTTAAATCGAAAATGTTTATATAATTTATGAGATTATGAAGAAAATAAACAATATTTTGAGTAACAAAGATCGATTGTTTAAGGACACAGTAGACATGGAGCAGATTGCTTATTGAAAAATAAACCTTGAAGATAGTTTCGTTTAATCAAGCTTGTATAAAACACAATTGTTGATATTAGCGTAGATCTGTTTCTTGTATATGAGTGTCAAACATAACGAAGCACCTCCTATGTTCAAGTCATCGTTCATCCGCAACGTTACACATTTCCAGCCACATGCATCTCATGTTTAATCAATCCTGTATTCCTCCTATTGAAAAGACAACGGAAACAAATGGCAATAAAAGAGTGTCTGCCTTTCCTGACGCACCACCGTATGCCGCAACCATTGAAGCGAATGCAGTGAATGCAGCAGCGCTAAAATATCTCCACGTATTCGTCTGGATGAATTCACACTCTGAGAACATTCTACGCATTTTAACACCTACATTTTATATACAACGATCTTCTCTCTTTGGCCGAAGACAAACTTACGTGCTTGGTACATCGTAGCGGGCTGGGATGAAAGGCCAATACAAACTTTTATTTGAAAACCTCGTCAGGGAGTGCTGTATGGTGCCATGGGCGGAAAGGGGCCCGATAACGAACGAAATTCGATACGCTCGAGTATAGTTCATGGTTAAAATGTTATGACCATCTCGCATATTTTTACGCTGAGAAAGGTAAATAGGGTAATGCCCCTTGAGAGAAGTATGAGGGAGGTTGGGCATAAAAAAATAAGTAAACAAATGTATTGTGAAGCACTAAATGGATTTGGAAAAGGATATAATAATAACATATGTGCTTTTCAGAGCTAGCAATTCTTTAGTATGTTTGAATTGTATGTGTGCTAAGTACGTACGTAGAAGATTTCTTATTTAATTCATCAAAAAGAATATTCTTGTCAATATTGTAATAAGGATGTAATATTGTTGGTGTACATGTTACTCCAATTAATGTACTGACTCCTACTGCATGATAGTAAATCCCATGATCACACAGTAAACATTACGATGTTTCTCTGCATTATTTTAATTTGATTTCAAATTGCTCACGAATTCACAAGATTTTGCATATAAATACAAGCATATTATCCTTTTTAATTATTTGCCAGCATAATCGTGGCGAAGCAGTTTTACAAGTTCCTTAACTCTTATAAGGTTCAACCGGGGTCGAAATCACGGAATTCCCGATATACTGTTAAAACTAGGGCTTACGAATAACGCGATTAAGGTTCACAAAAGACAATAACGTTTAATTCTTAGTATTTATAGCTGGGAAATAATACAAATCTTTTGAATAATAAATTCATTGCTGGTATTTAATATTGTTTGTCGTTGTGAATTTATACGAAACGATCGTAGTAGATGTAAATATACCTACTGATAATAACCTCCCCATAGATCCACAAATTAATTTCGTTATGACTCAGTGATCTAAAGAAAGTTTGTTACATACCATTTTTTTTCAACAAATTTAGTTGCTTTTAGCAAAAAACAATTTAAAAAAATGACTCACTTCATCAAATTTAAACAATTTTCTCTATAAGCGCATAAAATATTTGAATTAAGGGTTGCTGTGTTTTAGACTTCAGGTAGAGTATCTGCACAGTACAATATATTAATAACAGCCGATCGACACCCTTGCGTAAGCGCTTTTCTATTCCAGAGATAGGAGAGCGCTCGAAAACAAGCAGAGCGACGATTTTTGAAAAATATGAGGCGCGCGATGGACGCGGTTTGAAAGCTTGCTACTTTTACCAACTAATAAGCATAACTTGAAAGTACTATACGGAGTGTGTAGGAGCTGTCAGGCGAAACGTCAAAATTTTGAAGAGAAAACATGAATTATTCATATTCCCGCGAGGAAAAACGACTTTTTCGACGACGCTATGACGCGGTTATCACCTCATCGAAAAAGTTTTTATTCCAAATTTGAAATTGAACGATTTAGATAGATCAAAAATAACCTTAGCAAATATAGATACCAACCTATATACGTTCGGTTTCAACGAAGGTACTTTGGCCTAAGGTGTTGAACATTTCGGCCTGCGGATCCTGAACGTTAAGCGTTCAAGAGTTAAGAGTTAAACGTTATGTGACGAGATCGTTTCTGTTTTACTTTTTTTTCTATTATCCCGCTATTATTATAATTTCAAAAAAGAATAGATTTTATTTTTTCGAAAACATTAGTACACATAGCACCTGACTTTTTTCTTGTATTTGCGTATGTATATTTGTGTTCGTTCATCTAATAAAAGTAAAAATGTTTCTTCATAATAATAATAATCTTTATTCACAAACCTGCACAAGCGGTAAAAATGAACAAAAACAAGCAAGAAAAATAACAGTGGTGAGCCATAAGATAAAAAATAGACAAAGTCTGCTTTGAACCTAAACCCTGATTAAAGAAAAATGAAAAAGTAAAATATAACTATTTGCCTAGGATTAAAATTAACCTAAGTATTCTGCAGATGCTGACAGTAAGTAATTAGTTCTAGATCAAAACAACGACACAATCACAGAGCAACAATACCATTCAGTTATGTATACGATAAGAGATAGCTTTTTAATTTCCTTTTAAAAGCAGTATCATCAGATAACTGGTTTTATAGAAAATATGTATTATATGAAAGTGATCTATAACGAGTTGTGATGTTATGCACGTCACAACGAAATCGAATGTTTTGGTATAGGTAGGCACGTGTTTTGAACGTAAATACTTTGTGGTGAAGACAAAGCCTGTAGCACATCTGTTTATCATGTTCAGCCAACCGCACACATATTTATTAATTTGTTCGCGAAATCTGAATGAATTATCTAATAAAAGACCCAAGTCACATATGCTACCAACAATAGGCAAGACTGCCTTACCCAACTTGACAACCACGGACCTCTGGAGCTCACTACAAACTACAGATTTACCAAATAACACTACTTGTGACTTCGACCGCTTAATTTCTAGATTATTTTGAAGAGAGAAATTGTATATTGAATTTAGATCGGTGTTAATATTAGCAACAGAAGATCACCAATCCCGAGGTAAACATGATCAACTGAATCTGCATACATATATATAGATTATAAAAGGCAAGTTAGTGGTGTAGGTGGAGAATAGGGAGCCAATTATTGAGTCCTGAGGGACATCCTACACAACAAGCAATGGTAAAGACTGTTTGTTGTTTAGTATGACACTTTGCATACAGTTGCTCAAGTAGTTGGATATAAAGTGTAAAGTATTTGTATATAATACAAGACCCTGTAATATATGAATTAATTCGATTTGTAGCCGATCAATAGCAGCTATTATATCATCAGTGACGTTCAGAAGAGCAGTTTTACAAGAATATCTGGTCCTAAAGTCCGCCTGAGTTGCTGTCGGTATGCTGCTGCTATTAACGACTTTAAAGATTTGTTGAAATACAATTTTTCCAGAATTTTTGAAATCAGAGGGAGAATGCTAGTTGGCCTGAGTCTGAAAATAATAAGGTTGGGTGACTTCTGGAAGTGGGACCACTGAAACGTACTTCCTACTGCACGAAAAAGTGTTAAAATACAACAATTGTATCTGTGAATTGAGAAAGGGAGAACAAAAGGACAGCGCATTCTAATCATAGATATATTATGGCCATTTTGGTCAGTACATGTAGATTTAACATTATTAATGAAGTTGGCAATAAGAGATATCATCAACGGTATTAAAAGAGAATAAGGGTTCATTCCTATTTAACTGGTTGCGGTTCTGAAGCAAGCCGCTAGTGTTAGTAGCATTGGTAAAATGATTTGGAAAGAAATTGTTGATAAATGATATATGAGAAAGATGAGAAGGAATTTTGTAACTATTTTTACTTTTGCATTGTAAATGAAGATGCTGGATATGATTAAAGAGGTTTTTTGATTTTATCAGGAGTAATGTATTCAAAATATGCTTTTTTTCACTTCTGATAGCCGACAGTGTATTGTAATAGTTCCAGTGTAGCTGGTCTAGACTTTGCATTGTTCATCAAATTCATAAGCAACCTAACGTTATCAGTTAACCAGGGAGCTGGCTTTTAGAAAAACTGACATGTTTGTTAAATAACTACAGTAAGCTGTTGATAAAATAATTAACCTTAGCATCAATGTCGTTAACATAGTAAATTCTAAATTAAAATCGCGAAAGGTATAAGAAACAGGTCGATGTTTTTGCTTTGCTGACGAAATTTCACAGACGATTATATCATGATCAGCAAAGTCGTGGTCTATTAGTACAAATTTGATCTATTGAAGTTGCTGTATTGCTAGTTATGCGCATTGGATGATTAGTTACGGAAGAAAAATTAAGAGAATCAAGAATATCGCGACTGTAGAAATATCGACTTTTAAAACATTTATATTAAAACCTCCACAAAAGAATACATAGCGTGAAAGCAAAGAACAAAAGGAAAGTGAATCTTCTAGATTATTTAGAAACATTCTGTACTCCATTTGGGAATTTCTATAAAGCACATCCGTGCAAATGAGCTTGCAACTTAATCCACAGTTCAATGTTCAACAGCCTCGACGACTGTATAAATGAAATTACTCTTGATATAAATTAATCTGCTAGAAAAATTTGCATCGCATTAAATGAATGATAACGTAACGCAAATCAAGCGTAGAATTGCAATTCGTTTACATGAGCTACTCAAGTGCAATGTTGCTAACAAAAAAATTAATTGATATTCATATTTTTAAATGTATCAGATTCATTTAAGTACGTCGTAGCGTCCGGATGTTTGAAATGAAATGTGTTGGCCTGGGTAAACTACATCTGGTATCCCTTTGAATTAAGCCTACAGAAATGAGTACACGCGTCACAAAATTAGCAGACTAGACAGACTCGTCTCATGCAACGAATAAACACGAGTCTGTCCAGTCTCTGCTACTTTCGTAAATGTGTACTCGTTTCTGCAGGCTTACTTTGTATATGTAACTTTATAACTTCCTTACCAAACGCTTAAGGTTTGGCTTTTCATCTATTCTTATTGGTAAACTGTAAAAGTATATGTGGCGTTGCCAATACGAAAAAAAAAAAACATTTTACATTTTTAAAAGAACCATGGCGCTACGTAATGTTTTTAATCCTTTCACTGCGGAGATATCTCAGCCGCAACTCACAATATATGATGGCGTGTGCAAATTTATTTGTCTGGAGCAGCGAAAGGGTTAAGAGGCATATTAATTAGGTTTCTTAACTTATCTATTGATCGTATTCGTTATCTACAAGTAACATTCAAAGTTCTAGCTTTGTAAATCACTTCATTTGATGATCATTGTATATTGTTCTGTTTGAAACCCTTCACTGAATATTTAGAGGTATTAGTGATCAGCTTTATGTAAGTTTGGATGCTGCAAATGCCTAGACATCTTTATCATCGAAGTAAAACTGTAACAAAACGTAGAAGAACCAATCACTCAGCCGCTCTTCATATTCGTGTCAATGCAATTCTTACTGCCATGTTAATATCTTTTAATTTCAATTTACAATGTGAAGGCTGCATTAACGCCTGAAGCAAAGATTTCAGTCCATTACTACACCATATATGGTGTTATCTGTTGGTTGTAACTGAATTAGCTTTGAACATTGTTTTTAAAACAAGATTCGAAGATGTTAACATGCAGAAGCATTGTTCGCTGCAAATTCTTACGTAGTCGGGAAACTAAAGGTTCGATAGTTTAGAGAAAACGAGACATCTATGAAAGCGCTCACGTTAAAGTCTAGATATTTTGTAGTCTGGCTGTAATACTTCCTCCTCTTTGTCCGTAAAGTACATACATATTATGTACCATAGGGGACAACTAAAATGTCCGGCCTAAATTACAGTTTAAACCAACAACGGCTGGTGGTAACGTAAATGGAGGGTTAAGAACAAGGCTTCGATTCCCTCGCATATTTCCGTAAGATATCGTGACGTTGTAGTATGCAATGGAAATACACGAGGGAATACAAACTTTGTCTTTGAACTCCAAATGGTGGTCACGACCAGCCGTTACCGGTCTAAACCTTGTTTTGAGAATAAATATTTTTGACAGCAAAATAGTTGTACTGCTCTATTATTGTACTCTCCATTTTAATTATATTTGATAACATGTTTGATTTTAACAGATTTAATTTTTAATGTAAGGTAAGCTATCTATCATAAATTCGAGTAGTTCGATTTTACTTTGAATCTTTGTTTTAACATAAACCTATATAATTCACTAGCATATTTAGTGCATATTATGTTTTCGTTTAGAAAGTCAATTTTTAAGTTAAGTTAAGTTTGAGTTAGATGTGTGCTGTTATCCGAATCCACTATCCAGAACCTTAGATTCGGATCGTTATCTGATAAGTCGGATCCAAGTTATCCTAAATCTTGAATTCGGCTTCTTATTCGATCGAAACCATTATCCGATAATGTGGATCCAGACCCGTTTTCCCCTCTGACAACTTGTTCGAGCAAATACCTGCAATTGGTCGAGTAATTATCAAACAATGTAGTTCCAATAGTCGCCAAATTTATTGACGCAGAATAACTGAATCGTAAGCTTGGAAACCCAGTATTACTCTAAACGGGCGGATTTTAGAAACTATTGCACCTCTTCTTCATGTAACACAAATTAGATGTTTTGTTTACTAAACACTTTCTACATTGCAAAATAATAAGGGATCCGGATCCGAGAATCGGATAGTGGTTCCGGATCAGAGAATTGGATTGTGGATTCGGATCTGGAGATCCATATAGTTTTTGACCCGAATATCCGGATCTCAAACTTGTTTCTACACCTAATGCAAATATAGTGTGGTGGCACTAACTACATCGGCTGTAGTATTAATAAGAAAATGATTTAGCAGTGTTTAGGTTAATAGAAAACTAACTAACTAAGTTGTGTATATTACGGTTCACATATTGTTTGACTTAGTTTTTTAGAAATTTATTAAATATATTCAATAGGAAATACTGTTATCAATAGAAGTGGAAGTAAAATACGGATTGTTTTTATTGATCTGAATAGTCCAAACAAAATATCGATTTGAAAGAAACTCGTAATGCAACTGATGCATATACCTGTACTTCCAAAAAAGAAGAATTTTTTTATCATATATTTTTTCATGGACTGGAGGAATTTATTGGATTGCGTTTAGTTACCTTTTGCCACTATTATTAATGTTATTGTGATTATGCAAATTGTTTAAACCCCTAAATTTTAATTTGAGGTTAATATTTTCTCTTGTTTTCATCCAATATTTTCTTTTGTTCTTGTGATGTATATGGTCCTCAGAGTTAATAAATCATTACTATTACTATTACTTCAAATTTATGTTTCCATCGAACTTTAAAACTGGAAAACAATAAAAATGATGTTGTAATACGTATTGAGAAACAAGAAATATAGTCATTGCCTTGAAGTACGTTCAGCTACACTCTCAATTCATTAAATTGATTACAATATGCATAAAATAGAAAAATGCAGTTCCAATTATTTTTGACTAGTATTCGAATTCTGGCATATCTATATTTCATATTATTTGAATTTCAGGTCAAAAAAAGACTCTATTAATATTATTTATTTAATTTATATTTTAAATACATTTTTTTGTAAAAAACAAAACATATGCAACACACACTATTTGGAATCCAGCACTCTAAATTTACATTGTTAATCCTCAATGTCACCAACCACCATCGTTAGGCCAAGCATTGAAAACATCAAGTCGTAGTATTGGCATTCCTGGGACAAGATAGACATACTTTTGGTAAATCCAACTACAAATTTAATTCAAACCAACCTAAAAGGATTACATCGATTTTAAATTATTTTAAAGTCAAACATTTCGAAGAGAATAAAACAGAATAGTAACTTAAATAAAAAGGGAAACCACCAGAAGGGATTTCAAGAGAAAGAATTTGGATTTAACAGAAAAGGAAAGGAGGCAGTATTTATGAAGCAACCTACACAAAACACAACTGTTCACATATAATAAAATAAAACAATATTTGTACTGGGTTAGTTTTATTACACGACACTGACAACTATGAAGCTTTTTTCATTATTAGTAAGTATTGGTTATAAAAATTAAAATACGGTCCACTAAGGCGGAGTTTTACTGAAAATATGTATCAAATAGCAACTTCACATGTTATTGGGGAATGGGAAATCGGTAAAAATAACATATTTGGAATATTCGCATTGAATCTAAGTTACACCCAACTTTACGTCTTAAACATTTGTGTTTGTTGCTTATATATAAGAAATATTTTATTTAGAACTTCTTAGCATAGGGTGTCTGAATTCTGGCACAACTCTTAGACCAAGCAACTTAAACCGGTCATTTCAGTTGTCCCTTATAGTACGTACATCCTTCCATAAAAAGGGCGACGTTCTTTGGAGCGAGTTTCAACTGAGCTCCGTGTCTCGTGGACTCTCCCATTCAAATTTAAATACTTATGTATGTATGTTGTACGTTCGGTGTGCACTTAAGTACGTAGGTGCGCTGGCTTCTTCTGCAACACCAAACCGTTTAATAATCATCTCTGTACCGTACTGTTAGGGAGAACTCTTCTTTATTCGGGCTCGGTCGCTCCGTTTAAATTTAGCCACTTTGAAAGCTCAATGCCGAGGCGCAAGAGAGGAGGACGCCGTTCCGCTAAAACGAGAAACTTTTGAAAGGGAAAATAAATTATGTTTCGAGTTAATCCGCGAAGAAAGACATTTTCGGTGATTCAATGAGATCCACGTTCGGTTGGAAAAAGTAATACGCGAAGGCTGTAATGTGATGTATGTAAGCGTTCGTGTATGGTTGTAGTGAGTCGTAATTCGTAAACGTGAACAAAATGAAAATCTTGTTTATGTTGAAATGAGATTTTCGTGTTGTTAACCCTGGTCGCGTGTAATGCAAGAAAGATCGCCATTGCGTCATTTAAATATTTAAAACCAGAATGCACGATGTTTTGATTAAAACTGTTTGGTAAAGAGGTTGATGTTTGTTGCTTTTGTATTCTCTATTTCGTATTACAGTACTTAAACTTTCCGAATGTTATTGCTTGTGCTGTAAAATGTTAAAGAGTACATTTCAAACAAAATTCTTTTCCATGTTAAATAATCTGGATGGTGTTTCGTATGTGCTTCATACAGATTTAAATAATGCAAAAGTGCATGACACTTTTGTATTTCACAACAGGATACAAAAAATTAATTGAAGCTGTAGGCAAGAATTCAGTTATTCAACAACAGGTAGCTTTTGGTCATAATGAAGCCTCAGGAGAAACAATAACAAGGAAGCCTTGTTAAATTCAGAAAAAATCATGATCGGAGATACAATATTCATTTTCGTCGTTGTCGATAGTACTTTGTGTCGTATTTTTCTAGTTAATAGAGAAATTCTAGAACAAATTCTATTGTAACGTATCTGCTGCATCAAGGAAGCTATCATAACTAGTAGACAGCGATATTGCACATTGAAATTAAAGAATAATCTTTTCTGGAGCTTATAAATAGTGAAACAGCTGCAGCTTATAGTTATTCGGCAGAATTGGCTCGCTTGTCCCCCCTATAGCTAAAAACACATGGCATGCGCAAGTCACCAAATTATTTTCGAAAAATGTTGACACAATGTAGCTACTCCTCAAAACGTTTTGATATAAATTGTGTGCCATATAAACTATAAGCTACAATAGGTTTTGTTTCAATTTAGAAACTTCCGGACTGAGGAGATTGGTATTTGCCTCAATAATACATCTATCGTGTCAACACTCAGAATTTTATTATTCAACAACAGGATTCTAAGGTCTTCCATGAAGATTAAGCTTACATACTTTTTATCTCGTTAATTAGCTTAGTTATTGTGCAAGTAGGGTACCGCGAAATCATTATTATTACTAAAATTCTGAAAATAAAAAAATATGAAATGGTAACTTTACCAACATTATCTTACTGCAGATATAATATATTAGTTCAATAATACATGTAGGCTCCAGTATACTAACAAGCTTTCGGAATTTTCCGTTATATATTTCTTCATATATCGACCGATGTAGTTCCTTATGAGACATACGCTATTTATTATGTGTATAAACTTGTTATTCTCGATGTAGAAGTTAGTCGTGCTAACATAATTGTTGTTTATATGGTAATTTATTGAATAATCATATTTGATTAATGACTTGACCAAGCTATGTGTGTTGCTAATAATTGTAAAACTTACCAACTACATGTTGTACTAAAAAAGTTAAAATTATTTATGTCTGTACTACGTTATTAATGTTAAATCAAAAAAAGAAAATTCCAATGCGAACATGAAAGCTAATATTTATGTTCTAAAAGTTTGATCGTACTTTCGGTAGGTGATTATAACTACAATTTTGTTACACCACATACATCCTGTTAGGCTACATATGTATGTGATTCTGCACCCTGAACAGGTGTATCCAATTTTTTTTGCAAAAAACATTTAGTCAGTTATTATCTTGTACCTGCATTTCTGTTTGGCTATCGATTTTGTTCTTCTTGGCCTTCTTTTCTTTCTTTTTTCCTGTTTTCCGAATTATTCATATCTGTCGTCATTCTGACAATGTGTTCGAACCATCCTAGTTTTTGTTCTGCCTTTTCAACCACACTTATTCCTTCTAATTCACTTTCTATTGTTTCACTTTTTAATTTGTCCAGTCTGGTCAATGCCATGATTTTACGCAGTATTTTATCTCACACGCCGATATTTCCTGTTTTAGTCTGTTTGTTTGTTAAGACAAGACGTAGGACTTGCTTCCACGGGCATGCATAGATTGGATAGTAGGTACCCTAATCTTTAAATACGGGTTTCCTTATTTTATCTGCAGGAAGGACATGTACTGACACCGCAATTAAATCCGTCATTAATCGATTATTTCAATTACATTTTAATCTTTTAAATTTGAAAAAGAACTGTTGAAAATACATCTATACTCCTTTCCCGTTTTTAATTTTAGTTGAATATTATTTCATGCGGTTTAGACTGGTTCTTAAACGCGCCGAAATGAAAGTGTGTTTAGATGATCATTTGATTATACATCATGTAATCTAAAATTAATAATAAATTTGAAGAAAATAAACTGACAAATAGATGTTGACAAATTGTTGCTAAATTTTGCTGTTTTATTTATATAAAAGAAAGGCGGAGAAGAATTGACGGAGAAACTGTAAATTAACATAACTTACGTAAGAACAATGTCTATGGAGAAAAGCTAAAAGTGCAAACAAGAGAATGCAATCTATAAAAGGAGAACATTTTGTCGCAGCATATAGAGAACGGCATAAAATAATTGTGTTTTCATGTAAAACAGACCTCCGCGTTTAGTGTGATACTCACAACTATTTATGTGGACAGGGCTTTCGAATATTGTCTAAATTACTTCCTATAACTACTAACTTTACATGTAATGGTAAATGGGTCTTTGTATTCTGCGCTTTAAAAGACAAACAATCCAAGACTTACATTTGACATAATTGAATCGAAATGTTTGATAGGAAATTTAAATTTCAATCCTCAGTATTTTGTTATCGATTTTGAAAAAAGCATTCACAATGTTGTTGGATAGACTTGGCCTCAATTAAGTCTAATACGATGTCGCTTTCATTTAACGCAAAGTTGGTTCCGGAACATCCAGTAAATCGGTTTGTCGAATGTAAGGATAGCAGCAATGAAATTGGAAAAAATATTATTATATTTTCTTGAATACCGACAAAGATTTCGTTTTAATTTTGTATTTATTCAACCTACAAGACGATCATAAAATTGTTAGTTTTTCTGATTACATGATTTCCACGTATGTTGAAGAGCATGCCGTGTTTCTACCCGACATGCGAATGCTTCTAGAATCCCCGGCATATTTGAATAGTTTCTTAAGGGTTCTGTATAACTTTCAAATGGGCAACTACGTTAAATTACGATGCCTTAACGAAATTCACAGAATTCGATTTTTGACAAAAAAAATGCCTTTAATTTTTTGAATTAGCTTACTTATTCTTCTTACTTTTAGTATTTCCAAAGTTTATAAATTTTCTCTATACTGTCAGACGCTTTTTGAAGGTTCATTGCTGCCAAACTCGGCAAATGTATAAAAAGGCACTTAAATTCGCTTATATTTTCTAGAATACCATGCATCACTGTAGATAAGTGCAAGATCAATGGCTGTAGACTCAGCAATACAATTGCTCTTGCGTGGATAGTCGTAATAAATTTGAAAAAACGCATTTTGCATTTTTCATAATCTAATTAGCCTAATGACTTCGTATATGCCAGACATCTGGTGCAATTCTCACTGAATATTTTATTAATGAAGCTATTGGTGATTGTTCGCGTTAACGGAACTACATGCTGCCAATTAATAAAAGCAAATAAACAATTAACCGCAATCGAGGTGCAGTAAATTGAAATTCTCAGAACGTACTGTACTAACAAACTTTGTATCGCGTAAGCAGAGAGCAATCTTGTTCCACAAACACGCTAACGTTGCATATGTTAAATCCGCTTGCCTAGTCGAAAATGTGACCCGATTGAACTACAGAATTCGCTCGACCTGCCGAAAACAGTTGGAAAATGGTCGGCTTCGCTGTTTATCCAACAAATTTTATTGCAGTATTGTTGCTATAATTCATTTCGGGATTATCTGTTCGCCAAAACGTTTGCTATCTGTACCGTTCTAGGTTGAATAGTTATTCAATCAACTACAGCTCCACTCCCGTTGCGAACGGTAAACCTTCAAACAATGAGCGGCAGCAGCAGGTATATGAGAAAGCGAGTCAGTGGCCGCGTATTTGCTTACTTTTGTTACCGATCGAGTACGAATCTAGTACACAGATGCTAATCTCGCTTTCTGCACGTGTAACATCGTTCTGACTCTTTCCATTTTTCAACTGGATTTGAAAAAATTTGAATTGTATTACAAAGCTGTTATTTTAAAATGTTCCCTTTGTTAAAAAAAAATTGTTGAGAATTTAGTTTAATTCATTGATATAAATCATTCCTTAAAAATTTTACTTTTATTTATGAAACAAATTTTTGAGATGAAACTTAAATGAACAACCAGATAAAAAAAAAATTACGCCCTTGGTACATCGACAATCTGTTAATAACTTAAGTATTTCATAATTACCACAAATACCACACATTGAAACGTCTACATGGTAACAAAACATCATCAAGAGCGCCCGCTTGTTTATCACTAAATACCGTACCCTACACAAGCACGTCGGTAAATAAAACAAACCGGTATACCTATTGGTAATTTGATAAAATGAAGTTTGTCGCATGAATCATCCCGTACATTTTCCACGAGAGGGGAGATATATGAAAATCGATGGGAATTTTTTAACACGTTCGGCTGTCCAAATCCATTTATCTGACGTTGCGCTTATTCGCCATACAGGTACTGTAATGTTACAATGTAACAACAACGGGGTTAGCTGTCATCAGCGCCATATTCACTTCTCATCTTGACATTTCACATTGTCCACCTATCGGGTATGAGGGTCCATCTGTTGGTAGGAAGCCCGATCTCTTGAGAAAGATTCCTATGTTTAGCCGAATATCTATGGGGCGTAAAAATAATAAAATTAATATAGAAAATTAATACAAGTCCAGCCAACGACAATCATGGGGAAGACTTATATTAACTACTTGTATCTGTCATTCTCTTTCTCTTTAAATTAATGTCAGAAACTTCTACAGCAAGTTCCGGTGCATACGTTAGTCGTATAAGAGTTATCTCAGTCAATTAAAAGTCTTTCGGTTCGTATCATCTAAATTCTCAGTACAATTTAACGTTGTAGTGTTGCATGTGGTCAAGAGTGTCTTCAAAAAACACAGAATCCCACCACCAGTTGCGTCCCTGCATCATGTTACAGCAAAAATCGTTCGTTTCGGCATCTATTTCAATAACAAGTGTATTTTCAATGGTTAAAAATTATCATAGGTGACAATGGAATACGACAATTGCCAACGTAATCTAACAATGGTGAAAAACAACGCCAATTTTATTTGTGACTCTATGTCTAGCTGTCGTTCAGGCACATTGTACTTAGCATTTCCTCCAAGTTTAATAGTTTTGATTAAATATTTAAATTCAAAATTTATTCATAAGTGTGTTCAGTAGTGTACTATTGAAGAAAAGGTGTTCGAAGAAGGACATAAACCTAGTGTTTATGTTTTAGAAAGTGACAAGATGTAAGGTTAGTAGTTATTTTCATTTCTACATTCCCGGATTCACGGCCCTCAATTTTTGAAGAAAAAATTAAGAATTTCGTAAAATTCAAAAATTTTCCGAAATTTCATATCGTCAAAACATTACAGTACATTCACACATGCATATGACAAAAACGTTTGATTATAGCTAAATAATAGATCTATTCTGTCGCACCTACTCTTAGGTAATTCCTTATAGCTTTGACATTCTCCTTGAGAAAGACAGAAGGTAGTTTTTTAAAAAGCTGTATGCAAAGGAGTAGATCCTTATCTAGCTAGATGAAAATGAAGGGATTAGAATAGAGATGGCGAAAATGACATATTCTTTCTCCCGAGGTATTTAGTCCGGAAGTGAATTAATTATAATGAATGTCAGAAAATCATCAAATATTCCACTGATTTTATTCTGTCTGCAACAGTAAAGTAGTATAATGAATCGATATTTTGACTTGATATTGACTTAATTTTTCTCTTCGCGGAAGATGTCTGTAGCTTCCTTATATCACTATATTCAATAAAACAAAAATAAATCAAAATAAACAAAGAACGTTATAATGCCCGACCAAAAAGTAATAAAGAAAAATTACATAAGATTAGTTACTTCACTGTAACCAAAGTCCATTTTTAACATAACTATTTGCAAGAAGTATATATTATATTTTCTATTGAAATGTTTACTCTGTATACAAATAATTATGTGGTCGACCCCTGGCTGAAAAAGAACATTTGAATGTTCATGAAATCAAATTAACAAGTCTCTGAATTTTTTGGAATATTTAAAGTGGGATATCTGTCCAATACTGAAACATTTATGCTTGTTGTGCCAATAAATATGAATATTAACTTCAACAGAACACATTTCACTTAACATTTTCAAAACTCCGCTACTGGCTTCTCTACTGAACTACAACCAATTCAAATTGCGATAATACAATCAATTTTCTGAGCACATTTTATCATCCCCTAGGTTGTAGTAACATCTCTGCCTGAAAATACAAAAAGAGGTAGATGTCCCCACTAATGTACTTTAGTGATGATGCTAACGCCACGCAGTATATTTACAGCTTCTGTTTTTTTTTTTCAATGTAGTTTTCGATATAATAAAGAAGTCCAGAAGAATCTTTTTCTCTTTCTTAGTTTTTACCTATTATTGTATTTTCCTTTGTAATTTTGGGAACTATGTCAAATGCTTAAAACAATCACCCAACAAAACGATAGGATCTCGAAGCAGATATGCTGTTCTTTTAACTATGTGAATGTAGATTCTTTTCCGTTTATATTAAAAGAATTAAGCAGGATATAACACGTTTCTTTAGGGCTATTTTGAATATGATTTAATGTAATAATGATCAATAATTATCTCTGGCTTAAGGAATTGAGCCGCTTTTGTAATGTGAGTACTAAAATTAAGTTAATATAAGTTGATATCTTATTTATTCAACGTTGTAAGAATATAATTTCTTTCTAAAAATTATGAAAATCAACATTTCTGGTAATAGCAAGAAACCACTAAACGTTATCAGTCATACTAGAAAGCAGCTACCAAACGAAATCAGATAGCAACATGTAAGACGTAGTCATTTAGATATAGAATTATATGAGAGTGTGATTTCTAAAGACGCGCAATTGAACGAATCAATCATAATTAAAAATGCTATACCTCAATAAGAACTTGTCGAACACGCCGCATTGTTTCCTCGCATCAGAGACCATTAGTAAAACCAAAATCGCACTCTTAAATAGGGGACCAAAACATTTTATTCGGGATTCAAAAATCCCGGCGGAAGAACTTACTGCCTCAGTAGAAACGTCCATTAAGAACTTCGATGCATCATCAAAGAAACATACGTAAAATTACAATTTGAAAAAACTTGGATAGAGTTAAAAGTTTAACAAGTAAACAACTGATCTCAGAACCATTAAAAAATAACAATTATTTGAAAGTATAGTGAAAAATTCACATATCGAAATGGTTAGTGAACGATAAATAAATAAAATCGACGATGCCAAAATTGTAGGATACAAAAATCTAACTTGACTTTGCATGGGTCAAAATTGTTTTTAAATGGAGTACTGTGAATAATTAGAGGGCATGACAATGCTCAGCCCCTGTGCCCTTTCATAGCCAACTTGTTTGAGTAAACGTGTATGACAAAGGGCACCATATAATTTCCTAGAGTTTGGCTTAGAAATGTAGACGATATTTTCGCGGTCTTTAATACTAGGACATTTAATTCAAAACTCGATTCTAACCGCTGTTAGTTTCACCACGATTAGTTTCTTAATTAATAGATTCCCCTTAAGTATAAGTAGGAACAATAAAAAACTTAAATTCATAAAAAAAATTTAGTTGTTTGCAATGGTTACTCTTCTATAGATGTCGATCGCATTCTTAAGAAAGTTCAACATAGTCGTTGTGTGAGAAATTTGTGGAACAGTGATAGGCGCCAAAATCAATAAGCACATTATGTTATAGATATGGTAGGATAAAATCCTCAAATGTAGCACACCATATAAACGAAGGTGTTGTTTGATAATTAAATACAAATACAGAAAATAAGTCAGTCAGTGTGGTCTGAGTCTGATAAGCAAAGATCTTTCACCTATTCATATAATATAGGTGACGGTTCTTTATACTTGTTGATTCCGTTTTGAACCTTAACATTCTAATATTACTATAAGTTTGAAAGAGTAACCAAAAAGACATGTTGAGCCGATACAGTAGAGTCTACATCTATCCACCAATCCCGATATTAAATTTCGTAATCCTTAAACAATTATGTCATCACTTGCTAATTGAATATTCTACAATCTAGAAGACAAATCCCATAAAACTTTTTAAAAAATATTCGAGCGTACAATAGCTGCGGGCGAATTAAAATATCTAGGCTGTTACATTCTCTTTCGGTGAACTTCTCTAAACATTTATAAAGATCGCGCTCCAGTTTGAAATTATCCGACGATAAACTTGAAGTACCAAGAAAGTATTTCCGTACAAACAAATACCATGATAATACAATTACGTCATTTTGTCGTTAGGATCCGAGCAGATTACTAAAAAGGTTTAACATTGACATTACATGAAAAGTAATCGTTGTGTAGAACTAATAGTAATAAACAATGGAAGTGGTGCCGAAGAATAGGCCAGACAACAACGTGTTTATCTCCATCATAACGGTTTCACTGAATTTCGTAAACTTTTCTTTCCAACCTTTTGTTGTGTGCGAGGCGGTTAGGACCAAGTTGTTCGTTCCTGCGTGTAAAAGGAGTGTCGAAATATCATTTAAAATTACTGCTGTTACGCTTTGTGAAAGAACAGAATCGTATTGCGTAAAAACGTTGCGTTATCGTCGATGACGTAAGAATGTAAAGCAGAGTTTAGATGATTTTGGCATGAGAATGTTCGATTTCCTCTACGATCGTTGAATGCAAAAAACGAATCTGCTGCAAATTTCCAAGTAGCCCAACGCGTATTGATTCTGTCCAGTTCTTCCTTAATTAGTTTTTCGAGTAGTGCAGTAATCGTTCAAGTTTAGAAGTTTCATTATCGCTTTTCTCGCTCCGTTTCGGTTATTTAGCTTTCTCCGCTATTCGTTTCCGAAGAAGATAAGGCTCCAATTATGGAAAAGAAATATTTATGTATCTCGGAAATTTGGATTTGCTCTTCTGCACTAAATGTAAACGGACATGCGCTGACCAGAATAAAAGTTCTTTCTTCCGACTAATGAAGTGTTTTGTTTTTCTCCGAAATGAAATTAAATAACTTTTAGCGTTTCTCCTTGTTGTGATGTTATCTGGAAGTGAATTGTACCAATTAGAAGTTTTCTTTTAGTAGATTCTAATCCTACGAAGGGATTCGGATGTCAATTGATTAATGTAAGAACTAATTTCGTAAGTTAATATTACTAAACTACTAAATACATTACTACCATTTTTTCTATTCAAAGAAAATCTCTGTAATAGATAGTAGAACAGTGGTGCAAACATGCAGTTTATTTTTCAAAATAGCTTAAAGGAGATAAACTTAATTTGAAAACAGTCTAAACCATGAACTAGAGGCCTAGCTAGAGGAGGGTATCTATTGCTTTTGGCTAGTGGATTTGTACTTAAAACGAAATATACACTACCGTTCATATATTTGGGGACGACTAAGAAAAACTCCGAAAAATAAGCAAAATTGAAATATTGGCAATTGATTGTGTTTTATATGAAAGAGTAAACATTTCTATATGTATGAACATAATTTACAACAGTATTCTCTTCTATCCCATCAAATTTATAACGCATTTATATTCTACCGCGGCCTCGGGCAAAATTCCTCTTAATCCCATTTATGGGGTTATAAACGTAAACTTGAAAATATTGTCGAATATTTCCACAAAGGAATAATGTGAGATTCATAGAAAACTTAGTACAACAAACAAAGCAGATATCGTCTTGTATTTAAAATAAAATCGATCTTGATAGTAGTTCAGTTTAAATTTAACTATCGTAATAAACGGAGGGTGCTGAAATGGCAAAACGAAAAGAAATTTCCATCGAAACGCGTTCTGCTATTATTACTTTACGTAATGAAGGATACTCAATTGCAGTTATTGCGAAAAAAATTAAAATATCAAAAAATGGTGTATTTACAACATTAAAACGGGTGGCGGAAACGGTTTTTTTGGCTGATAAAAAACGTTCTGGACGCAAAAAGAAGGCAACAGCTGCTGAAGATCAGTTAATGGTTCTTGTTTCAAAAAGAAACAGATTCCTAACGGCTCCGGAAATAACGCTGCAAGTCAATGTTTCACGAAGAAATCCTATTTCGCATTCGACCGTGAAACGAAGATTATTTGCGGCAGGCTTAAAAGGACGAGTAGCTGTCAGAAAACCGCTTTTGAAAGTTCAAAATAAAAGAAAAAGATTGCAGTGGGCACAAGAACACAGACACTGGACATTCGAACAGTATTTTACCTACAATGAAGCACGGTGGAGGTGACGTAATGGTTTGGGGCTGTCTTGCGGGAACAGCTGTAGGTGATTTAGTAAGAATACAGGGAATACTTCGTAAAGAGGGCTATCTCAAAATATTACAAGAGAATGCTGTACCAAGTGGGGAACGATTACGAGGTCGAAACTTTACGTTTCAAGAGGATAACGACCCTAAGCATTCTTCTCGTATATGCAGAAACTATCTAGCATCTCTGGAAGAAGAAGATCGTTTAAAAAGAATGATTTGGCCACCTCAGTCTCCTGGCCTGTCGCCTATCGAATTAATATGGGATGAACTGGACAAAAGGATTCGCCAAAAAGGAGTGACTAGTTCACAAGATTTATGGAGAAAGCTTCAGCAAGCATGGACCGAGATCCCAGCAACATTTTCGAAATCTTTAATTCCAAGAATGCCACGAATATGTACCGCAGTAATTAAGTCAAAGGGTGGACATATCGACGAAAAATCCGTATAGACCTAATTGTAATTAGTACAACATTTCTTTTTGAAATATTTTTAGTTTTGTGTAGTATACTCAATGTACAGGAGTAAATTAAATTACAAATAACTTTTTGTTTTTATTCGAATTAAAAAAAAGCTGTGTTTTTTAATCGTCCCCAAATATATGAACGGTAGTGTATATTCACTGAGAAAAAAATGTGTTAAATCAATACAAAATGCATTTATTGGGCGCACTTTTTGTTGCATACCATAAATTGTATGTTGGATACTAATGTATGTATGTAATAAAAAAACAAAAAGATAAGTAATGGCAACGCAAAACATGCTTTCTCTGCGCTAGGTTTATATTTAAAGTAAACCAACAGTATATCACTTACTATACTCTTTTATTATCCATCAATAGATTGGGGAATAGATAGATTTCCAACATAAATAACAATTTTAATAAAAAATGCATTTATTTCAATATCGTATTATGCTAACGAATAAATATTTTTTTTTATAACACGGCAAATAAAATTAATTAAATAAAATAACTTCTTATGATTTACAACTAAATTATTATTAATTTCTTCAATACAATATGCATTATAATGTTCTAAATATGCTATTGTATAAGATTTCAAAAAAAAAAGAAATAATTGGAATTATTTTTGGATATGAAAATACAATAATATACGATACGCAGCAGTTTTCAGTTTTAATAAATTAGCTGTTCTTAGGTTGTATAGAAGTATCTCTTAGAAACACTCCATACCACTCCATTCGCACCAATACAATACAGTTCAACAAATATTACACATCGGCACTTGGGAGTTTGCTTGGCCCAAAAGTTTGCTTTCCCCTTGCTTTCCAGATCCATATATTTCATATAGGGTTGACACGGCAAATCCATTTGCACGCGGACGTGTGAAGTGCGGATTGCCGAAAAACACCCGCACTTATTGGATAATAAAATTTAACGCTAAAATTTATTTATTTTACTGTAGTTTATGACTACGTGAAAACGAATTAATATTGTTTCAGCACGTTTTATGTAATAAAATATAATAAAAATTAATAAATAAGTTAATGTTGTGTGTTATTTTAGAATTACGTAAATAATGTGTTCACATTAAATATTGTCAATTCAAAACAAAAATGTGAACGCAGCATATGCTGTAATCAAGCACAGTAAGGAGTTTATTCAACTTTACTTAGGTTTGGGCTAACATAAAAACAGTAATACGATATTTTATATTGAATTAACCCAAATATTTTTCTCAGTGTAGGCATTACAGTTGATAGTAAATTATCCTTATTTTAAGTTACTGTTAACCCTTTTCGATTAAAATATATTCAAAAATAAGTGTTGAAAAGGATGAAGTGCTCCAGTAGGACAGCCGCTCAATTCCTTTTCAACAGAATAAAAATATTTAATAACCTAATAAGAAACATATCTCCCTCCACTAGGAAAAATCATCATTAAATTTTTTCGGAAAAGCAAAAAAAGTTATGCAGCTGCTTCATTTCACCGTTTATTATTACAATAGCGAACAATTTTAAGAAACGAGAATAAAATTGCATTTTATCAGCAAACATAAAGCCTTCGTCGTTACAACAACTGTTACTAACATTACCAATTATTCCTAGTTGCGGATTATAATTCTATGCAGCTGTATATGGATGAATTTCATCTTCAGTTTTCATATTTTAGAGTATCATATCTTCTTGATTTATGTCAGCAAGTTGTTGACTGAATTTCGCGAAACTGGCGCAGTATCTCGCAAACTTAGCGGTGATAGACTCAAGAAAAGAATTGCTAAAATTTTTTGCGGTTGTAAGGAAAAGATCACTTAAGATGTCAATTACCAAGGTTTCATTGCAAACTAATGATACTTGTTAGTATATTTTTAGAAATGATCTTTTGTACAACAGAGCTTAAACCCATCGATCACGTAGAATGCAATGCTGTAGTTGGTTTGAAAATTGCATGAATAAGACAACTGGAGAGATTCCCTTTTATGGAATTCTAAGCTTCCGCATTGTTTATTTATGCATGTACAGCCAGTGCTTTTGCTCAACTGGTAGTATCCTTGACAAACTCTTTTTCTCAGGCGAAGCTTAGTTCCACCTCAAGTGGTTTCATTGACAAACAAATATGGCCAAGTGAAAAGACCGCTGTTTGGATGGCAGCTTCACGGAGAAGAATTAATTGGTTAATTATTTTTTGGATAAACGCAAAAGGATATCGCAATAACTTATTGCAACCTTTTCTAGACCAGTTGCATGATGCACTCCAACGCGACCATGCCACAGCACCTCTTACATGAATATTTTGATAACCGTATAATCGATAATTCATCACATTCTTCTGATCTTACATATTTTGGGTTATTTTATTTTTCCACACAGTCCTTACAAATACCCCACTCTTAATACAAGAACCTGCAGAAATAATTCAAAATGTTTGTGATACGATAATGCCTCAACGCATTTAACAGCGCGAAGGGACGAGTATGGATTTGGTTTATCAGGAAATATTTTTTTTTTAACCAACTTTTTTATAATTAACTTAAATTACCACATTATCCATTTACGCTTTAAACAGAAACTTATTTGCATCATTACTGTTAAATATGTTAAACGTCTATCTGTAATTGCGTTTAACAGAAAACTGTGTTCCCAACTTTATTACAAACGGGATTTATAATTATAGTGTTTTCAAATTTCAATTCTGGAACACTTTTTAGAAAAAGTAGCACTAAAGTTGTTGAGAATACAGATATATTTTTAATTTTTACTGTTATATATATATTTTTTGTATTAAACCACACATCAAGAGATGAGTAAAGATTAGGCACAAAGCAGAGTTGTTGATAATAAAAATCGTGCACGGTATTCATAAAGAATGATATCCGCAAAACCTAGATTAGGTTTATTATATAACATGTATCTACAAGAAAATAAGTATAGCCGATAACTATCGTATCGGTATTATCGAAATAACCTTTATGGACAATAGAGATCAATTTAAAGAATACGAGGCGATTCGCGTTAGGAATGGAAGATGATGATCTTTATTCTTCCACGATGCAGCAAGTATGTGGTTAATTTAAATATGTAGCAAATATCAATTCGTCATCAACACAGGCAAGGCATCGTCGTATGAAGCAGCATTGCATATGGAAAGTGCGCAAACTGCAGCACACAATCATAGTATATTGCTGTATAAAGTCTAGTACATAGTATAGCAATGATTGGCCTTTCTTTAAAGCAACCCCCAGTCCATATCGAGTGCATATCACATCGGGTTACTGTATAATTAATACTCACTTGTGGTGAAGGATATTCTTGGTACCAAGTAATATCATCAAACCAGGTGTTTACCTAAACACTAGTAACATGCAAATTTTTAATGCATTGAACCCGTTTCTGTAATAATGGCGTGAGGACATACTGTTGGTCAGCAGTTTATACAAACGTTTAACAACAAGCAAGAGATAGTGATGCACGCTGATTGCTAGTAGTTGCTACTTAGTTTTGGGTGTCATTTTGTCCGTTAATTCTTTACAAACGTATTATTTTGTCAATGAATCCGGTGTCAGTTTTTGTTTACTAATAGATAAAATAATAAAAATAATTCGCAAAAGAAGAAATTTTATAGAAGAAATCGACGTCGCACACTACAAATTATCTCAAGCAATCGTAGATTACATAATTAAGTATATTGCTCTAAGTGAAAAACGTTTTAAGACGATTACATGCGAAAATAAACTTATTTTATTGATATTTGCATAAATAACAAACATGTAGTTTCCATTTGATGTTCTAAATAAAGTCAATTCATACTGGAAGCCACACAATACTTGCTTCAAGCGCTAAATCACCCAGCATATCAGTCGCTAATGTCGTTATACAAAGTACACATCGTACACCTTTTTTAATGAGAATTCACAGTGCTTGTGTAAAAAAGTATGCCACCACTAAAAAAATGCTATAATTTATAATTGTTGGTGCAGTATGTTTTGCGAAGGGGAAAAATTAGGGAAATTTTGAAATTATGATTTTCCGAAATTATTTAGATGGAATTTAGGGTCGCGAGATTCGGGAGCGTCTCTAGAATACCCTTTCAGCAATTTCAATTTTGATTCTTCATTGGCTGTACTTATAATATCCTCCTAAACCCCCACGCTCTAAAGATAATAGACCAGAATGAAATGAATGTTGTTTTAGAAATTGAGCACTCACTTTATGTTTGATAGATGGGCAAAGTGAGGTCACTTAGAGCAATGTGCGACAGTTAACCTGTAATACGTTAGTTGCAACATTATAACATATATTTTTTTTACATTAGTACAGATACATTTATATCGATCTTAAAAAATGCCAAATGTCTAACATTAAATTACTCAACTATTTCCCAAGAATAGGTCCCAAAATTAATATTAATGTGATCTGCATACTGCAATTCAACTATTTGTACTCCTTCACAATGAAATTACCTCTTGAATTTGCATATAGCGCGTTCATTAAAAGCATTTGTACAGTTTTTCAAATGCAATATTCGTCATTCAGAAGACAATTAACATTACATATAGTTTCAATAAATGTTCATTTGCGATACATTACTGTAGATAATTTGGACACATTTCATATCCCATTTTAACCCGCTTCAAATAATTCATGAGTATTTTAAAATGTTACCCCCTTGTTCTATCACCAAAAGAGCGATAGTTATTGGAATAGATAGTATTTGAACAAGCGAGGGAACGCTAGACGTAGAATACTCATATCATAGTGAAAAACGCGTTTCGACTGCTAGAAAGAAAAAACGAATTCTATATAAAATTAAAAAGGATTCTGCATTAGAAAGGTCCGTTTCGAGCTTGATTAATCGAGAAATTAGTTTTCGAAACTCGCTGAAAAAAATAGGGTAGGCAATCCTGCACAAGCCATTGGAATGTAAATAAAAAGCTCCAATCAATTCGCTTCAATTTGCTTTATGCAAAATTTATTACTCTTGTCCACTTCCCAAAATGATTAATTTTTTTGCGTGTTTATTGTCCGCTTTTTTAACATTGATGAAAAGCAGAAGTAGTAAATAAAATTCTTGTAAGAAGAACATAGCGTTATTATTTTTTTTTATTGAAAACTGTAGACAGCTCGTGTCTAAATGCATAATGGTCACCGCACGCGCACGTATAATTAAGCAATTTCTTCTTCAGGCCAAGAATTATTGATAGTAATTAATATGAAGCAAATAATAATTATGTTGAAGGTTTCGGCGTAGCGCAGACGACAGCCAGTCGGTGAACGGCTCACAATGTACACTACGGTTTAGAATGCATGTGAACACACAAATGCCAATAATAGCGGACCGACAAACTAGATCAAACCTGTACTGTTCTTTTCGCCGACCCGACTGTCGGCCAGAAAAGTCGTCTGCGTTACGCCTTAAATATCAGGTAGTTTTTTGTTGGGCAGACGGCTAGACATTGAACGTATCGCCGAGTTAATTATTGCAAGCTTAATTTTTTTAGATGAACACAACCGTTAAACATATATCAACGAAGTATTATCCTATTGTTCAATGTCTGACTCAATGTTTCTTGCTTCGTTTTCAAATTTGTCGCCAATTTCACCTTTGATTTCTTAATGAAATCAATTGCAGGTTTTATTTCAAATTCTTCTCTCAGTTCTTGATTCCTAGTTCTATCTGGCCTTGTAATTCCTCTCAAGTGCTAAAATTGGCCCATTGATTATCTGTCTTCACCTTTCAGGTATTTTCTTTCATTCTACTGTTCTATTATCACCAATATCTTAATTTTCATTCATTCCAGTGATGACACTCAAAAAAATTGATAATACTACGTATGAGAAATACATTTTAATATAATTTATTATACTTTTCAAGGACTCGAAAGAAATACTCTGCAAATAGCTTATATCATATATTAAAAGGTAACATAATTGTAATAAGTAACAAGCCTTATTATAAAATCGTTAGAAAGCTTATTAACATTGTGATAAAGCTTATTAAAATTGCACTTATTGAGTATCTATTTATACTATCTATTTTCTTTTTGAGAGCAACGACCTGATTACGATTCATGAACCTGCTCTGTCTTTCTATCTTCCAAGATAACTTTACTCTCTTTGATGTTCTTTGTTTGTGTAATTTACAATTACTTTAAAGTAAGACAATTAATAGAAAAGTTATATGTTCTACAAATTTCTATGACTGTGGACCACAAGAAAACAGAAATTGCGTACACCAAGAACTCGATAGAGATGAGAAAATCAAAAAGAAATAAATAAGAACGTCTAAACTTGTACCTACACTATTCAGAAGCAAAAGATGCAATTTTTGTGTTAAATTTTTTTTGTTCAATGTTTATTATTTTTACAAACACTATCCAGTCAAAAGATCTTTATGTACTTTTATGCTAGTATTGTACTGAACGTATTAATTTGAGCAAAGTCTTAGATACAAATTTCCTGTTTCTCCATTTGTCATTGCTATGCAATTTTTGATAACGGAAAAATTCTTTTTTGATAATTGTTTTCTAATTCCGCAACTAAAATAAAGAACTAAAGAGCAGCTCTTTCCTGAGAAACATAAAATTGTCTCTTAAGAGAATGGTTTTAAGGTGTATGCGGAATGGTTTTGCTTATTTAGAATAATACTCTTTCTTTCTCATGTTAGGTGCAATGCTTTTACAAACCAATTCAAGGTGGAGCCCATGAAAGCATACGTAAATGGTTGCTTGCCTTTTTAATTACTTAGAAAACCAAAATAATTCAAGAAAAATGGGCAGAATGTATTTATTTTGTATTTAATTCAAATCAAGTTAACATTTATTTATTTAAACTTAACGCGTAAGTACCAGATCGGTAATCTTTTCTATTTGTTTCAGGTGAGTGAAGACTTAAATCTTAATATTGTGTGGTAAGTTTAGAACTTCACAATAACAATAATTTTATATCGACCATTAATTACGTTCTAGCGGCATTCCAAAACTGTTTAATGCCCTTTTATCGCTTGCAACGTACGTTTTTCACTCTAGAATAATTTCGTAAGACAAATAAATTAATCTCTTATTTCTTGAGACATTTTTCTTCCTATAGTTTAGTCAATAATGATAACAAGGACTGTGGCGTAGTATGGTAAACAACACATAAGTATCGGCAACCTCCTCCTGTCGTAGTTTAAGACGCGTAGGGGGTAGAATAGGTACTTGTAAAACAATATTTCTTCTGGGAAGAAGAGATAGTACATGCATGTTATTTTTTCGTACGTCTTAGCTTCAAAGCGTGCAGGAGGTGGAAATAGGCACTTGTAAAGAATATCTTTTCTAGGAAGTAGGGATAGTACATGCATGTTTAGTTTTAGAAAAAACTTTTTCTTACATCATTCGGTCACTGGTTGATAATGAGGACCATTCGTGTCCTCGAAACGGCCGTCCCGGACTATTTATTATATTACTATATAATAAATTGAACTTGTGTGGTGCGGAGGGTGCCGATACTTATGTGTTGTTTACTATAGTTTAGTCCTTCAACATAATAACTTATGGAAAAAATCTCGAGAAATGTGGGAGATACTCTCTTATATAATATGCATTATTTCTTTGCATTTCAGCAGCATATTCAATATGATCATAAAGCAAGATAATCGAGATAACTCGTTTCTTTTTAAATTACCTTACGTTGGTCACAACCATATGTGACAGTTAACTGCAAGATTAAAACTTCAAACTACGTTTTACATTTTTTTTTACAAGCTTGATAGTTCAAATTACGTATTATCGCATCTTCTAAATTTTATTCTATGCATGTATGTATGGATGAATTTCGTCTTCACTTCCTAAATTTAGAAATATCATATCTTGATTTATTTCAACAAATTGTTCGCTGCGTTGATCACGTAGTGGCAGTACAATATTGCAATTGGTTAGAAAATCACCTGAATGAAGATAATATCCTTGACAAATCCTTCATTTCAGATGAAGCTTGGTTCCACCTTAGTGATTTCCATGCATACGTGGTCCAGCGAAAGCCTCTCATGTCGTAATATAGAGAACATTACATTCTTAAAAGGAAGGTGCTTGGATAGCAACTTCATGAAAAGAAATTATTGCTCCATTACCTTTTATGAAGCGGTAGCTGTAACCTTTTCTAAACCAGTTACATGATGATGAACTAAAGTGTGGACACGACTAAGACAATACTGATGCTCGTAAAAAAACAATAAACCCTTCACATGAGTATATTAATCAGCTTGATATTTACATTTTCCTGATGTATTATTTTACTTTCCCACATCTAAAACTACACCACACACGATACTAGAACCTAAGCATTTCAAATTGTTTATGACATGATAACTCATCAACATCTCGGAAACATGATCATATTAAATAATTGGGGCACCAAAACAAAATTTAGATGTAACAGTAGTAAGTCCACCTCCTAACCAAATGTATGTAAGATATGATATTATGAACGTACCACGAAACCAGGAGTTAGTCTAAAAGAATTACTAACAATAACTCGCTTTTTTAATTGGCAGCTACGTGTGCTGTTTCTTGTTATTAATTAATTAATTTATTTCAAAAAAATGTATAAATCAAGAAGCTTAAGTGTTATTTTTAAGATATTTAAATATATATTTGTAAAAATTGAGCAAATCTGCACAGCACTCCAGTGCCGCCTCTTAAATCTCAAAACCTTCACCGGAAGAATATTATCATTACAATGCGAAACCTAATCTGAGATGAATGAGATTTTCACTAATTAAAACTTTAAATATTTGCGTTCCGGTGTTTCATACCCGTGCTACTTCCAACTTCATTTTATATCTTCCTTTCAACAGACTACGATTATTCAGCATTCAGAAAATATTGTAAAGTTTTATCTTCTTATCCAGAACATTCTCTTTTAAAACAGAGCTGGCGGCTATTGCATTAAATATTCTACCGTATTATTTCATCTTCATTCCGGCTATATTAAAGGGATTATAAAGCAAAAGATGCCATAACTTTTACGAGCTGTTTTTGGGCACGCTCGTTCCAAGTTCGCTTCATACTCTGTTTTTGTTATTGAACGTGTTTTATCGCTAGTAGCTAATCTGTCGTTCTTCTTTGCTTTGAAACTAAGAGGATCACCTGAATGGATCTCGTTTATTTACTGCTAACCGTTCTTGTATATAGGATAAGAAAATATACCTAAATGTACGCGTTAAGTTTCGTTCTTCAGCTTTAGAACGACTCACGTTGAAATAGGATTTTCTCGGATATCAAAGGTAAAAATGTCTTCCAACACGAAATAACGTATAAAAGGAGAGGTGTCGTTAAGCTAAACTAGACCTGGACGCTCGAATATAAAAAGGTCCAGGTTTCTTTTATTCAATTTTATTCCTTGTTTATTTGCAAAATCTGAATCTATACAAAGTACATTGCGATAATTGTCATCACGGAAAAATAATTTTCATTATTACTATGGTTTTCAACTACTCCAAATCGTGTTCAGCTTTGTCGACTTGTTTTCTGTGTTGGCAGTTTCCTGGTATTTTTAGATTTAACTTATTGAGAAAAACATTGTGCTTGAATTTCTTGGTGAACTTGCTGTGAGTAACTCCTCTTCTTGGTATATTCTTTACTTCTTCTCCAATTTCCGATTTTGATTTAAGTAATCTTTCTGCCGATTTTAGGATTTTGTCCATTCAAACATATCCCATTTCCTTGATAAAAGTAGTAGTTCTTCATAATGTATTGCCTTCAACTCTCTATACATTAGAGTACACCGAGAAGAAAAATTGATTGACTCAAAGAACTTTGTTAAGTATACTCAACACTCCATATTGTTTAAAACAACGGCATACAAATGGTTGAACCTTTTAAATTGGACCAACTTTAAAGTGAATGTTGAACCAACCTACATTAGAATGTTGGTTGAAGGGAGAAAAATGTATACGTCGAATCAAAAATGAATACCTGTGTTATCTTAAATAAAGAATGATGTCTTTATGGAACTCTATTTGTGTATGTTGTATAAAGCGAATTTTGTTCTTGATCTAAAAGTAATATGTTTTGGAACACAAACTGAAAACTTGGATAGTTTTGAAAATCGAAGTTTCCTGCTGTCGTTAATTATTTCCTATCAGAAATCATATGGAAACCTGTGCGAGTTAGACCTATTCACAAAATGGTGGGGGTACAAACTTTAATAATTTTGCTAAAGCTTTCGACATCTGTTTGTGTAACAATATCTGTCCTTTATTCCGACGTTTCTTATCCGAACATTAGCGTGGTTTTGTGAGTAAACAGTACCGAATCTTGTAGCCATGAATGATGGCGAGCAGCTTTTTGAAAACGTTCCTTTGTTTAAATCGCTAGGTTTTTTATGGAACTTGATGCTTTTGGATTCTCTTTATTGCTGTACTCAATTTTCAAATCCTACCTACTTCAATAGAAAACAATATGTAAGCCATAAACGCCATCGTTTAACATTTGATACAAAGAGTTCTACAGGTGTTAGGCATCATTATCAATGAGCCATAATTCTTACTATAGTAACCTAGTGCTTGCAAAAATATATATTCAAACGTTTCTCTAAAAGAATGTTATATCTATAACACTCATCAATCACATCAAAATATTGGTTCATGGAACACTAAACAATCAAATTCCTGTTAGTTTTCTGCGAATGTACCTATTTTGTACCGATTTTTTGAAGATTTATTTAACAAAATGGTCTGCTCCATCCAGGCATCGTGTTATAAATTTATTATCGAGACAAAACATCCTCAGACACTAATCTTTCAGTGGAACCATCATTCGTTATTGCTGCTAGCCCAATTTAAGATATCGCTTAGCAATCGTCGGAAGAGATTAATTATTTGTTCCTGTGAACAATGTAGTTCGCTGCCCTAACTGTTACGTAACAACCATTACAACTTGTTTATTTAATATTGCAGCATTCGTCGTTTCTATGTAGGCCGTGAATAGTAAATCGTATGGCGCCAAAGTTAAAAAAGGAAAAAAGTCGTTTCGCCTTAAAGTTAACTTTCTTCTCCCATTCGACCCACGAGATTCGACGGGATGTGAATGTGTACGCAACCCATATGAATGCTTAATTGATGAGAGTCCATTCAAGACGATTCTAACGCTATCGATCACTGTCTATGACACTATTTCTGAAATAGATCGCCTACTTCAACCCGCAAACTGTCGAACACCCGCTATTTATAATTTATAGCTACAGCCGCCTTATCTTCTATTGCCTGTTAAAAAGTTTGTGTAGGAGATAAGAGGAAGAAAATGACTAGTTCGTGGAATCTATATTTCAAAATGATGGCGTAGACGTAAAACATGGCACATTTCGTTTTAGTTTCTTTCTGCTAGCACTTTACAACTTTAGGAAATAGATACTGAAGGCCTAAAAAACGGAAGATACATCGCACCACTTTATAAAAGTTTATTACTAGTTCCCGTAAAATAAAAATTACTTTTACTTAGCGGTCTTGTTGAAATGAAATTTATTTTCTCGCTTTTCTCGTTTAAACACGTTATTTTTCTTCTTTCTATTACATCGAAGTAGGACCTCATATCTTGAAACAAAGTTAAAATCCGTATCGCTTTTGAAATTTTACAAATTTATAGGGTTTTGATGCTTTTTTCAGGACATCTTGTTGTACGCACTCTTGAAGAAAATGGTAATAGAGCTGTAATAGATAATAGATTTTGATTATCGCGGCATGTGGTGCAATTACAAAGTCATATTCAGATTTTTGCTATTTCTAAAATTGCTATTGCTTCAACACATAATATGACAAGTAAAGAAATAGGTAAGTAGTTTCTTCATCTAGAATTCGGTGACTTTATACTGTACTATAAATGGAATATAAATAGAATATCCCGAATATATTTCACCCATTTTCTTACATTTCTAATTCTTTTTATTGTGATAAAGAATAACCCACAAACAGTTAGCTGAATTCAGTTGCTTAGCAATTTTGCATTTTTAAAATAATAATGATAGCAAGAACCGTGGCGTAGTATAGCAACATCCGTACCACACAAGTTTAATTATTAATATAATAATTAATCCGGGACGGCCGTTTCGAGGATAGGACAGGAATGGTCCTCATCATCAACCAGTCCTCCATATGGCCGTCCCGGATTAATTGATTAAACTTGTGTGGTGCGGAGGTTGCCGATACTTATCTATTGTTTACAATTTTAACTTCGAAAATAGATGTAAATAAACAAAGTAAACTTGTGCGTTTCTTGCAGATGATTAAAATATTGTCAAATGCCGTCCTTGGCACCGAACAATATTTTCATAAAAAAACGTAAACTTCAAATTACATTTGATATTTATTGATATATTTTATAAGTTTACTACGCGGATCAAGAAGCATTTATCGTTGAAAGCGATTTTCGTAATGGACGATAGTAACAAAATGGAGAATGGTCTTATATTCTATGCAACTAAGAAGGAATAAATCTCGGCTTCAGTTTCTACATTTTGCAGCATCATATCTTGATTTATACCAAGAAATTTGATGTAATTGGCGTAGTAAGTCGCAAATACGGTAGTGGTAGACTCAAGAAGAGAACTGTTGAAACTATTGCGGACGTGGCTACACATCAACGACATCACGCACTTCGTGCATGGAAAAGTTCTGAACTGCTTGGATTAGAGCCTGCTTTGGGGAATCAATGTTGGAATATCCTTTATGGCAGATCTTGTCCTCCCTAACTGTCCAAAATGCCAGAAGCAAAACTAAGCATTTAACTGTCATAATTTTTTTATATCAGCTAGAAAATTTTTTTTCCATAAATGTCTTGTTTCAGTCTCACTTGGTATTAAGTCTTCCATTTAAGCGATGTGTATAGCAATTTTTTAAAAAGAGAATGCTGTCTCACAAACAGAACAGTTTTTGATTAAACTCTGGACTTATAAAAAATACTTGGCAAGTAGAAGGATGAAACGCTGAAATACTTAAAAGGAAAATGCAGCAGTGTTTCCGATTGCAAATCTTCGCAGATGCCGAAGTATTTCCTTTCAAACAAAAGAACGGAACGCAATCATCATCTGGTGCGTTGGAAACACCTCTTTTATCGCCTTTGCAGAACAGACAGCGTAAATTCAGTAATTAACGCTCGAACAAAAAGTCCATCAGATGGCAGTTGTAACAATAGAACAATTAACGCCCGATCTCTTCGATAAAACCTCTTCTCTTTTATTTCGCGCACGGATGCATTCATCTAACCGATATGTCGAGTTGTGCACTTTTTTCACCCTCCTTTTTTTTCTCCTTTTTCCAACCATCGCATCGGTCATCATTCGTTCACCTTTTACTACTTTCCACGTATTGTTTGCCAGCGATTTTGCGCTCATTATTATTCATTGAAACCGTTTAATCGTCCCCTTTAGGCTGGCCCGCGCTTATTTATCCGCCGTCTGAGAAGTTCGGCGATCAATTTTCCGAATCGAGCACCGCCTAAGAACCTTATAGGAATATTCAATGTACCGGAAGTCACTTCGAAGAGGACAGCGAACGACGCTTCGTGGAAGTCTCGTCAAGAGTGGGGGCTCTAAGTATGAAATCAGTAGTGCGTCATAAGGGTAAGAGGCTGCTCATCCGTTTATCTTGCTCGCTTCCTTGATGAACGAGAAATCGATGTGTCGTCGGAGAAAATGGGATTCGCAGGGATTTTCCCATTACTCATAGTAATTTCTATTCGCAGAATTTCGTAGCAATTGGTATTAATTTACAAAGACCTTAAGTGGCAGTAAAAAAATGATTGATATCTGTGTGTGACTGCTTGTAATTAATTGACTCTGTAATATTATTAAACTACTAATCCAGTTTCCAGTTAGAATCATGACGTAATGGAAAGGGGTTATATTTAAAGTTAAGAGTGGCTGAAGCATGCCTAATTTTCATTTCAATAACGTCTCGGATACCATTACCGCATTATTGACTTATTGTACCAAATCATACTGTGAGTTATTATTTATCAAGCCTACCTTTTGACATGCAATATACTCAATTCTCAATGCCTTAAATTTTTCGGAACCGTCTTTTCAACCACAGCTTGTGCAATCTCTCAAACCATTTGCAACTTACACTTAGGCAGAGTATCCTAAGTTTGAGTGGACCTATACATACCTGTGATACTTTACCAAATTTCTGTTGGTTCTAAAATGATCTTTGTACTTTTGTAAACAGGTCCTGTTCACTCTCTTTACTCTAGTTCTTCTACTCTGACTTTCAATTCATATTTGATTCTCTGTTAGTTCCTCGTATTTCTTTTGAGTTCAAGACTGTTAACTAACTTCTTAACTTCTTTCTCTGTTAACTAACATCCTCATGTTTGAATTGCACACTCAATTGCTGCTCTTCTTGGTTTCCTGATTCATACTGCTGTAAGTCAAGCCGTCTATTAGGGAATAGTCATGAAAACCGCCGCCACAATCATAAGTTCTTCTGGAATTACAAGATAATGGAAAAGCTATTAGAGAAGTCTTAGTGACTAATTATGTCCTACTGTACTTCAAAAAACCAAGATCTAATACCAAATAAATTGGAATGAGTCCCGCCAGGCTCCAATTGTTTTTGGCCTTCTGCTGTTTATTTTCACATTTATTGTGTAGTATTCTCTATTTTATATTGTCAATGCTAGGAAATAATGCTTTAATCGTTAATGGCAAACCGAGCAGGAGGCACATGTGTTTAAATACTTCCATAAAAATCTAAATCAGAAAAGGTGAACATAAAAAATATTAAAAAGCATAGCTCGAAAGAAAGCAACGTTACTTCAAATGAAAAGTCTAAAGAAATCGAAATAACGAAAAGCAAATTTATATGTTTCTAAGAAGGTACCTAGAAGTTGTAGTTTTAATAAAAATCCAATCGAAAAATAAGAAAGAAAGTCTGCCTGACAGGATTTCGAGATACATACAACTGCATCGTGTTATACAAATCCATACACATAAAGAATCATGTAAGACGTTATTGAATTCTTATTTCTGTGGCTGGTACCCGAAGGAACGAAACTAGGTTCCTAATCGAAGAATGGATAGCCTAGATTTAATAAAAAAATTATCTTTATGAGTACTGAATTCCTAGACTTCTAACTGAAGCACGTTTGTTGTAAGCATCGATTCTGTTTTTCTCGATAATGTAGAGATAAAATAAAAATTAAAACGAAATGTGCATGTATACTGCATACATAGCACTAAATATAAAATAAAAACAATAACAATTAGGGTGTAGATATAAACTCCTGAGCAAAATTAACGTATCAGCAAAACTTCTCATTATTATTTTTACTTTTTCAAAATGTTATGTCATACTGCATAAGCAATATTATGACTAATTGATTTCAACTTATGTTTGACAAATTAGAATGATATTATCGGGAAAAAAAAAACATGAATAAGTAACAGAAAGAAACAATAATAATAGCGTGTAGATTCTCCTCTAGCTCTTAGCATTGCTTCCATTCGTTCGAGCATGCTATTGACTGAATAGTTTCCTTTCTCATTCGAAAAGAACGACCTCGATAAGATACATAGAAGCAGGTATGTGGCACATAACTAAGTCCCATAGGTGCTGCTAGTTGGAGTATTTACAAGTCGAGGGTAGTTCAATACCTCGCAAAGGTTTTGCAGACAGTAAACCTCTTGGGACTGGGGAGGACGTGGGGACTGTCCGCTGGAAAACAAAATAGACAAAAAAAACAAAACTTTTAATCAAAAAATTTTAAGCAATTTTGAAAATGTGATTCTATGTTTTTCAAGTATTCAAACGCCAAAAAGATCTACTTTGGAAAATTTCTCTTAATTTTTGATCACTTTAACGCATCATCGTAGCAGCTTATTATATTCTTCCTCGTCGTCATTACCTACCATGGATGTTCCTTCAACCTTATTTTCGCTGCTTACTCTATCACTAAACAGTTCTTCTGTATGCGCTTTTTCTTCCAAATTAATGAAATCAACTTGGCTTTCAACTTGAGTGATGTTATCAACGTTTCTACAAAACCGGAAGTGACACATTGTTAAAAGTATTTTAGTTCGAAAGAGCATATTGAAGAATGTAACATTTCAAAATTAAATTGTTAGAATATCGAAAACTTCTAATGAAAGGATTGCATGAACGACCCTGTATAACACCAGATAGCGAAAACTACAGAAAGTTGTGCGGTTGTATGCCTGGCGGCTATGCAGCGCAGATTCGGAGCGTGGTGTAAAATGACCTACTTTTAATTAAAAAAGTTGTTCATATTCACGAAACGGGAGGATTTACTCGCTCATCTTTGGTCATTTTCGGAAATACCGAATGCACAATTAAAAATAGCACTCGCGCGTAAGTGGCTTACGTAACGTTGTTTTAAATTACGGTTTCCATTAATCTTCTCTCTATTGCTAACAAAACCGCGCGTACAACATGCTTTTGATTAAAACAAAATGAAAATAGTTCGGTACAGAGTATGCCAGCACCGGACTCACCTTGTTCTATCAAAATGACTAATTGAATTTCCCTAAAAATTTAGATTAACCGCCGCACATTTTACACGTCAAATCTGTATACCATACATAACCGTCCAATTTTGTGATCTTTGTAGCAGGCGGCTATTATTCATTTGCTTTGCAAAGGGATGTTAAATTACCGGAATCGCGTGAGATAAATAAATAACGATTACGAGAGATCTGAAATACTTATATTGATTGTAAGACACAAATAAGCATTTGTTTGATGTGATGTGTGAAAACCTAGCATTGTGATGATGATGGATGATGCGGTGTTGTTGATTGTTTTTCCTGATTTCAACGATAACTTCTAGCAAACAAATTGTTGTACGCTATTCAGCATTAATTATTCGTCGATCCTCCGAAGCAGTACTAGCGACATGTGCAACGGACGAAAGAAGTAATCATCTTGGAAGTGCTTCGTGAAAAACAATTTTATTGGATTAATTTGGGAACACCCAAACAATTTGCTACTTAGTTTCCGGCTCGTAATAATATACCCAAAGTTTGCCACCTATAATATTTTGTACGGATATTGAAGTTCCTGTGTCGGATTACGGAACATTTCCTGTCACTAATTGACACGAGCGTTTTTTTTTGTACTTGTGTCAAGTTATCGAGAACAGATCTTTTCTATACATCGTGTTAAGTTATATGCCGGTCCTCTTCAATCATCAAACATCGATACTTTTTGGAACATCAACCGATGTCGGTCGACCTTCACGAAATTTATCACTGAACGGAGCCCGGCTACTACAAAATTCTGCAAGCCAGTTGTAAGCAGTCTTTCCTGATAGTGTTTCATTACCAAAAGTTGGGCGAAGTGATTCGAGGCATATGTTCGGTTTAGATCTAAAATCGTAATGTCATCTGACGAAAACCTTACGTAAAATTTCATTTTTTTTTTACAAAATGGCTTACACACTTAGTGTAAACAAGCTACTCAGCGGATTTGTGTGTTGCTTCAACAATAACAGATGTCAAAGTTTACGAAAACAATAGTCAAATTTGTTTGTAAAAATTTAAGTCACTACCTCCTCGTGCAAGAGGTGTTGCACCCACCGCGATCGCGATTGAATCGTCTCAAATCTTCGCCTCTTCTACTTGATTGTCATCTCTAAAAAGAGAAAAAAGTCAGCCAAGTTAGACGAGTATGCCGGATGAAGAACAACCACCATGTTGTTTTTCGTTAAAAACAGTTGTACGATGTGGCCTCGTGTTATCATCTGGTTCAGTTCTAAGCTCTTTTGCCAATTCTCTACAGACATCCATACAACCTTTTTCTGTTAGTCCCTTAGTAGTCGTGGCATGAACTGCAGTTCCGCTATTTTTCTCATGTGTAATTTTACTGATAATCCCGCATTGTTACAGATATACTGAATAGTCTGCCTATGATCATTCATAACAGCATTCCTAATAGTAGCGACATGCTTGTGTTCTGTTATGTGGTCGTCCGGAACGTTCATCGTCATGGACTGATGTTCAACCATCTTTAAAACATATAAACCGTTCGTATGTTTGCGTTTGACCCAAAGCAGCGCCCATAAATACAATTTAAAAATTTGTTTGTTTCTGCGATAGTATTACCGGGTTAAAGCAGAAGTTAATAATAATAATAATAAATAACGCGGCTGAGAAGGGCACTACTTTACTGGGTCTGCCCCTCCAGCTGAGACGTCACATCCTGCTGCAACTCCAGTCCACAGAATTAAAAAATAGATTGAAAATAACAGCAAGTTTATTGAGGACCAACATACTGGAAAAGTATCACGTGGACTATACTATAAGAATGTTGAAAACTTGCAATTATCCAGACGTTTGAAATTTGCCTTTTTGCAGTCTAACACCTTGTACACCGAAACCGAGGGCTTTATAATAGTTTGTCAGCATGGTGTATACAACGCATTGATGTGATGCGTATGACAGTGAGTCAGGTACAGTGCAGAGCGTGTAGAGCACAGCCCAAAACAGTAATGCACTTACTGGTGGCCTGCACCGCGTACGCGGCAAACAAATACATCGACCGGCACGATATGGCTCTAAAAGTGATCTACTACCATCTACGACACAAATACAATATTGACGAATATTACATCCAGCCATGTCAAAGACCAATTACCGAGACAGTTGTGGAGAACGAGTACTGTAAAATTCTATGAAATTTCCACAAGGACCTACTCATGTATATTATTGAGATGTCATGCCCATGCGAGACTAGCATAATAGCTAAAGAGGACGAGAAGAGAAGAATATACCTAAAGTTAAGGTACAGCTGACGAGGACCTACCCTAATCATTACGTAGTTTATCCCAATCATCATTGGACTTAATAAACAAACCAATAATTTCTTTTACAAGCAAATTAATATCGAATTGCTTCTGCAATAAAATTAATATCGAAGCGAATTCTTAAACGTCAAAGTAATGACATTACTCGATGCGTGCAATTCGCACGTGTTTCTAAATATTAAAAAATAACACCTCTCTAGCCGACAACATAGTTAGGTGTCAGACAGCTATTATATGGCATATAGTACTGTGGCCTAAACTATCCATCGATATCACTAACCTGCTAAGGATTCGTTTTTTTTTCTTGGAAAACTTTGCTTAGATTGTATAGGGTTTTATTTAATGTCAGTTGCAATGCATAACTACTACTTTTACAAGTAGTTTCGTGTTAGTAATAACGTTGCTTGGTTTTTCGCTTTTCTTGGTTTTTAATGATACATGTTTTCTTGAAACGCTCTTAAATATTTTACAAGGAAAATAATCTGGATTAAGACGAAGCAATATCGAACATTAAGTTAAGTCTGAGGTTCAGTTGTATAAAGACGTCATTTCCTATATGGAGTATGAAACTTAAACGATAGATGTAAACGTATTACACAGGCATTATCTCTATACCAACGTCCACCTTTCAAATCAGTATGCTCTTTTAATTGACAAACTATAGCCTACGACTAGCATTAGCAGTTACCACATCCCTATCTGTATATTAGCTTTGCGAAGATACTTACGTTTTAAACTATTATCTGTGCGGAAATAAAAGTACCGTGTACAACTTAGGCATACCTTCAAGTTTATTACGTTTGTTTTATTTAAAGTCTAGAAATATGAATGTCTCCCACAAAAGAAAATTATAGTTTAATTTCCTTGCCATGTCGTGCATTCTACGAATAGTAGACTAATTATGCATGTGTGGAGAAAAACGCACCAGTAGTACCATTATATATTGCTAGCATAAAATTTAATTTCTTCTCATATATTACATTTCATTTACAATAGATTTTTATGATTGTGGTACGCTGCAAGGTTCTTCATATTTTATCCGTTAAATTATTGTTTGCGTGTTTCTACCTGTTTTATTCCTTTTCCTTGCAATATTTTTCTGGGTTAAACACAAGTCTCGTTACTAACTAGAAGGCAGAATGGCCAACAGACAAATGAAAACTTAATACCGTTATTGTTTTGATACTGGCGTTGCTCTAGACGTGATAATTGCAGTGTCAAACTTAATAATTTCAAATAACCTACTATATTCAGATAATAAACTAGAGTAACAAAGAATTCTATCATATAGTATTTCACCGTTCTACTCTGAATTGTTTTGCAGTCGATTTTATGTTCAAATTCTATATCTCAAAATTTGTGTTACCGACACTGTCTGTTCTAGCGATATTTTCAGATTTCAATTTTTTTCACTGAATGTCAAACAATATTGCAAATAAAGTGATAAAATCCTAAGAGTTGCAACGGCTGACACATACGATATCAAAAAAAAAGATTATCGAAGTAATGGGTTAAAGAGAAAAGAGCAGACCAAAGGTTAAATATTACCAGAAGAAATGGTCAAGAATACGAAAGAATGGGGACAAATAGTCAATCTAGTGATGGGTGTAGGGTCAAGTTACATACTTCATAAACTTCAAAAAATATTTTGAGAAAACTCTTTACAAGCGGATTCTTATTTTCAACTGCACGTCGTATTCCGTATTAGATTTAATTTAATATTACGCCATGAATATATAGTTTAAATGAAATATCTTGTATATTGTAATGTTTTTACAGGATGAAATTTGAGAAATTTTTCCTTCTTCGAACACCACTTCTTCAAGATTATACTATTCAACACACTTTTGAATTTTTAAATTTAAATATTTAATCAGCTTGAAGGAAAAAACTTGAAGGAAATGCGAAGTATAATGTGCCTGGACGACAGCTAGACATAAAGTCACAAATAAAATTGGCGTTGTTTTTCACCATTGTTGTTGGCAATTGTTTTATTCCATTGTCACCTACGATTTTTTTTTAACCATTGGAAATATACTATTATTGAAATAGATTCCAAAACGAACGATTTCTGCTGTAGCATGATACAGGGACGCGACTGATGCTGGGATTGTGTTCTTTGATGACATCCTTGACCACATGCAACACTACAACGTTAAATTACACTGAGAATTTTTATGGAATGGACCGAAAGACTTTTAATTGTCAGAGACGACTAATGTATGCACTGGAACTTGCTGTAGAAATTTCTGACATTAATTTGATAAAAGGAGAATGACAGGTTAATATAAGTCTTCCCCACGATTGTCGTTGGCTGGATTTCTAATAATTTTCTATATTGATTTTATTATTTTATTCTTCCTTGATAGGGGACTCTAAAACTGTATCATTATTCTTATAGTCTATGATTGTTAAGTTATAGAATAAGAACAGGGATTTTGAATACATTTAATAGCAAAGTATAGTAAAAAAAAATAGTTTGGTGTTTACTAGCAACTGGACGCCTTACCTTATTGGGTAAGAGAGAGAGATATATTAGACTACAAGAATGAGTACGTCAGCGTTTATTTACAGACAGATGCAAAAATGCAGCTTGCTAAATAAGAAGTAAAGTTCAAGAAAACACTATAATCATCGATTAGTAAATTATTATACTTTGTTTTTTTTTTATTTCCTTCTTTCAATTAATTAAAATAAAAGTCCACATTCGAAAATGGATAGCATTCAAAACAACAGTGATCTATTGCTTATTGATTTATATTAAGCAAAATATACGTAAATATATGTAACGCTCCAGTATATTAATAAAAAAAAAACTTTTTTTGTAAAATAAATTAATGGAAACTAAATAAAAAGTAACAAATTACATTAGTCAAGAGGTTACCCGAGAAATTACATTGTTAGAATTTAATTTCAACAAAATTGGCATTCTTAAAATTACAGAACAATAAAAAAATCCATATAAATGCACGATGATAGTATTGAGATATTAGCAGCGTGTGCTGCTTCCTCTACTTCTGATTACACCTAGGTATGCTTCTAATTGAATTTAAGATGGGTTCCCGAGGAATGTTCTCCCATTTGTCACACATAATATGTTTCGTCGATCGGATTTATACCTGGGAGTTTTAGTGATCACTTGGTAAACAATATATTGAGCTAATCGAGGCATGTGACGTCAGATATTGTTGTGGAGCAAAAAGCTGCTCAGCACAATGTTTTTGACAAAAAATCGCATTCGTCAATTTCAATCGAATAGGGACTAACTGACTACAGAATCATTACCAACATCGGAAAGTAAAATACGTTTCCAATCATCATGCAGCTTCTTGTAGCCTTCTTTTGAATGTTTGAAACATTACTGAGATCATTTGGTAATACCGAGCTAGTGATCTACCTGATTCTTAAAACAGACTGCCTAGTGCATAGTTGTTCGCATTTCGACTTATTGTAGTGTAGTTTGCTCACTCCATAATGTTGGATATCTAAAACAACCAGTGCCGCGTGAAAAGAGCTGCAAGAGATAGCAGCCGGTTTCCCCTATGATAGCCGAACGTCCAGTGGCGGTCGAAGTCCAGGAGAAAATTAGAAAAATATAAATATGTAAGAGACATTACCGACGGCACTTCAAATGTTATAGGATACAGGTATAATACATAAAGTACATATTAATATGTCGTTCTACCACTGAAATACTATTTAGTTGCAAAGGATCTCGGGGGTGATTCACCTACTACCCTTACACAAAATAATTTATATCTTCGGTAGTCCGACAAGTATCACATATAGATTGCAGGCAAACAACATCTATTCATATGCGGTTCTACCACCGGAATACTATGGGTTGCAGAACTAGTTTACTACCTACTACCTTTAAAGTCAATTTGATTATCATTTCCTGCATAATTTGTATGTACAGATGATTTACACGATAGATTAGCTTCTCGAAAATGCCGCGTCAATTGAAATCGTGCATTTCGAGTCCACAAGTCGCATTGGAAACAAATACACATGTAATAATTTATTTTGAGCGGTGTCTGTTCTGTAAATGCTTGTTTGATAGTTGTAATAATAAAAAACAATATAATTAAATAAACAAACCGTGTTAAAATGACATTCAAGGCAGTATAAATGGAAGTCCTTCCGCTCGTTTTCAACCGTGTTAAACTGAAATCGTGCTAATCGAATGCCGTGTAAATCGAGAAAACATGGAATAACGATGGCGCCATATAGATGGCACACGTACACATGGTGTCGAAGTTCACAACTTCTTCTTCCAGCAACTGTTCTACGTTTAACTGTTAAAGCCATTATTGATTATTATTATATTTCCTTTACCTAATAAATATCCTCTTTGTTATATGCCTCTTCAAAAATATGCGAAATAAATATAGAAAAAAAGTGAAAATAAACAGTAGACCTGTCAAAATATCCATTGCTGACTTCATCTGTGAATAAATTATTTGAGATGTTCGCTAAACTTCTTCATTTATTGTATATGATCATATATGTAACGCTGATCGAAATAAGTACGAGCATGTGAATATATTATATATGATGTTCAATGTGATCGGCGACGATATGAATTATTTTCTGCAAAGTAAACTCCCTTGAAATCCTTTGCAAGTGCTTGTATTTCAATGGCAGGATAGCGTAAAATTTCGATATGATAGTTCCTAGACGATCGAGGATATGAACGATTTTGTGCGAGTGTTGTTGGTAAACCATCCCTGTTGCAGGACAACAATATTTCAATGGTTGGACAGCATGCGAATTTATCTATATCTGATAACGTTTGAACTTCGGCCGATATTTTTTTCTGGATTTTTGATACATAGATAGAAAGAAAAGACAAGAATAAACGTTATTACCAAAAGATTTTATCAGTATTGAGAGAGATACAAGCTATCGCCTAACTTAATAACATCACAAAGTTGTAAAAGAAATGCAGTTTATTTGTAGGATTGTGAAAAAAGGTCTGAAGACTACGATTAACATTCTCCATAAACACATACACGTACAAATTAAAGTATAAATTAATTTAAGGATTTATTATATTGGCGCGTTAGTTTTGTCCATGAGTATACATCTTTGAAGATCGCAACCTAAACTATTTGATACGCATTGCAATGGACATAATCCCAATACAATACAATTTCGATCAACCTTACTGGATGGTATACTTTTCCTTACATTAATAAGGTTTTTGGCTAATATAAATCAATAATAGTCAATTATTAACAAAGGCGTTCGTCTTTATACCTACCTGTAGCTTACCGAGTAAACGTTTCTTTTTAGTCACCATTATCTGCTTATCCCAATATTGTCTGCTGTTCAAGGTGGACAAGGTGGTAAACAGCAAATTCTTGTTCGATCACTATCTTGTAACGTTTGTGAAATACTACTTACATAAGTTACACTTATACTGTTTTCTCAAAGTCGGCGACATTTTTCTATCGTTAGTAACTTTCGCTCAGCCTCAAGATTTAATTAAAATCGAAAAGAAACGAGGCTTAAATCATTACTGTTGCATCTCGCGAAGTATATTGTTTATGTTAGTAATTACGTGCCTACCTGTCTTTCGAATTAGTTACACCTTCGTAATCCGATAGCGTTCTTAATACGGCGATAAATCTATGAAAATTATATGGCAGCTGCGTAATATAATACGCCTGACCTAATTTTTTTCTTACCTGTAATCAACGTTAAGAGATATTTAGTTAAGAATTTCGTGACGTACTAAATAAGTTTTATCCTTGAACTATCGATTGGTGGTTACCTCCGTTTTTTTTCTGATTGAGTTGGTCGTGTTTCCGTTTCATATATGTGAGTAGTGTAAATAACACCGGGCGGTATAGAAGAACGCTAAGGAGTGTCTGAGAAACTACCTTTTATTTTAATTTATGACACTTAGAACAGTTTAAATTAACTTGAGATATGATAAAGAAACATAAAACTTCTTAAAACATCCTATATGAAAAATATAAACTTATGTCGAAAAGTACTTTCTTATATATTATGTTTTGGTATAACGATGCTTTTGTTTATGCAAAGTTCAATATTAACCTCACAGTCAGTGCAAGTGCAACACCTTTCATGTTACTGAATGAATCTTTACAAAGTAATATCCGGATTATCATAAAACTTATGGTTTATATGACGGAGCATCGCTCACTGATGGTTAATCGTCATTGTAGTGCATTTATGCTTCTATACTAGAAAGAGGTGTTGCTTGCTACTATGTTTTATTGTTCATTACGCAGAAATCTATAATGTTTTATCCATCCTTATTTTTTGTGTTCTCTTTTGAAACACGAAGGTTTTTAAAAACTACATTATTTTAAACACAACACAACTTTATTTCAAAAATAATAAATATCGAGATTAGAAGCTACCGGGCAGTGGTTCGGTAATGAAATCACAATGTCTCTACAGTAGTAACGACCAAATGCTACAAGATGTAAATAATATGAGTCAACTTTTGTATGTTTTAATCTTAAAGTTATTATAATGATAAACTGATTTGTCGTACTGGTTATCGGATAATAGGTTATTAGCTAGATATCCCAAGTAATGATCACAATTTTTTTCTAATTTTCCTTCTTTCTTTTTCCTTCTGCTTCTTTCGGATTATCGCCGACCCTTGCGATTAGATCTGCTATTGTGGTTTGTTTACCCTTACGATCTTTTGTTCTACCTGTATATGGTTCCAGAATTCACCAAACTTTTTGTAGCTCCTTCATTAAATCGTTAAATTGATCCCCACCCTCCAATGCCGCTTTTATTTTGTCTTTTGATGATAAATCCCGCACCTCTTCTCGCCCATTCTTTTCTTTGGGCTCTATTATATATATACACATATACAACATCAGGTGTTCTCTATCTGGTTCTTCATCTCCTTGTGCTTTCGTTTTTTCTTGTTAATTATATGCATGTCCAAATTTGTTTCTACCATTATCTGATTTAGTTCAATTCCTTTCCCCTGTTAAACCTGTTATGTTCCAAGCGGCCAATTTCCGTGTTTTGTTCCTTTTTTACAGTTTTTTATTTTCTTGTTGAATTTGTGTTTTCTTTCACTTATTTCTGTTTATAAATCATTCGTATCATTATCTCTGGCCAATCCGATGTTCTCAGTTCGTCTCAATTCTTATCCCATTTCAATTTGTTATCTTAAACGAATTTTACCTACGTGTTGTTCATTTTATGTAAAGTAGAATTTAACCATTCATTAAAGATGTTTTTAGATTGTAGAAATGTCTTTCGGGTGATGTCGTGTAGTTAATATTTAACTTAAGTTAAATATTAACTACACGACATCACCCGAAAGACACTTCTACAATGGATTACGGTCGTGAAAGCCTACACTCAACTATGTTTTTAGATTATTGTAATTAGTGCGGTATGACAAAAAATAATTTAAACTATCCTCGGTATTATTTTTTATTGTAAAACGATAGGCGTGGTGGCAATCGGTCCCCACTAATTTCCAACAAGTTTAATCCAAAGTTATTTATTCATCCCACAAAACAGTTTAAACTTGTTGCTGTCAATATTTCAATCATTTTAAGGAACACTATATTTTGCCTATTTTCCGCCATAGTGAATGAACCCAATGCACTTTTTCTTACGAAGATTTTGCACGTTCTTGTTGAAGTTAACAATGTGCACTATGCAAGAACGCCCTCATTCTCTGAGTGTAACATTTCAACTAAGCAAGTCAAATAATGAATTAGTGGTTCGATAGTAGTGACTGCCACTCCAATGACCATTAAACTATGTCGCGACCGTAGCACCACTAGCTCATCGATATGCCACATTTCCACGTCTCCCCAGTGCACGCCTTTATTAAAATGGCATGCAGGTGTTCCTCTAAGAAACCAAATATAAAAACGAGTCACAATTCTAGTAATCAAAATCGGTTATACAAACATGTTGCTTCAATGTTTAGTAGTACCCGCGTACTGGATTTTAGATCAGGCACCAGCAACGAGTAAACGTTTTTCCATAAATATTTACAAACCATTATAGCAAAAAAGGCACAGTTAAGTGAAACTACATTGTGACTTTGAGTTAAGACTAGAGGAATCTAGTAAACTAAAATTACTAAAAGTTAAAGTGTTCGCAGCCACAAAGGTCCATCTATTAGAAAATTTTTCTCTTTGAGATTTGAAAAAACTTCCGTGGAGCTCTTTGCAGAAATTTCTGCAGGTGGTCCAAAAAGAAAAAAAATTATTTAGAAAGCATTTTTTCCAACGAGGTAACGCTGTCCCCCACACAGCTCGAAAAAGATTGGATACGCGAAAATTGATTCCATCTTTTGAATTGGCCTACCCGGTCTACAGACCTAAATCCAATCAAGCATTTGTGGTGCTTTGTGAAAACTCAACGAAAAAGTCCCAAGCGCCCTTTAAAGCACCATTGTTTATAAGAGCACATTTTTATATTTTTATAATGGAAAGGCATTGAGAAGAAGTCATCTAATGAATTGTACACATTACATTTTCATACATAATTATATACAGTCTACATGTAATAAAAAATACGTAATCAGGGTACTAAAGTTTTCTAGAACTGGGATTACCTGACATTAACTGCACAGATATGAGAGAAATCAGAAAATGTTGACATTAGAAATACTGATATCTGAAAATTTCCGTATTCGTTCTTACCCGAGCTTCTATCGCAACCTCACTTTGTTGTCAGATGAAAATAACTTACTTATTCAATATAAACGCCATCAATTACCTCTTCCAAGGCTTGCAATAAACGCGAAACATTGTGATTAAGCACACTATGTGAAGGCACTTCTGCTATTTATGAAGGCACTTCTGTTATCGTTCACATTTTCAGGATAGCACTTTTTCTTAGTTATGGTAATAACTTCATAATTAGGGTAGATATCACTATGTTCCCGAACTGCAACTTTTATAATATTGTGTTGAAATTTTTGTATATTTAACTTTTACAAATATCGATATTACTAATGGAATACGATACACGTATTTTACGATAAGCTTCCCTAAATCTTTTTGCACTATCGTGAGTGGGAAATACCATATCATTCAATACAATAGCAGCATCCAATTGTCCTGTTTGAAACGACATTTGAAACATAAGTTGGTTTTTCGGAGATAATTTTAGTCCGCAATGGTTTTACTTCCTTCGCTTAGGCCTTTCAGTACTACTAAAATTGCCAGGTGGTCTACCACTTTCTTTCTCAGACAAATAATGCGGTTCAATGTCACAAGAAAATTCTATGTTAACACAAAACCACAATTGATTTTCATTACAAAATATTTGCATGTTTCTAGATGTATTAGTCCATTTGCTTCTGTGCTTTGACGTAAAATGCGCCAAGAGTTGTTTCATCTCTGATAACGTATAATAATTGCATCTTTTTGAAATCATCTAATGGACAGCTTTTTGTGCAACTAGCTCATTGCGGGTTAATGAAATAAATTTAGAATGTGAGCCTGTAGACAGTATGGATGGCCAGTTGCGCCATCACGAACTAGAATTTAGAAGTTTTATTTTTTTAAGTTTAAATGCCCTATTTTACTAGCCGAGGCTGTATATCGTTGATATGCATATAATCGTCCTAGCAGGGTACCTTACGACACTGACTTTTCCTTTTTGGGATCCATTTTTTTTTGTAGTACCTTCTTCCGTAGTACGTACACATCTAGCTTTGAATTCTTACTTAGAAACAACGAAGCTGTATAGTTAATACTTTTAAGTAATTACTAATTACAGACGTATTTAGGATTAACCATGAAGTTGACGATACGTTTAAAGCTTTTCAACATTCTATAATCCATAGCGCTTACATCTCGAGGAAAACATAACGATCTAGGGAACAATTTGCAACTTTCCTACCTCTCACATGTTCGCCTTCTTATTGCAAGCTACTCCCAGGTGCATTAAACCGATACCTGAAATACGACGTAAACAAACACATCGGAAACTAAAGTTAGAATGCACTTCAAACAGTTCGACCGTTTCGTAGCAAATGGGTATATAATTTCTACCTGCTTCGCGTAAAGCTTCTTACCCTACAAGCTGCCTACCTCTGCAACCGGCTAAAAGGAAACACGGAACTGCGCTATTTATAATCGGGTGACGTAAAATCCGTAACAGTACCTGATTGAGGTGCAAACTTCGCTTGTATCGTATCGGGTTTAGTTCCGAAGCTGTTTGACATTTCGCTGGCCGGGAAAATTCACCGAAGCTGCGCGGCCAACCGTAAAGTAGCAAATTATAAATCAAACCGTACGGATCTTACTCCGTACATGCTCATATATTGGCTATATTTTTATGTTTTTGCCTGGCTGAAGTTTTTCAATTGTGAAGCATTCACAGTCAAGCTGTCGATTTGTAAAATTACACAATTTTTACTTTACTACAAAATATTACTATTTTCCTTGAATTGGATTGAAGGAAAGTTAAAGGTTAAGCTCACAAATCATTAGTCGTTATTTATTTTTTTATGTAAAATTATAAGTTAAAGCAGTGCAAAAATTGTACAATTTGGTATTTATAATTGCATGGTGGCCACTACTCCTACTGTTTAAAAGGAAAGGTAAGCGTGTTAATTCACAGCGAGCAACTTTATCATCAGACGATGGAGAATTTTTGTTCATGTAGTTATACAGGTGCTTCACGAGGAACTGCATCGATCGTTGGAGATGAAGAATGAAAGAGTTAGAAAACTTGCTAATATTCTAAATCCTACATGTACTATTGAACTAATCCAAGGCTTCCGATTACATCGGAATTAGTTATCAACGTTGTTATTACCTATCGTTTAATTTTAAGGCTTATTTGATAAAACAACTCCTGTTGCTATTTCTAAGCATATTCAAAATACTTGCATTTCTTTAATATTTTGTACAACTATGGACCGGACCATACGGGGTAAGATAGGAACCGAATGAATTTTCCAAAAGCATTATACAATGTGTCCGAAAATTACGGTTAAAATTTCGAATGTAAAGAGTGCAATTCAACAACCTATTTTCTCATTCTTATCAAATTGTTTTTACAAAAAAAGTCATATTCCTTCCGCATTTAAACTTTTTTTAAGATATTTAGGAAAATGTTTGTAGCACAATTTCCATATAAAAATAGCATTATGTAAGCAGATTATAAATAAATACTTGTTTATCTTGGTTCCATCAATTGGAAATAGGTGATTGAGACAACATTCGGATGTATATTCAGCATACTTATTTGTAGAAATATGAGCTAATAATATTATATTTATTAATTCATCGGAATGAAAGGATTATTCATAAAAAATATTTCATAATTCTGTACAGCGGTAACCTTTTTTTTATTGTACTTGGGAATACAAAGGATTCTTTTATAAATTAAACGGTACCGGAAGTACGGCCTATAGTACGGAAATCTTAGCTCGAGTTCAAAGAAGACATACAGTTGTGTGGGAACGTATTAAGAAAGACTTCGCGATTTTAAGTTACACTTAAGTTTAATGTGTCACCTGTGGGATTGGCCCTGAGTTAGTAATAGCATAAACATTTGATTTTTCTAGAAGAAATCATATAGAGGATGTCACAGTGTCAATTGGTTAGTTTCACTGTGACCCCCAACATAATTATAAACAAAGTATCTTAATAAACCTCCGTTCGCAAATAAGCCATTTTTGAGTTAAAATGCAAACAAAAATTAAATCCAATACTCTTTATAAATCAATAACCAATTATTTCTTCTGATTTAACATATACTTGCCGTAATTAGAAATACACCACCAACAAATTTTTCGGTATCAAAAATGCTTATACTACGACCGAGAAAATTCCAGCACTGGTGCGCTAAAAATGTTACCGACTGAAATCGGCGTTGCACAACCACGTGCTTTAAAAAAGAATCTTCTTGGGGGATGGGGTGGTTCTCCTGGGTGCACCTGAACCTATGCTCTACGTGCTTTACGTTCCAATCCACAGGTTCCAATAATTACGATTGAATCTGCGCACAATTTCCCGGAAACTAACACCCGGGGCACGTTCGAACGGGGTTAATTGTTTATAACGTGCACGTTTTCATCTGCGACGCACCACTCACGATTGCTTGAAACATACTTCACACATTTTACTGATTTTTGTACTGCAAAATAACCTAGACCAATGCAATATGATAAACAATCGTTTAAAATGACCTTGAGAAATACATTTATAAAATATTTACACAATTTATAAGCGGTGTATTTTTAATTGAAACCAGTGCACAATACAGGCAAATAAAATTCACGAAAAATTTTCGCGCAAAAGGCACACTTGAAGTCGCTGTGTAATAGCGCCGGGTATATTCAATGCCTGTAAGTTATTGTAATATTTTTCCAACTTGACGGATTCACTTAAGGAATTAATCATGAATTTCCACGCATAGAAATACATACGTCAAATTCTGGTGATAGTGGTGGCCAAGAGAAAGTTTCATTGTGAAGAATCCGTCGTCTAGGAAAATTTTTGTCGATCCAATCCATTGCTATTATGATACACGTCATGAGTGTGTTCTAGTGTGTGTGATTTATGTCAGGCAGATCCATTACAACCAACTTGGTAAACATCACCCAATACATTTCTATGGCGCTTGACTAGCGAGAACAATTCGATGTAATCTGCGCTGACATTGTCAAGGCATTTAATAGCATTAACCAAAATTTACTTTATGCTAAGCTAGAAATTATTGGCTTTTGCCCTTCGTTGTTGCGCTTATGTCTTACAATGGGTATTCATCTGTGGAGTACAAGACGTCATCTGGGGCACCACAAGGTTCTAATCTTGGATCATCGTTATTTTTCTCAATGGTTTACTTGATGAGTTTTTAGCATATAGACATGATCTGAAATCTACAATGTTATCGACACACTAACCGATTGTGTTAAGTTGCAGACTTACCTCACTCTTGATGATAACAGAAAAAGTCAGTCTTTGAGGTTTCCCATGTTCATTTTCTAGGTGCACAAAGGTTTTTAAGCACTGCTGTTGCTCTGTTCTCCTACTTGCTATTGAAGTTGGTGTTCTTTAGCATTTCTAGCGACTTTTTCGCAATTGAAATTTAAGTACTTTGATGTTATCTTGATGTAGAGAAGAAAGCACATATTGTGCATTCCTCTCTGTCGATATTGTCCTGTCACTGCTAAAAGCTTGTTGTCTGTTCCTCTTTTATTTTTTGGTATATACTGCTTTGCAAACCACAAATCCTTTTGGTTTGTGAAACAAGAACTAGTTGCTGAAAGTTCTTGTTTCAAAGAATAAGATGTTCAATCTACTTTATTGCGCTCTGAGCACTCGATAATCCCAACCATTGGCATGCACCAAAGTAATTTGAAAGTCTTATTTGGACTAAAAAAAATATAAATATAAAAAAGAATACAATTACTAGCGCTCTGGATCCAGTAAGATATTTTGTGTCCTTCATGCTTCGGTTTAGAAAGTGTCTAGATTGCCACCAACAAAAATTGATTCTGCACTCTGGTTTCCATTAATGATGACTCTGTAAAACCAGACAGAAACTTTCGCTACAAATAGGAAATGATTGTAATAATACCTTTTTAGCCAATACTAAAAAAAAACACGATAAAAATTAGCTTAATGCTTAAAGAGAAATAACAAACACTAGTTATGATACCTAATCAGTATCTTTCCAAAATCGATCAGATTACCATACGGGAATGCCCGATAAATGATAGCAATGTTATGTAATACCACTTGATCAACAAGGTTCCATGACAACAACATGCTTTACCAATCTATCGTTCTGAGTGCAATTTCGGTTAACTAATCGATTATACAGATATTTCAGCTGAAAGTTGTTCCGAACCGTAAAATTACAGGAAAGACAAATAAGATAAAAAAAGAATTAGATAATCGGCATGGAAAAATTTATCGGTAAATGTCGTAATATTCCTGTTTTCGCGATTTATTCTGATTTGCGAACTGTGATTAATCTAGACCGTATAAATTACACTTGTTAAGCAGGTGTTTTGTGCATTTAATGAATTTCCTAAAATGTAAACACTTGTTCTGCTTGTTTTATGACCTCCCTACTTAATTAAAGTCTCATTAAAAACATCAAAATATAGTAAATTCCAGTTAACCTGGATAGACACAAGTGTAACGTGCGTGTGTGCTTGAAAATACAACAAAAATTAAGTGAAAGTCTTTCATTTACTTGAGTATTCATATAGTAGACAAGGTAGTGTTTCAATAATATCGATCACGATGTATAAATGGGCGTTGGAGCAATATCCTTGGCACGCAATAAATCTCGCCAACCGTTTCAGGTTTCTTGTATATGCATAAATTGTAAGATGAGTATTATGTATATCGAATAATTAATCAGAAAGTGAATACCGCTATGAAATAATTAAAATATAGGTTACTATTCAGTAGGAAGTAATTATTCAATACTAGCTTTATTCGCAGTAACGATTCCGAACATATTCAGAGTCCACGTGCTTGTACATTAAAAAAAAAAGTTGTTCGGGGTACGGAAAGCTTCGACCGAACAGAAAATCTTACGTTCGTGGAACCTAGGTGATACGCTCGGAACATGTTCAAGAAAATCTTGGGTAAAGAAAAATTATAGATCTGACGCTTGAGCATTGAAATTAATACTAAGATGCTACCAACGTATCGACTGTAAATTGTGAAAGGCTATAGTGGGTTAGTTACAATTGTGATATCGGTGGTATTCCATCTAACCTTTCCAATCGATTACATTCTTGGTCTTGATACAAAAAAGAAAATTAATGAACTGTGCTAATTTTGTAATTATTTGTCTGTATTTATATTTCATGGAACCAATCAAAGTTAAATTTGCGCTCTAGCCTCAATTTTATATCTTAACTGTTGCCAGACGAAATTTTTAATATTCATGAGATACTGCTGCAAAAGTGAGAGAAAAATACAATAAATACAATAAAAGAACTTTAATTTATAACAATACAATAAAATAAAAGTAAATAGTAACTTTTAGGAGAATTTCGCTAAGTTACTCAGTATCTGCAAGACTTAATAATAGCAATTGTTAAACTTTTCTCTTGATTTTGTACTGAAGTATAAAATTCGTACGTACGAATAAAGATAGGGAAAGTGACTTTAATCTTCAACGTTAAGCTTTGATTTAACAAAACGTGCGAAAACATTTAACAAGTCAGATGTACTTTTCGATTTGGTGGATCACAGCGGCGGTAAATTCAAAATTTAGAATTACACCGTAACAAAGCAATAGAATTTTTGCATCGGAAGTACGGGTAAATTTAAAAACATAAATACTCTACAGCTATTACATTTTTCGATAAATTTTCTTTTTTTTAACAATAAACAAAACATTTTAGCAAGAATCGGAAGCTTTAAGTAGAAAATCTATAGCTCAGGAGAAATTTCAGAAAAACACTCATAATTCACCAATCGATGTCACGCCAAACCTTCTCCTTTTTTCGTTCGTGGTAAAAAGACTTTTGAAGAGATTCGGAGCAGATTCCTGACAACACATGCGCTTCGAAATGCATATTCGTAATCGTTACCGTAAATAAAGCTACTAATTGCACGTGGAAATTACATCAGCGTTCAAAAAGTTAATTTGGACACGGTAAATAATTTATTGCTATTTGTTATTCCACTTCTATTTCTTATCTTCACTGTCCTATATCCTCTGGTCTAGTAGTCTAATAAACATCATCGTTGTCGTTAGAATTGGTGAATCGTAAGAGATACCAATAAATTAGTCGCTATATCTCGACAAAAGTATATCGTTTCAATATCACCATATAAAATTTACGACGTCGATAAGATTCTGAACAGCTCTAGACATCCTCTTATTTCATAGTGGTATAATGCATAATCTGCCCTAAGCTCACATTCATCTCGTAAATTAACAAACTGCATCTTCATATACGCTGTAAGATCGACCTTATTTGAAATCGCAGTCAAACGGGTGAAACTAGTCCTATTGCTGTACCGTTAGATATTTCATATTACCCAATGTAAAGAGGAACATTGCTGAATGTAATATAAACCCATTAAATAATTTATGCGCTATATTAAAAGACCCTATTTCACTTGATTTTAATCGAATATATATTGGGCACATATTCACTGAAATCTACACCAACCAGTACGTTACCCATTCACACTAATAATACTTTGTGTGAAATGGATTTCAACAATGTAAGTGCTAACTATTGAAAACAATTACAATTTATTTCGTTTCCGTTTATTTTTTGAAATAGTTCACATAAATCACCACCTTAATTATGAATTTTAAGATATGACGTAGACGTTTTAAGCAACATTTGCTCATACATATTTTATTTTGATACAACCAAAAATATTAACAACAGGTAGAGAGTTAAAGTTTTAAAAAAATTATAAAAATAAAAATGCTGCAGTAATATTCCAGCTTTATAATGTAATCATATATACCCGTTGTTAATTTATAATTTTTTCAACAGCTTAATTTGACTTATTTTCAACCTGTATATTTTCTTTCAAATATCGCAGGTTCGTGGCTTTCAAGAAATTTCGAAAATCAAAGGGAAATATTTGTGAAATTTAAGTTACATTTTTGTAAAACTTCAGTCGTCGTCTCGACATTTAATAATGATAATAATAGAAAAACAGAAGGGAAGTACTCGACCGTACTCGGTGAGAAATAGAAATAACAAATTTGAAAACCGGGTAATGCGGTCTGTTTCTATTTTTTTTTAATTTTTAAAGTGAAATGCGATAAATTATTATATACATTTTGAAACTGCTTACAAATAAGCTTAGAAGACGTTAACGACAATATCCGAATAGATAAGCATTAGAACATAACATAACAATTAATAAAATTTTATCATCTTTAACTTTCTTGACAATAACTCCTGAAACACTTTAAAAAAACAAGAACGAACCGCATACGCGATTTTCTCTATTATTGTTTTTTTTTATTATTTAATAATAATAATCATTATTTACCAATTGATGCAATAGGATGTAGGTTTCATCAGGAAATATATACAAATATAATCACATAAAATTAAACACACACAATAAATAAGCAAGCCGCATCCATTCGCGTTGTATGGTGATCAATTTTGATATTCTAGATGAACAAAGCTCAAAAAAAAGAAATAAACATGATTCATTAGCATGTTTATAAGAATAACAATAATACAGCTCTCAGGAACGTTACCCTGAAATAAACTAACAGCTGAAAGTAGCGTGTTAACGCAGAAACTAAAGCTAGACTTAAGTTGAAAATGTTTGAATAGTGCAAGTAACAGTCAGTGTTATTACAAGAACATTATTTTGAAATGAATAAATTAAATGGAGATACGTAGTATATTTTAGTAGTTTACTTCATTTTTATTTTATTTTATTTAGCATCTATCACTGCAATAGATCTAGATCTACGTTAGTTTATCTGACCGAAACTGCTCCTTACTTTATATTTATATTTTTAGAAATAAAACTGCCAAATTGAAGAAAAACAAACGCAGCCCCGACCAGTAGAAAGATTTTGAAAGAAATTGTTCATAATTAAAGCAAATATCGATATTGAAAAGGGATTTACATAATATCTACAAGATATTAGAAACCTAGCTTTCAAAGACATTAAGGTGCCCTACGATGGTATTAAAAAAAAAGAAAGATCTTAAAGACAGGATAATAGACTATGTAAAGTACTAAAGATATCTAACACTTATCCTTTTATTTAGAATGGCTCTAGTATGCACAACAATTAGCTTTCCAACGTTCCATCTTAAGAACTACTGAAGATAATGCTCATAATCTAAAAAATTACGATTCTGGTCGGCAGACAATCCTCGTGAACTTTATGAGAAGTCACTTCATTGTAAACGTATGACACTTTAGTACGCTGTAACAACCTTCGGAGTGGTAGGTCTGTATTTTTTTGAAGAGGATGAAGTTGTAACGATTATTCAGCTCATTATATCGAAATGCTGAAGTACTTCCTCATAATCTAGTTGACTCGTAATGGAATCGATACCTCTAATATACGACTCCTACAAAATGGCACTATAGTATATGCGGCGATGGCCATGAAGTTAAAAATGTTTCCCGGACATTTCGTTTTAATAAATGGACGCCTCCTCGCTCATCAGATCTCACGGTGTGTGGTTATTTATTCTGAGGGTAGTTCAAAATCGAAGGACCATGCACTATTCAAGAATTTAAAGTAGCTATTCGGAATGCAGTAACACCTTCACTAAATAACATGGCGTTAAGCGCAAAGAGAAATTTAAAAATACGGCTGCTCTGTAATGGTGGTCGTCACTTATTGGATAAATATACCGCATATCGCATTCCCATCGCCAACCCATTCTAACTCTCCATTCTTCTCCCTTAATCGCCCCACCTCTCATTATTGTTTTTATTCCATCGACCCATGTGATTTCTTCTTCCATTTCAGCTATTAGTTAGGACAGTCTAACTCTCGCCTTAGCTGTCTTTCTTCCTCCATTACCATCGCGGTACTGTAACAACATTTCTGACGTTAGTTTTATGATTGTCTCCGGGAACTTAGCCGTTTCTCATCTCTTTTGCTACTCTTTTAACTTGTCTCTGCTTATTTCTTCGACATCCATGGTTCGTCCAATTTCGATTCTGTCTATCGATCTGTTAGGCCATTTTCCCTTAATAATACCTTGTAATGTTCCTGCTGTTTCTTTTCCACCCCTAAGGTTTCTTCATTGCTTGTGGTATTATTGTTCTTCCCACCTATCTTTCGATCTAGTCATATTTCTTATTCCATGTACCATTCTTCTTTCTCGTAACCATTCATTTCACGTATCTATTGTGTGCTACATATATATTTATCTTCCAGGTTCTCCCTTATAAGATTTTATTTCTTCTAGCTACCATCCAGGATTCAGGATATAATTTTAAACAATCGTAAATAAAAATATAAATAAAATTGAAATGAATAATTTCCTGAGACATCAACCAGATTGACTACAATAAGTTTGTCCGCATAGATTCGGCTTTTTAACCACTGTGGAACGGATTTCATCGATGTCTAGTGAAGCTACATTCTTTTAGACACTTAGAACAGTACGATAACTACGAGGAAATTTATAGGACGCTCTAGTTCGTAAGTCGTTTCCTCGTCTATTTATCTACTAAAACCTTCTCTTTCATTACGGTACGTGCTACGTACAAGTACATCAAACTGGCAGCTAGCCGTCTAACATACACACTCGCTAACGACATTTAAGACGCCAATGTGAAACAGTTTGTTTTAAAATGCTATACGGTGGTGCTAAGTTAGTATCGCCCCTGCATGCCGAGGCCTTAAATACGTGTTTACACGAGAGCGGATCGTAAAATTCGAGATTTATCGCGGAACGAAGAGCAGTTAAACGAATCGATCTTTCTAGGCGACCAGTCTAGGCGAGAGAATAGTAATAATATCATGGGTGAATTCATGCAGATGGTTCACCCATACGGGTGAGTTGATAACATTCGGTTAGGAACGGAACGCCACTACTATTAGCGTAGAATCGAACCGAGACCTGTAACGGAAACGCTACTTCACTCGCTTATTGTTCAAACGTAATATTAAAACGCATACTTTTGCTTCCGGTAATAAATGTGAATATATGCGCTGCGAAAATAGTGGTATGTATTCGTGGAAATTGTGGAAGATTGAAATCACAGCGTTTTCTGACGTGAGGAAATTAATAAAAATATTCTGGTAAAGACAATTAAATATGCTATTCGTTCTAGGGGTGCGAATGAAGCCGGTCGGCCCGACGCGCGGCGTAGGTTAGGTCGATGCGAGACGGGGCGGGTTTTTTTTATATAAGATGGTCTCCAGCTCGTTTCCCTATGTTTATTTTGCAATAAATCTGTATGATCACAAAAAATCTGTTAACATTAACTGATACTGTATTTGCATCCCTTATCCCATCTTGAAAAGAATCTCCATGTGGATTATTTTCATACAAGACAACAAATCTTTTTTGTTAATGAAGTCATCTTCCCACAAATGAGCTTCGCCTAAGATGGCGATCCTTTTACCGAAAGTAGGATTGGTTTCAAGTTACGCTAAACCCAACACACTCATAACGCTTAGTGGTCCAGTGGCTTGAGTTTTTAAGTCAAAAATCTTTGGATTATTTTAGAATTGCAATTCGCCATTTTTTGAAACTAAGTCTCTGTTGGCTTGAATGCAGGGCTCCTAATGTTTTCATTTCAAAACATTATTTTTTATGGTGATAGTTGAGTAATAAACCACTTCCAATTGCAGGAAAGATGAAAGGTATTTTAGACCTAAATGGAACCAGTAAGCAAGAAGTATTGTTGTTCTGAAAGTTAAAAAGATGTCAAAGTTTCTTCCTCGTCAAAAAATTAGTCACCTTGAAGTAATGAAACGTTATAATATGTCTACAAGAGAAGAAATGCTGAATGCTTGATGATTAAATAATCGAATACTGCACGTTAGTAATTATTCCATATCCCCCCTGTTGGTCAATCAAAAATGAAAATACGTATAAATGGCTGACGTTTTAAATCGAACGCATAGTGGGGTATTGACACCTAATTTGTGGTTATAAAGATTTCTTCATTCTTTAGGTTGATTAACTTTCTAGTTAAGCTAAATAAGCTGTACTAGAAATATGATGAAAAAATCAAATACCTATAAAGTTTTGTTTGTAAAGGAACATTTGATAACAAATTAAAATATGTACAGGATTGCAAATTTATTCATCAAAATCATATTTCCTGAGTTCTACCTCTGATAAAAATTTTGTGTGTAATGGATATTCTGGAGATAGAAACATCTTCAGACATTCTTCGCAAAAACTTTTTCCGAAAGTTTTATAAAATCCATCTTGTACGCCTCCCGACTGAACTTCCTGGAAAACCTTACCCTAATTTATCTGATGTGATTGTTCCGAGCTTCCGAGTATTTTTTTGACAGTTGGCAAGTAAGAAGAAGACTTCTAAAATTATTTTCGCTCCATGGATGAGGATTTTATGGACTATAGAGGTTATGGGGTACAAATCGTATAGTTGCATAAACATATGGGCGGTTTTATCCGCGTACAAATAAGACTTGCGAAGTTCTTTATTTTAAAAAACCTATATAAAATCCGAAACCCTGAACTTCCGAAATTTTGCTTTGTATCGATAAATTAAACAAGTTTTAATGTTCCGATTAACGGTTTGGAAATACAACAAAATCAATTTTGAAAAAGGTTCCTTTAAATTATGGTGGACATAAATAGGAAATGCAAATGCAAAAAAAAATAAATGAATACATATCTTTAGATGTTAGTGCCATAATCTTAGATTGATTCAAAAACCGATAACACAGAAGAACGGAACTGATTGCTCCATTCTATAACACTCACTTTAACTATCACCCAAGTATTGCTTTGGAACTCTGAAAACAAATGACGATAGTTCAATATCTATACTTTCAATTAAAGATCAATGGGTGGAATAACTAGGTTATTAACCAGGTAATTCTCAGAAATAATATTATTTGATAATGAAATAATTTGCAACACCCATTTATGACTAAGTTTCTACTTGGCCAATATTCCACTCTAGAACGTTTCACTAAAGGAAGTTTGCTGACAAAAGTAGATATGTAGTAATTGACACAAACTCTGTTTAATATCGGTTAGCGACCGGTTTGGAGCTAGTCGTTTATCATTAGGCCGGAGTTAATACACTGCAAAAATTGTCACCGGATTAAAATTATTCTAAATTTGTTAAATAAACTCAAGAAACCGAGAAGACCATCAAAATTGAGATAATATTGTAAAAGTTGCACAAAACAATATTTCAAAATAAAACAACAACTAAAACAAAATGTAGATAATACCTGGAATAAAATGAAAGATAAAAAATACTTTGGTACAGGTGCATTGAAATACTTAATCTTAAATTTAAAATACTTCCTTATATTATTTCCTCCCTTTATATTTTATATTTTTGTATCTTTGTTATTATTTTGTCATATATTGGTTAAAATACATACAAGTACAGATTATTCTATTCATCCATGTACTGAGCACCAGTTGCCACTAATTGTAGAGATTACCCTGCTTTGGTCTGGAACAAACTTTAGATTTAGAACTGCGTTTTCACTTAACATTCTTGAGTTCTATAAATTATTCTAACTTCAACTTATTCATCTACATGTTCCGTTTGTAGGTAAACAACACATAAGTATCGGCACCCTCCGCACCACACAAGTAACTTGTGTGGTGCGGAGGGTGCCTATACTTATGTGTTGTTTACCAT